>JAOWBL010000020.1:1775742-1790154 GCA_028564865.1 Zenarchopterus dispar | reverse complement strand
AGGTCTGATGCTTTGTCAGCCTGGCTACAGTGCTGAAAAGAAACCTGGGGTTATTTCTATTCGCTTCTATCAAAGATAAATAATACGATGTCCTAGCTTTATGGAGGGCTTTTTTAGTATTGAAAAACAGAATTCTGAACACCTGGATCTTTGATATAAAAATTATGAAAATAATTGTCATGTGGAGTTTCCAGACCCCAGGTTTGCTGCACCTGCAACAATTTTTTTTTTTTTTTTTAAATAACCAGCCATGCTCTGGGTCAGGAGCTGGTGCACAAAAATTTAACCTTAATAATAATAATAATCAGAACTAACGACTAAGATTTTTTTCAAAATATCTTTTGATAACTTTGTTAAGGAGTGCAACATTTTACATTTCAAGTCTCATGTCTTCTTTTCTTTGGAACAAATTATTCATAGCTATAAAACCATCTACTATAAAAATAAGCACGATCTTTGTTTAAAAATTTTATTGAATTTGTGAGCAATATGAAGTCATTTATTTTCATTTGAATGCATAAAAATGTTTTAGATGTCAAAACTGACCAGGAACATTTTATCAACACTGGTGAAAGTTACCACCAATCTTTATATAGCCTCAGACAGCGGACTTGCGTCTATATTTGTTCTATATATATTTTTTTATATTTGTTAGATCTCAGTACTGCATTTGACACTGCAATAACAACATTCTTATACAGAAGCCTGCAATGGACTGGTGACCTGTCCAGGGTGTACCCCTGCCTATCGCCTGCTATGGGCTGGGATAGGCTCCAGCAGACCCCCGTGACCCAGAAATGGATTCAGTGGGTACAGAAAATGGGGTGATTATACAGAAGTTTGTCTATGTTATTGGTATTTAAGAACAACATTAGCTGAAGTTGTATTGAAAGATTCCAGTTTTTACAAATGAAGATTCTTCCTCATACACCAATTGGTCATGGTGTTACACAAGAATCTGTACTTGGGCTCTTACTATTTATTCTATAGGTTTTAATTAGGTGCTGTTATTAGGCAGCATAGCATAAAACTTTATTTGTATACCATTTTTTTGTACAATAAAATGTAGAACAAAGTGCCTCAACAGTAAAAACAAAACCAGTCCCACTCATCCCCCTCCTCTTCCCAGACCATGATCTCTATCAATGATAACACACAATCAAAGGTTAAAATAAATAACATGTAAGACATTACTGGGCACAGAAGAACCAGTGAGGAAACATTATCCCACTATCACAGGGAACTGTCTGCATCAGGAGGCAGCTGCCAAACCCCAGAGCCAGACTGCATGGTGGGGGCCACAGCCTACCCCCAGGTGCAATAGAGTACCAGACACCACTACTGTTTGGTGGATGTATGGACCCCACCACAACCCAGAGATGAGTGGACCTCTGGTCATCGCCATTGCAACCAGAGTCAACATGACCTTCAATGCAGAGGGCTCCCACTGAGACAACACTGGAGTTAAAAAGTAAAAAGTATGGTACTAATAAAGTAAGTGATTTTTAAAACAGGGGTAATGTGAGCCCGTTTTCTGGTCCTTGTCAACACATGAGCATCTGAGTTATGAAGAAGCTGAAACGGTGAAATGGTTTTGATGGGAACACCAGAAACGAGAGCATTATAGTAGTCCATGCGACTTGTGCTAAAAGCATGCATCAGCAAATCCGTGTTGGCCTGAGAGAGGAATGGACAGACTCTGGGTATGTTCTTCAGATGATAAAAATCTATTTTAACCACATTTTTAACATGCGGAATAAAACTAAGCTCAGAGTCAAGAATGACACCCAAGTTCTTTACTTGATTTGATGTCTTTAAAGATAGTGCATGTAATTTAGACAAATGTTTCTCCTGGCCTTGGGACTGATAACTGAGACTTCAGTTTTATGTTGATTGAGTTGGAGGACGTTTTCTGCCATCCATGATTTAATATCTAAAATACAATTAAAAAGATCACCAATTGGCTGTGTGTCTTCAGGGGACATGGTGATGTATAGCTGTGTGTCATCAGCATAGCTGTGAAAATAGATCTCATGTCTCCTAATCACATCCCCAAGTGGAAGCATATATAAATTAAAAAGAATTGGGCCTAGAATTTAGCCTTGAGGCACACCACATTGGATTTTATGGATCCCTGAGGAGCATGTATCCATACTTACCAGAAACCTTCTATCTGTGAGGTAGGATCTGAACCAGTTAAGAGCAGTGCCAGAGAGGCCCACCAGGTACCCAAGTCTATTTATAAGGATTAGGTGGTCTACTGTATCAAAGGCTGCACTTAGATCCAGTAGTACCAGGACTAACATTTTGTGTGAGTCCAGGTTGCACCTAAAATTATTGATAATTTTTAATAAGGCTGCCTCTGTACTGTGGTTAATCCTGAAGCCAGATTGAAATCTCTCACAGACACAATTTTTGATTTTAAAAAATCATTCAATGGAATTAAAAAAAAAATCCCTAAGATTTTGCTTAAAAATGGGAAGTTGGATACTGGTCTATAGTTGTTAAAAAGATCAGGATTTAGATTGCTTGTCTTCAGAAGGGGCCTCACCACGGCTGTTTTGAAGGCAGAAAGAAAGACACCTGACTGAAGAAATCAATTCACAATATTTAAAAACCCGCCCTCAAAGAATTCATAAAAAGTTTTTGGAAGTGGAGTGGGAATTGGGTCTGAAAGGCAGGTAGTGGGATTGACTTGGGAGAAAACTCTACCAAGTATCTTAGCATCAACCAGGACAAAACTGTCCAGTGTTCTCTCAGGTAAAAGCACACCTTCAGTTTCACTAAAAGCAGTTCTTTGGTCAAGTAAAACGTTGGTTCTGATATTGTCAGTTTTGCTCCTGAAGTGGTCTGCAAATTCTTTGCATAAAAAACCATTCGTAGAAAGTCTGTGTTTATTAAAATCAGGGTTAATTAGACTGTCAGTGGTAGAGAGTAGGACTCTGGCATTATTTTTATTTTCAGTAATAAGTTTTCTGAAGTAATTGTTTCTTGCCTGTTTCACCTTGGTGTTATATATTTTGAGTTGTCTTTGTAGAATTTGATAATTTATTGACAGTTTGTTTTTCCTCCATTTTCTTTAGGCTTTCCTGCAATTTCGTTTGAGTTGTCTAATTTCTTAATTTCTCCATGGGACAGTGAGCTTAGTTTTACCTTTTTTATCTTTAGTGGAGCTACTGAGTCAAGGCTTGACTTAAGTTCTCTGTTAAAACTGTCAAGGAAAAACTCATAGGAAGCAGCTAAAATAACTGGAGGAGTCTCTTAATGGACTTCAATAAAATTTGCAGTCACTTTTGTGTTAACGTTTCCTCGCAGTTCGCACTGAGGTCTCACTTTGCATAAAACCAGTGACTTTAAAAAACCCCAAAGTGACTGGATATAACCAAGTCAACAACAGAGGACACACTAGTGTCCCCTGTGTCCTCAAGCGTCTGTATGACCCTCTGGAACTTGTCATAGCATGGCTTATGACAAGATCCAGAGTGTGTCCTTGGTTGTGAATCGACTGCACAACATGTTAGTTATTGACCTGCTGAACTCTATGGATTTTAACCCTCTGTGGAGTCTGACTGCACATCAATGTGTAAGTTAAAATCCCCAGATAAGATAATCATCTTGTAGGTGGTGTATATTATTGATGGAAAACTCAGAAAATTTCTCAATAAAAATTGGACACTTTTTAGGTGGTCTATAAATTGAAGCACATAAAACTGGAGGATGGCTAAAAACAAAGGCATGATATTCAGAGGTGATGAACTGGTCAAATGAAATTTGATTAGCAGCAAGTAATGTACAAGAAATTGATGCAGTACCACCACCCTCTGTGCCCCTCCTAACAGAAACTATAGAGCTAAAACTTGGGGGAGAAACCTCAGCGAGAACTGCTGTTGCATCTGTGCCCAGCCATGTTTCTGTTAAAAATAAACAGTCAATCTCTTTCTCTAAAATCAAATCATTCATGATAAAAGTTTTGTTTGACAGGGAGTGGACATTAAAAAGTGCCATATTAAGAGTTACTTGGTTATTGCATTCTGCCGGGTCCAAGGGGCATAGGCATCGCTGGAATGATCTCCAGTGAGCAGCCTGCCTGGTCTGCCAGGGTCTGTCTGTGATTGGCGAACAGCAGCAGTCTTGTAAAAAAGAGGTGGTCTTGAAGGTCTGGACAACATGATGAATGGTGGCGGCTAAAATACGGCTGTCCAACTTATTCGGGTGAACACCATCAGCTCTGTAAAAAGAAGATCTGCTCCAGAACAGGTTAAAATTGTCAATAAAACAAAATTTCTTGACCATGCAAGATGACTTTCCATGAGAGCTGTCATTAAAACCCACATTTAAAATCAGTCTCTTTATGGAGGATGGAAATGAGCACAGCAGTCCTGGAAGCTTCTTCAGGATTACTGGAACTGTGGCACCTGGAAATCAGTGTGCGACAGAGTTTAAAAAGTGCACATTTCTAATAACTGAGTCCCCAACCATAGCTGTAGTGGGGGCAAATAGGGGGAATGGATATGATGGAGGTGACAGTTTCCCTGCGTGGGTCTGGTCCAGAGGGCCTGGACGCTCCGCCATGGACAGTGACAGCTGCGGTGAGGATAAGAAGTGGGCAGAGTGGATCCATAGCTATATGTCCTCATCTAGGTGCCAGCGTGACCTTCAGAGTGGTGCTGCGCCTCTTGACACGGCCTGCACGTCCTAGTGGTGGTTGTGCTGGAGGTTGTCTGGGGCCACAGGGTGACGGAGCAGATGAGCGAAGAGGCCGAGATTCACCTGCTTCGGACAAGGGAGGGAAATCCTGCAGATTGAGGATGTTGAACTTATTCTCTAGTTTTATGTTACAATGTGGAGTCAGAGGGGACTTCCGCTGTCCCCAACTAAGGGCACTAACCACAGTCCAGGCACTCTGAGATGGAGTGGAGCTCACCTTCAGTCTTGCTCCAAGTCGAGCCCAGGTGTCGTGCCAGATACACAGAGGATCCAAAGTGTGGGAGACCAGAGAGACACTCAGCCGCGAAAGAGGTGTTGTCCTGGTGTGGACGTCACTCTGCTGAAATCCCTGTCCCGGGCAAGGAGAGACTTGTGGCAGCGGTGAAAACGCCTGTCCCGGAGGGGATGCTGGATCAGGGATTCCAACAACAGGCAAAAACACGGAAATGTTGGACACTTGAGACCTGCCTCCATCGGGCCTCATGGTACCAAAGACTATGGTGTCCATCAGCTTCACGGCTTCATGGATCTGGTAGAGCTTGTGTTTTCTGTCTTCCAATTCCGCCATTTTGGCATTCAAGGCGAAGCAGTTGGAGGATCCATGATGAGAGGTGAATGGTGCCCTAGAGTATTAACCACTAACAGTTATTAAAAAGGGTTAAAGAAGTTTAAAAGTTGTTAAAATGGTAAAAATTTATTTAAAAAATGCGAGAACTCCTTAAGAGCATTTTGATGGCGTCTGGCGTTTATTAGGATAACTGCTAATTTCTTAATGCTAAACTCAGATCATGTTACTTGAAGATACAAATAAATAAAAGATAGTGAATTCACTCAAGGGGTAATCTGCAATTATTGAGCAAATATTATGTAGTGATATGTATTAGGCAGGGAGAGCTCATAAAGAAAAGAGAATTATGTTTTACAGATTACTATGATTTAATTACTTTGTAAAAAGTATACCAGTATTGCATTCTCTAGAATTCAAAAATCTATATTTTTAGGGTACCATATTGTATACCATGACCTATATTCTATATTGGTAGCTGTTTCAAAAACACATTTTTAACATGAAATTTTTGGGTCAAATTTTACTATTTTTATGGTGTGTACTGTGTACTTGGTTCTGGATGAACTTCAATTATAATTTCTTTCATCTTGTAGAAAATAAGCAAGAGGCTGCAAATGTGCTTCTGTGATTGCGGTGAATCTTTTCCAGCATGGAATTTATGTTGCCAGTGGATGGGAGATTACATTATATCTTGCCTCATGAATTACAGTGTAAATTCGGAAAAGCATTTTTTTCTTTGTATTCAATTCCATGGAAGAAGGCAGAAGGCATGGTATAAGGTTCTGAAAATCATACGAGGTCACCAATAAACTGATTTGAAAAGTTATTAGCAGAAAAAAAACACATGTAACTCTTCTTTTAAGTATTTTGTGTTAATTCTCATTTGTACGAAACAGAGCTTCTCCCAGAGTGAATAACACATATTAATCCAAAGGAAAGATAATCAAAACAGGTGACAGACAGACAAAAAATACATTCCCATCCTTACATCTAGGCAGTATTAGTTTCAGTTTGAATATTTTAATTAAATCCTTCTACAGTCAAAGTAATGTCTTAGTGTCTATTATTGTCTCTTGAGGGAGCAAATGACCTTTTCAGTTGCAGGCTCGTGTCCACTAATCAGTAATGAATTATTTAGTCAGTCATGATTAGAATACATCAGCTGCTCTTCCATAATAAATTAAAATATAACTCTCCCCAAATAATGTGCAAGACAACCATTATATTGATTCTTATATTGATTATATTCAAGGCTAACACTTGAAGACTGTGAGCCTTGTAATTATATTTTTGCCTTTCCAAATATCTTCACACCCGACAGACACTGAATGTCACTGTGTGTGATTTGGCCGTCATATTTCAAATCTAACAATCAAGATGGTAATCGGTATTATTAATATCCACTACTTTAAACTGTTATGATTCAAGGGTTAGGCAGAATCAAAGGTTCCATATGGTATTTTTGCTGTACCCTGTATTGTATTCCTCTGGACAGTTACAGTCAAAATTGTATTTTAGTCATCACTGAAATCAATTACTTAACATAAACATGTTAAAAAAATTCCCCTGCAATTTTCAGGTCATGCCACAGCATCTCAATCGGATTCAGGCCGGGACTTTGACTAGGCCACTCCAAAGTCTTCATTTTGTTTTTCTTAAGCCATTCAGAGGTGGACTTGCTGGTATGTTTTGGATCATTGTCCTGCTGCAGAACCCAAGTGTGCTTCAGCTTGAGGTCACAAACAGATGGCTGGACATTCTCCTTCAGGGATTTTTGGCAGACAGCAGAATTCATGGTTCCATTTACCACAGCAAGTCTTCCAGGTCTTGATACAGCAAAACAGTGCCAGAAAATCACACTACCGCCACCATATTTTACTGTTGGTATGATCCTTTTCTGAAATGCCGTGTTACTTTTATGCCAGATATAATGGGACATACACCTTCCAAAAAGTTCAACTTTTGTCTCGTCAGTCCACAGAGTATTTTCCGAAAAGCCTTGGGGATTATCAAGATATTTTCTGCAAAACTGAGATGAGCCTTTGTTATTTTTGCTCAGCTGTGGTTTTCATCTTGGAACTCTACCATGCAGGTCATTTTTGCCCAGTCTCTTTCTGATGGAGGAGTCATGAACACTGACCTTAACTGAGGCAAGTGAGGCCTGCACTTCTTTGGATGTTGTTCTGGGGTCTTTTGTGACCTCTTGGATTAGTCGTCACTGCGTTCTTGGGGTAATTTTGGTTGGCCGGCCACTCCTGGGAAGGTTCACCACTGTTCCATCTTTTCGCCATTTGTGGATGATGGCTCTCACTGTGGTTCGCTGGGGTCCCAAAGCTTTAGAAATGATTTTGTAACCTTTTCCAGACTGTTAGAGCTCAAATACTTTGTTTCTTATTTGTTCCTGAATTTCTTTGGATTACAGCATGATGATTGAAATTGAACTCAGCTTTCCAAAGATGTGATAAACCACAATTCATTTATATTTTAACGGGAGGGGGACAATCGCTTTTTCACACAGGGCCATGTTGTTTGGATTTTTTTTCCAATGTATAAGAAACTCTGCAACTTCCTCATCAAACTTAATTTCTTTGCTATCTATGAGCTGTCTCCAATATGGAAAAAGGACTGCTGATATTTACTCTGGTTCTGGTCCTGTTTTTAATCTACTCTTTTTTTACCTTCCAAAAAGAGGCTTTTACCCTGTAACAGGTGGTTGTGGTGAAATTCTTTTTTTTTTTTTGAAATTCTTTTCTTGAGAGCTTCAGCTATCCTTGCTCACAAACCATTCAACTTCTTCATGTCATGTTGTACTTTGGCAACTATGTTGCTAGCTACCACTGCACATGACAGAAACTGGTATTAGGAGACTGGATGGACCGGAGATAGATTTTTAGCATGCTAACTCTGTAGATAGCTCAGCAAGAGAATTAGAACTAAGCACAATTGTGTCACAGAAGGATGGCTATGTGTTTGGCTGCTGTTTCTGGATATTTTTGGGATCGTCTTACCTCCAATCTTACCCATTGCACCTTTAAAAGAACTGTGCTCCTTCTTTACTGTTTACATGTTTTTGGACTGTGAGTGGAAGCCGAAGTATGTGGAAAGAACATGCAAACTCTACACAGAAAGACTCCTGGCAGGCCCAGGAGTTGAACCAGGAACCTTCTTGCTGTGAGACAACAGTACAAACTACTGTGCTGCCCTTCTCTCTTTACATATGAGCACAATTCACTTAGCTTCAGATCTGATTGAGTGCTCACTGTGATGAAATCATTAGCCTTCACCACTCTATGACCTATGTAATGAGTGCAGTTTGCACAAATCCATATCTTTGTCTGTGGCCTGTTGTTTTGCATAGATGCAAGATTGTTATTAAGGTCGGCATGATATGAAAGTTAATCTCGACGTTTCTGCCTCTGTTTAAAATTCAGTGTGTTCTCTACTACTTTGTCACTTCTGCATTGAAACTTGAGATGTATGTTTTGACCCTTTTGCACACAGAAGATAATAAAATGACTAATTCAACCCGTATTGCCATATTTAGAGTGTTGTTATACTATTTCAGTCTTATTCAGGTAGTGCTTAAAATGTATTTATGCAGAAGTACAACACTCTATTACAGCAGATAACAGTGTTCATTTTATTTTCATTGTATTTCCTAATTGTATTTTAAATTTGGGTTAGAAAAGCCTTTTAAAAGTATGTAATGCAGTTTTGAATAAAATACATAAAAAAACTTAGTGTATATTAATCTCTTCTTTACCCACACTACATGTGACAATACTAGTTTTAAAGCACACAGGACTAAAGAGTAATTTGCTGTTCATCTGCTGCAGATGAAGTGTGGAAGATGTATTCCTTTTTTAATCAATAAACAGTCTAAAGTGAGTCAAGTGCCATTTTTCTCATTGATGTAGTATAACTGAAAACATGGACCTAATATACAAAACAAAGAAACAGAGCTTACCAGGATTACATACCGTGAGAAAACAACATATGTGGGATTGGTCCTTGTTCAGGACAGGGTATTGAATCAAAGAACAGTTGTGATGCAATGGAGTTTCCCTGGCTAGGCAATAATTATTAGTGTTTTTTTATTAGCTTTGTATAAACTGGACTAATTTGTAATGACTTGAACTGTACTGTTGAACAGTTAACAGAACTTCAGGCATGTCTTAAGGACATTAAGGCCTAGATGTCCACAAAGTTTTTGCTTTTAAATTCTTTACTACCTGGACTTTTTTGAGGGGCATTTTTTTTTTCAGTTAAATTCCAACAAGATGTGTGGCAAGCTTCTCCTGGAAGTGTTTATGAGTCAAAGGCTTTTTTTGCATGCCGGCACATTGATCATTGTGGATGACAGATGAGTTTGTGACTCCTATATCAACCAGATGCTGGAAAATGATCCTGGTATATCTTCTGGTTTTAAGGTACACTGAATTTGTTACAATCATCTGGTCTGAGTTGTCCACTCCTATCATGTATTTGTTATACTCTGTGAATGATGTGGGCTTGAGGGACAGAGATCTTTTGTTGGGTCCTACTTTTCTTCTATCAGCTCCACATTGTGTCCCAACTGTACACTGAGTAGATGGACAGAGAGACTTTTCTGGTGTCCATCAACTTCACAAACGGAAGATCCCCATCCTTGATCCACCAGACACTGCTTCGGCAGATCTTTTCGTGAGTCCATTTTACCAGTTTATGGGACCATCAAGTGTTTCCACAAGCTCTAAATTCCCGATCCCACAAATGTTGGAAGAGGAGAAAACTGGCATAAAAATTGTCTGTACTGACAATATACCCAGGCCCCAGGTAGTTTTTTTGACTAATCCCACAACATCATCAAAAGAGAGCCTCTTCCCTGATGCCATCTTAGATTTGCCTGTGTTAAGGCTCAATGCAATGGTGTAGCCGTTTATGCCAAAAGGTACGATAAACTTCAGGCCCAACTTTGTTGTCTGCTTCTTCATGGACTACTTGATTCTGAGCTTGATTCCAACCCTGGCATTTTCCAATCTTTTTTCTTATCTTCCTCTGGCTCAGTAATGTAAATATTAGATAACATTGCCATGAATTGGTCTCAGGCCATGATGGCGACATACCCTGCCGCCATCATGGCCTGAAGAAAATGGTTTTCTTACTCTAAAAGTGACTGATCTGAGGCAGGTTCAAGACTGACATGTCCAGGAATAAGCCTATACATTTTTTCATGGTATCTGGAGTTATGTCAAACCAGATGTATTTTCTTTCCTTTCTTTAGCTTTTTGCTGCATTCATGTTTGTGTTTTCAGAAATTAGTTTTGAGAACTGAAACATTAAATAAGTGTAAAAAAAATCTCATTTGGTGGTCACCGAGGGAGTACTTCAACCTGGGTGGTTGAAATACTCCACTGGGCTCTGCCTCAGTTCTCTTGCTAATGGAAACAGAACTGGAAATTGTACCATATTCATTACATTTGTAAAAAGAAAATTTAATATTGATTTTAGATGAAAGTTTTAAGGCCGCTGTCGTTTCACCTGAGGTAAAGATGTATAAGTAATGCAATAATTGGTAAATATTCTGGGTAAACAAGACACGCACACTTCTGAACACATGTATGTCTTTCTACAGCCCATAAATCATTCTGAATACGTAAATTAAAGAGAAATAACAACAC
Source organism: Zenarchopterus dispar (assembly GCA_028564865.1). Taxonomy (NCBI): domain Eukaryota; kingdom Metazoa; phylum Chordata; class Actinopteri; order Beloniformes; family Zenarchopteridae; genus Zenarchopterus; species Zenarchopterus dispar. Next base: position 1,779,219 of record JAOWBL010000020.1, on the reverse strand, counting down.
ATTAAGTTCTTCATCAATATAATGTTGCTCAGCAAATCCCAAGATTATAATATAAGTATATATTTCACAAATTATCCTGGCTATCACACAACAGTGGGGTCAGTGCAGTGAATAGATGAGTACACAATGATGCAGGTGGTGAAAGTGGAAGGGGGAGTGTTCAAGTAACTGCACTAAGTAAGAAAAGCTGTTTTTCAATATAAAGTTATCAACTTTAAAGCTCTATAACACCTACCAGATGGCAAATACAAGAGTTGATGAGAGAGGTGAGTTTCATCTTTCAAAATGCTACTGGTTTTGCAGAGGCAACATGTTCTGAAGATGTAATCTAGTGTGGGCAGTTGGAGTCTGACGATGTGTTTATGACTCTCTGGATGCTCCTTCAGATTTTATGAAATTTGCATACCATGCTGTGATCCAATCCACTGTAACAATTTCAGCATTCTTAAAGCCTTAAAGAACATAATTAAAGCATGGAAGGTATCTATCTATCTATCTTATCTAATCTATCTGTGTGTGCGCGTGTTTTATACAAACACACTATACACACAGATATCCTTGTGTGTGGATAATGTTTGAAAAGAACCAAACTCCCATCACTAGAAAATCTCATATACAGCATTCATGTTTGAAGAAGAGCATGGGGGAGGAAGGAGGGTTTACATTCATCTTTGGATCTCAGGTCACTGATGCAATTAAAGTCAGTCAGCCACAAACATCTTACAAATCAGATGTATAGCTATAATTTTTAGGTTTTGTGAAGTTATTAAAAAAAGTGAATCACTATATCAAGATGATTGGTGTATGTAATGTAGCCTTCACACTGGATTGACAATGGGCAATGGGAATGTTTGTGGGCTGGGAAGTGAAGGGGGAATTCACTCAGGGAAAAAAATTAAGTCAAGATTGCCATTGCAGCAGGAGAAAGGAAACAGATTTACCATTTTAAATATTTAAATAAAAACTGTATTCCTAAATGAATTTGTGAAGTCAGTTATTTATTTCTCTTTTAAAATATATTTTCAAATATATTAATAATGAATTAATTATACAATACACAATTCATTTTTATAAAAAGCTTTTTAAAATACCCAGTATAAAATATACAGAGAAGCCCTGCCGAGGCCACTGCCCCTGCAACATGAGCCTGGATATGCAGTAGAAGATGGTTGGATGGAAATATCCAATAAGATAATTGATTTTCAGTCTTACTTAGTAATCTATATTTTTGAATCCCAATTTATTACTGATTATGGAAATGTTTTATGACTATCCCTGATCTCCCACACCATAGTATATTGAACATGTTTTCCAGTCAGCTGTCTGACAGTTCTGTGAAGATGTGAAAGGACCCTGGGGATTTCAGAGGAGAGGCCCACAAAGGAATAATAAACACCAGGAAAAGTGAGAAATTACAAAAATGGATGATGGGAAAGTAGAGGAGAAGAAAGAAACTGTGGCCAAGACAAGGTAAGACACACATAAAACATGCAAAGAAAGGGTGTTGTTACAGAACTGAATAGAAGGAACAAGTGATGAGATTACATGACAGAACAAAAAAAAAGAGATGAAACAAGAGGTGGGAGCAAGTGTTAACAGCAAAGAGAGGGATAAACACTCCATTTTAAAAAATTCCTTAAAAAATAGTTTTTTATAAGGGATTTTTAAGTGGTTGGTGTGAGAAATAATGTGTCCCACACATGTCATGGGTTGAAAAAGAAGTCACAAATAAAGAGTCCTGAACAGAAATGGCACAAAATAAAAATGGACAAAAAGGGGCAATAGGAACATATTTGAAAAAAAAAACATCCAAGGCATAGTGCAAAGAAGGAAATGAGTTTAGTAATTGTTCTGAGTTTGTCACCAGATGACACATGGCTCATTTGCCACTAAAAATATTCAAGGTTTGAAACAAGTCATGCTTCATTTATACATTAGTATCGCCCACCTGATGATATTGCTGTAAAGTCTTATGACCCATTATATGGTTGTCCATTTGGCAGATGAAACAGGGCTTGGTGGTCCTCCTCCCCCATGTCCCGATGCTTTCAGCTGAGAGGCTTACAAGGTTTACAGCACTTCTTTGCCATAACCTTTTCCAATGCTTCTTTTCTATTTCCTCTGAGGCCCTTCCTCATGCACATCTGATGTGAATTTCTAAGATGAGCAGTTCTTCATCCATTCATGACAAAAAAATCAGATAAACAGTACCAGATAAATGTAATTGTAATGTAAATGAACAAGTATAATCATGAATTCAACTATGTCTGAGGTTATGAAAAAATGACCGGAACCACACCAATTCTGCATTCTCTACTTTGCATCCTGACTTTGACAGGCTAACAAGTTCAAATAATCATATCACTTCCTGCATCCACTCTTTTGACATCTTAAACTTAAAAGAATTGTATACTGGTCCATTTTTGGCCTGAATGTTTGGAGGAAGAGCTAACTTCTAATTATGAGGAAAAGTATCCCCAAAAAGCCAAGTTGGAATTGGGAAAAAAAACTACATATTAATGGTTTTAATGTCCCAGTCAGGAGTCTTTCTGTGTGGAATTTGCATGTTCTCCCCGTGCTTCTGTGGGTTTTCTCCGGGGACTCCGGTTTCCTCCCACAGTCCAAAAGCATGTATGTGAGGTTGATTGGGAACTCTGAAATTGCCCATAGGTGTGAGTGTGTGTGTGTGTGAATGGTTGTCTTTGAATGTGGCCCTATGATGGACTGGTGACCTGTCCAGGGTGTACCCTTGCCTCTTGCCTGGGATGGGCTGGGATAGGCTCCAGCAGACCCCCGTGACCCAGATATGGAACAATGGGTCAAGAAGATGGATGGATGGATGGTTTTAATGAATAAACTAATAATGTTATTTGCTTCATTTATGGACTAATGCTGCTAAGATGAGTCAGGTTTGGATCAACCCTGGCTGGGTCACCTGAGTAGTGTGTATGATGTTAAAAGATCACCTCAATGTTACAGCTGTACTTTCACAGTGAAAGTACAACTATTAGTAATGCATTTGCTATTGTAGGGGACAGGGGATGGTAGAATCCAAGTATTGACAAAGTTCTGGTTGAGATAATCAGAATCAGAATCACTTTAATGCCATTGCCAGTAAACAGGTTTACAGACTAGGAAATTGCTCTGATGCAATGGTGCAGATAAAACATGTAATAATGTAAAGTAAAAATAGAATAAAAATAAATACATGTGAATAAGCTAAAGAAATCAAAATAAAATACTCAATACGTTTGGCTTGACCCTCTGGCGCCTCCCTCCGGGTGGATGGTGTCCCGGGGGATGGGTGGCTGATGTGGGGCGGCCCTGGTCTCCGTCCTTCGGGTCTGGCTCCTCCTCTCGGCCTCCCGCTGTAGGGGCGGGGGGGCGGCCCACCTGCCTTCCCCGCTGGACGGCGGGGGTGTTGATTGGGGTGAGGGGTCTCCGGTCTCGCCCCTTTTGCCTCCGTCGCCGTTGGTA
>JAOWBL010000020.1:1741208-1775642 GCA_028564865.1 Zenarchopterus dispar | reverse complement strand
TATATATATATGTACATACATAAAACAAATGTATGTGCTGAAAAGGGTTATCAAACCCTTTCCAAACAATGTGGAGCTCAACATTCTAAAATGAGAAAAATTATCAACAAGTGCAAACATTCATGCAGGTTTGAGTCTTCCCAGGTGTGGATATCCCAGCAAATTTATCCCAAGGTCACATCAGTTAAGGCCTAAAAAAAAAAAAAAAAACAAGCATAGTGGTCTCACTAAGCATGTAAAACTAAATAACAAATTTATCCAAATAAGTAACTAACTAACTAACCTAGTATTAAAAGAGGATACAGTCTTTTGCATATGTATTTATATACACACACACACACACAAAATATATAGACATATATACACACAATTATACTTAACAGTATAATTGTGTGTGAAATATGTATATGTGGGGTCCATATTAGCATTCTGGGGCACAAATACAATTATATTTAATACAATCAAGTCTGTATTTTGATTATGAAATTAAAGAAAAATGTCTTTGAGAATTTGTCAGCATAATACTTTTTCTCCTTGGTTTAGATTCAGTTTAGACTTATAGTAAGCGGCCAGTAAGATGTCTAACGGGGTAAGAGAATCTGGGACTGCTGGACTTGAAGTGAACTCAAGGCCCAGCAGTGTAGATAAGGAAGGTCACATGATGTTCTAGTCAAAGTCAAGTCAAAGTTTAATTCATATAGCACAGATAAAGCAATGTCAACAATAAGTACAAAGGTAAGAACAATAAAAAAAATGTGTAGCTGAAAGATGTTTTGCTTTACCAGAATAAAATCCAATTAAAGAATTACACTTTCAAGAAAGTTTTAAAAGGACCTAGTCTCCACTTTACAGTTTGAATGGTTGGAGAAAGGTGGTTTTGTGTTTTCCGAGGAATGTGGTAAAGCCTTTTTTTTAAAATAAAAATTGGCATAAAAATTCTAAAACATAAATAAACCGAACACACTCAGAGAAACATGTATTAACGAGTTCAGAATTTGGGAAAAGGTCCACCACCTACAAGTTCGCTTTAGACGTGTATTATCGCGAGATCTGCTTTACTGCTGAAACCTCTCCCGGAAAATCTCGTGAGACATTTAGTAGAAGACCGCTCAGCAAAGGTAAGTGAGGACACTGTCAGCACTATCCACACGACACGTCTCACCTAAGTTGCAGCAGGTGATAAATGAATAGTGACAAAGATGTCTGGGCTGTTTTGGATGTGTAGCATCGTCGTCGGTTGTTCTGAAGTAGCTGCAAGCAGCGATCCACCGGCAGTAGGATCCCCGCTGGGGGGGGATGAGTGGTCGGATGAATGGGGCGGATCTGGACGGTTAAGACGCTAATCTAATCTATCCTTGTTATAAACCCAAAATCCAATAAAATAAATAACTATTTTGTAGTTTAGATAGTAATGAGATTGGTACGTTTGTGTGATAAGATAAGGTGTGATTAAAGCGAATAGATTTTAGACGAGCTGGTGTTAAACGGAGGATGGCTGTGTAACGTTACCTAACCTAGCAACCCGGGCTAACATCAGAAACCGGAGATGAGAGGACATTATCAGGCCGTGTTCCCTCGTAATATCTCTTTTCAGAGATGTTACTAGTAAACCAGTGGTCAGATATGAGAAGGCAGAGGAGCTGGCCTTATTCGGGAAGTGATAGTATGTTGATTTTTCTCTTCAGCACCATGGACAGAGCTGCAGCAAATCTCATACTTTATTTATTTATTTATTTAAATTTCCTACGTTACTACTTCATTTCATTTTCGTTTTTCTCTGTTTCGTTTGATTTTGTGTATTTCTTGTAGCAATACCCTCTGCCATCTGATGTTTTAACACATCCATTTACAAGGAAGACCGTACTTTGACCCTCAGTGTCTCTAAAAATTTTATTCTTAAATAATTCAGTGGGAGTGATCAGTATGATTTTTTCACCCCACACATTTCACTGATCACTACACTGTTTATTGTGTCTTTTTTCATATATTGTTTTTACAGGAGTGTCGTGTTGACAGTTATATTCAACGCTTTTGACATAACCTGTGCACAGCTTTCCACGCTGAAAGAAAGATCTTTCCTCTGTTACCCTTGTAGAGCTTCTTCCCTTTATCCATTCGCTGAATTGGCTCTAATATAGAGTGTTAACTGTTGCACACATTGTAAAAGTCATTGCAGAGAAATTATAATCCATGTTTTACATCACTTGGTGTTGCCATGTGATGGACAGTTGACCTATTCAGGGTGTTCACTGCTTGTCCATCAATTACAGCTGGGATATAACATATTTATGATGAACTGCACAGGATAAATTAGGAAATGTAGTCTACTGTTGTACATCAGGTGGTATTGTGGTGAGGTCATATTAAATGCATTTATTCCAGGCCTTGTAATGTAGGACATGTTGCTTGTGCTTGAAGGGATTGATGTTGTTGCAGGCTAAAATGTGAAGGAAAAGAAAATAACAAAAGAAAAAAGGGCCTGAACAATGTAGGGCCTGAACAGATTGTGCTATAGCCTAGAGTCATGGCACAAACATGTATCTCCGTCACCCTCTTTGGTAATGACTGTGGGCGTGTAACAAAGCTCTGCACCTGTCATGCCATGTGCATTAACAGGAGAAGTGAGATTCAGTTTCAGCCTTTGAAAGATGAGAGCCTGCATAAGCACCAGCGTCCTTGCTTTAATCATGCTAATAATTTATTACATCCTTATTACCTCTGATTAAAACAATACACATAAGACTATTACTAAACATCATATTTTCTGTTTCCTTTCAGCTCTCCTAAATAATCTTTCCCTGCGGGACAACTGAATTTTTGCGGAAAGCCTCTGTAGCCACAAATTTGAAGTTTGGGAACCTGATCAGAATCATGGGGAACATTTTTGGGAATTTGCTGAAAAGCCTCATAGGAAAGAAAGAGATGAGGATCTTGATGGTGGGGCTCGATGCTGCAGGCAAAACAACCATCCTTTATAAGCTCAAGCTTGGGGAAATCGTAACCACAATTCCAACAATCGGTGTGTCCTAAGAGTTACATGTGAATGAGCACTATCAATGAATTACTATGCTGCTTTTCGTCTTGCATGACAGCAACTCTCTTTTCAGGGTTTAATGTTGAGACAGTGGAGTACAAGAACATCAGCTTCACTGTGTGGGATGTGGGTGGGCAAGACAAGATCCGTCCCCTCTGGAGGCACTACTTTCAAAACACGCAGGGTGAGCAGAACTCATCAGATAGTACCACCAGCCTGAATGCCTCTCTTCTTCTGTAGAAAATGATGTGTGTAGCATGCTGTCCATGTTGTTTCAGGTCTAATCTTCGTGGTGGACAGTAATGACAGAGAGCGTGTGAATGAAGCAAGAGAGGAGCTGATGAGGATGCTCGCTGAGGATGAACTGAGAGATGCAGTACTCCTTGTTTTTGCCAACAAACAGGCAAGAGACCTTCGCTGTTAGGCATATGCATACACATGTACAGTTAATATGAATTCATTTAGTTTCTTTAGGATCAAATTCAAGTTCTGATTTAAAGGGATGTTAAACTTTTAAGTGTGCTTTTGTGAAGTATTTATGAGCATTCATAGTCAGTGGTAAAGGCACAGCCACTCAGAACGGAGCCAATAGATGAAGAATATATATTTATAACTATCTAGAACAACTAGAAACTCAAAAAAAAAAAAAAAATTCAAGTGAGTGCTGAATTATGTATTTTTCAATTGGCATAATTTTTGTGTCTTTAGCAGTAAGAGACAGTTTGACCCAAAGACTCCAGCCCAATAATGTTTTTGTTTGGGAAGCTTTATTAGTAAGGTAAATGATCTCATGGCGGCAGCAGTGATAAGAGCAGGTTTAATTATCTCAGATGTAAAGGAAAAGAGCTTCTGTGCTTTTTTTCATGATTTCCTTTTGTGCAGGAAATATTTGACTATCATTTTAGTAAAAAATGTAAAGTGCTACATTTTGTGCTACATTTTATTGCACAAAAAGTGCTATATAAATAAAGTTTGATTTGATTTGATCCATGAGTGGCTATAAAAGAGCATCTTGCAAAGGAAGGGTCTCTCAGAACTGAAGCTGGGGAGAGGGTCACCAATCTGTTAAAACTGTCTATAAATCATGAAACAATCTCCGAATGATGTTTGTTAGCATAAAATTGTGAAGACTTTGAACATCTTATCTATAGCACATCGGTGCGTAATGTCTTCAAAAGACTCAGAGATTCTGTTGAAATTTCTGTGAGCAGAACAAGGCAGAAACTCCATTCATCCATTTTCTATACCTGCTGAATCCACTACTAGGTCACGGGGGTCTGCTGGAGCCAATCCCAGCCCATTACAGGCGAGAGGCAGGGGTAAACCCTGGACAGGTCGCCAGTGGCGGAAACTCATTATTGCCCCTTTTTTTTTTCTTTCTTTCTTTTTTTTTTTTTTGGACTTTCACGACTGTGGACTGCATTTAAAAAAGTAGTAGGCTATATGAAAATAACCTAGGAACTCTTCAGGAAATCATTGGTTGTGAACACAGTAAGCTATGGCATCTACAAATGCAGGGTTATGGCTCTAATGTGCAACGAAGAAGCCATATGTGAAAATGGTCCAGAACTGTTACTGTGGTCAAACAAATAGAAATTTGAATTTATTTTTTTTTGAAAGGGAGCCTCTTCTGCTGAATCGACGAGGAGAGGGACCATCCAAGTTGTTATCAGTGCTCAGTTTAAAAGCCTGCATATCTGATGGTACTGGAGATTACGTTAATGCCTGTGGAATAGACAGCATGCACATCTGGAAAGGAAATATCAACACTGAGAAGAATATGCAGGTTTTAGAGCAACATATGCTGTCCAGACAATTTCTTTTTCAAGAAAAACCTTATTTTTTTTTCTTTTCTTTCTTTTTTTGTTTAAAGGCAAGACAATGATCAACCGCATAATGCATCCACTACAAAAACATGGCTTCATAGCAGAGAAGTCGGGGTGCTGGACTGGCCAGTTTGTAGTCCAGACCTATGTTCATTGTAGTTGTAGTCAGCTGAGTTGTCTTGTTCAAAGTGCTAATAACCTTCTCCTGTCATCCTTCCTGAACTTCATAATGTTTGACAACGAGATTAAGAAGATACATTCAGGGGAAAGTTGCAGTAGGTTTTTTTGTTTTGGTTTGTTTTTATTCAGTCATACCCCAAAAAATTAACAGAGGAAAACACTCAGGAAGAGTGAGGAGAGGGAAACAAAAGCCAAGAGAAATGATGCTGTCAGAACCTAAGAGGACATAAATTCAACTTGGATTATTATTGATTAATCCATAATGCATGTTTGAATAATAGTTTTTTAACCTTTTCTTGTTATGGAAATGTTCAGTTGAATTAATTTTGTCCAACTTATATTAAAAAACCCCAAAAATAACAATGATGAAAAAAAGAGAAGACATTATATTAAAAAATCAGCAGCCAGAGGCTTGTTATCATTTTCCTGAATAATAAGTTGATTTTATTAGGTGAGTAATAATTGCTGAGGGTTTTTTTTTTTTTGGTGCTCTGACAGCCTTCCACTTCCAAAACACATAGACATAAGTCAGATTTGTAATTTTAAAATTGACTGTAAGTGCGAGTGTGAGCATGCAGGTCTGTTTTGTCCGTGCGTGGACCTTTGATAAACTGGTGACCTGTCCCTCTGCACGACCCTGTGACCCTGAATAGGATGGAGGAAGTATGGAGAATGGAAGGATGGAGGAACAGTTGCAGTTAGAGTTCAGTTTGACAAAGTGTAGATAATTGCAAAGTGATGAGACCTTTGTAAATGCTGACTCATTAAGTGTAAAATACTTATGTAACATACTAATGAATTCACTGCTATGTACAGAACATGAAAACAGGAAATCTGTGCCGTAAATAACCATCAGACCCAAGCATACCTACAGGAGCTGCAGCGACTGAAGTCCAGTACTCTGTCCTGACTCAACTCTTGCCTATTTGACAGGACTTACCGAACGCCATGAATGCTGCTGAGATCACAGACAAGTTGGGCCTACATTCGCTTCGTCACCGCAACTGGTACATCCAGGCCACCTGCGCCACCAGCGGAGACGGCCTCTATGAGGGCCTTGATTGGCTGGCCAATCAACTTAAGAACAAGAAATAAGAAGAAAACTGGGAAAAGCAGCCAGCTGCCACACACGTCCAGCTTTTTCTTTCTTTTGAGAATAGAGGGCGCAGGTTGGGTACGAGGGGGTTTTCGGTTGAAAGGCACAAAGCAAGATTCTGGGCTGAGGGAACATTTAATTTTTTGCTCTGTTCTTGGTGGTCTTCAGCGCTCACTGAAAACAGAGTCTCATGTTCATATTTAAGCTAACACACAAACACACACACACACACATAGATACACACAAACTGTAAACAATTGCAGCAAACACTTGCTTTTCCTTTGTCCACCTCTTACCCGTAGGTGCGGTGTACTGTATGTTTGTGACTCCACCGAGTCAGAAATCAGATATAACGTTTGTTTTTCAATTGTAAGTCATCCATGAAAACAACAGACCTGTGTTGGTTGTGTTTCCTGTTGTTTTGTTTTTGTAGCTGTCATTTGTGTCCTTCCTTGCAGGGTAACAGCCATGTTTGAGAACAATCACTTTTATCGGATTCATGCCACCAAAACTGGTTTGCTCTCTCCTCTCATTTGCGAGCGATGCTGAGCACTTTGAGACTCAGATTTAGTGTGTACTCTGCGTGTTTCAGCAGGTGGCCCAGGCAGTATTGATCATGAATAGCGCTCTGTAACTGTTACTGCCACGCTTCGGAAATGTTTTGGCATCCACTGTCTTTCTTCTTCCTGTGTAGGCAACCCGAAGCAGGAAAGTCTCCCTTTTTAAATATTTAAAACGCACAACACGTTCTTGATTGCTTGACCTGCATGCATCTTAAAGCATTGTTACAAACCTCTCCATCTGTAAAGCTAAATAAATGTAAACATTGTTTACAGATTTTTTCCCCCCAACTCCTTGTGTCATCTTTGCAGTAGGATGCAGAAACTTACTAAAGCATCTGTTAAATTCCAGCTTTAAGATGAGAACAGCATTTAGGTTGACCCGCTCATTAACTCAACAATCCTCTCAGCTGCTACTTCTCTGCATTCTTGTACTCAAACTGCGCTGGGTTGCTTTTGCTTGTGTGTTCTGTGTTGCACTTCAGGGGATGATTATGTTAACTGTGTTACTGAATGTGAATATTGTGCGTGAGTCTCTAATGATGGTTTTTTTGACATGCATATTCTGTCACTTCAGTGGTCTGTCCACATAATTATGGGGAGGAAAGCAGGGTTAAAGGGATCAATATGTTGGTGTTGTAAATTGCAAAAACTCATCAGCACATTCACGATTCACTTTGAAACAGCAGGCGAATGACTGCGTCACCACTAATACCAGCAGAATCCACAGACTTACGTCAATTAAACAATTTCCTTGTGCCATACATGGGTACTACTACTCGTAAACTAGTAATAGTACAATATACTGTACATCCACTCTACCAACGTATCAGCACATCTTTCGTTCATTTTATGTTGAGTCATGGATTTGATCATTTAGTTTATGTGGCCTTATATTTAGTGATGACTTCAGATTGATTTCCTCTGCTGTTTTAGTCCTGATTTTGACCCACAGGTATTGATCTTTATTTTAAAAAAAAATACTAGGAGGTTTATTTCTCAATCCCCTCGAAAAGGCAGGTTTAGCATCACGCTTCATGACGATAAGGTTTGTCATTAAAATCTTTGTTTTGCCAGTATACTGGATCCATATTTGGTTGTAGATTTCTTTGGTAGTTGGGATAAAAGAAAATTTGATGTAGACTGTGTCTGTGAAACAATAATGATCGGTGAAGAAAAAAGAAGTAAAATAAATCTGATGATTATTTCTGTACTGTTATAGTTACACATGTAGATTCAAAAACGGTGAAGACCATGTGTCACTGCGGAATGCATGGAGACATCTGTATGTGATGTAAGACGACAAAACCCTGCTGTATTAAAAATAAACCCATTTTCTGTATGATCTGTCTCTTTACATGGAAGTCACTGTCACTAATGGACTTCAGTGTAACATACTATACATACATATATATACATACATATATATACATATATATGTATATAGATATAGATATATATAGATATACATATTGTATATAGATATGTACATATATAGACATATACATAGATATAGCGCTGTTTCCCAGTTTTACCAGGAGAGGGCATAGCTGAGCAACTTACATGAAAATGAAAACTGAAATGAAAATGGGTGAAAGCAGGAATTCTTAAAAACACACTTGACACTGTTTTATCACCTTCTATGAACTGTCTTGATTTTCTTACATGATGGCATAGTGTGATGGATTATTTTTGTGAGTGGGGTCAGAGACTCTCTTCAGAAAAACATGGGGAGAAAAACATGTTGGTATTGTCTACATGGTTTTATTGCGTAGCATGACTCTTCTTCAGTCAGACAGCAAAGTGTAGTTGACAGCTACGAGTTTATAACGTTTAATCCAGAAGAAGTCATTTCAGAATCTGATTCTCAGTGACTGGATGACAAACAGTTGTACAAAACTGTGTTTAAATTAAAAGAAAATTTGCATTGGTCTTCTCCAGGTACTCCGACATCCTCTCGGCTTCCTCCCAAAGTCCAAAACCATGTGTGTCAGGTCAATTGATGATTGTAAATTACTCATATATGTGAGTGTGTGTAGTTGTTTGTCTAAATGCCTGTCATGGACAAGCGACCTGCTCCAGCTGATCCCTAAATAGGCCCTAAATAAGAAGTTAGGCGGCATAGATAATGGATGGTAAATTTGCGACAAACAAAACAATTGCAAACAAGAACAACAATAATAATAAAACACAAGTTTGCAGGTGAACTTGAAATATTCATGAATATGGTGATTGCGCTATAGTTTCAGAGCAGGTTTTGGTTCTGTCCAGGTGATTGCTTCAGTTTTGTTCTTCATGACCTGCAGCCTTAACAGGGTACATTATATACCTGTTTTTTTCTTCTTAGTAAGCAGGTTGATACAGTGATGTCAGAGCAATTCCAGTTAGACGTTAAAGTCTCTGTGTTTCCGTGAACTTCTTTTGAACAGGTTGTTTTTTGAGGACAAAATTAAGAAATGCTGTTAAAGGTGACTTCCTGTAATTAGTAAAATATTAACTTTTTGTTTTTTACAGCTCTCTTACATTTTGACTGGAAAAGAAGAGTGTGATCACTTGGTGAGGCAGGAAGTTTTTTCTCTCTCTCTCTGGTTGAGCTTTTTTAACAGTTGGACCTAACATGGACGGAGACAAGAACAAGATGTTTTTGTGTGATTGTGTATCTGAGGTAGACTTGAGGTACAGGCAGAACAGGTTTCCACCGAGCTGTTCGGCTCGTTCATCCACTTTTAAAAGTAGACAATGTTTTTGAAACCAAACAAACAAAAAAAAAAAAAGAAAGAAAATGAAAACTCTTATTAATGTATGAAGCTCATTCTGTGATTTAGAAGTGTTGTGCATGAGTTAGTACCAAGTCCAACAGTCAAGTCATGCAGCAATGCAAGCATGCAGCAATAAAATGATTCTGCATCTCAAGAAATCGAGCAGAAAGGAGTGGAGGGGTCAAAGTCTCGTTGTGAAGACAACGAATGTAAGAAATATGTCAGTGTACCAAGACTGATACGTGCAGGACAATGCAGAGAGCAGCTTTTAAAGCAGTTTTAACACTTTTTTTTTTTGCATTGGACACGATCAGAACTGCTCCTTCATTTTCTGCAGTTCAAGATTTTCAGGGGTGTAGATGAAGTCAAGTTCTTGCATTTGATGGAATGATTAAGGCAGTACGAATCAAGGAAACACAAGAGCTGAGTTTACAATGACTAATGTGTTAATGTTCAGTCAAAGGATCAACATCAAGCCCATTTACCTGAACTGTAGGGGACATTGATGTTCACAAAGGAAACTATTAAGGTATTACCTATATTTTCTGGTTTGATAAAAAAAATCACATAATATAGTTACAAAGGTTGATATCTTTATTTGCAGCTGCACAGTAGTTGCAGATTTAAAAAAGTAATCTTTCACTGAGGGACTCATTATTACATATGTATATGTATAAAAAAAAAAGAAAGTAAACCCTCTTTCAATTCAACAGCTTTTTGTCTTAGTGCATAATAAAATATCACATTATCCTTGCCAAGTCTCAAAGGCAGCAAAAAACACTATATAGAAACATATGACATATTACAGCATGACGTTAATGTAAACTAAGCTAAAATAAAGAAGCACCGTGTGGAAAAGTATACCGCATGATTTAATAGCCTGTAGAACAACTTTTGCAACTTACATAACTTGAAGTCATCATTTTCTGGATCAGGGTTCCAGTCTCTCATGTTGTTGTGACACTTTCAAGGTCCCACCAAGCTTTTTATTCGCTGTTACATCTGGACTTTTACAAAGTCATCTGAACACCTTGGGTATTTTCTTTTTCAGCCCCCCTGTTGTATATTTTCTGGTGTAGGTGGGATGGTACTTCATTTGTCTGACTGACACATTGGAGTAAATTTGAAAGGATATCTGCTCCTGGAAATTTTGGCAACAATTGTGGATGTTTTCCACTTTGTAAATGCTTTTTCTCCTTGTAGAATCATGGACTCTGACTTTTTTGTAAATGGCCTCATAATCTTTCCCAGGTTAATGGGGAGAGACAGTTGTTTCTCTAAGACCATTGCTTTTGTGTTTCTTTTCTTGTATGAACACAAACCTGACCGGAGCGGGCCAACAAAATGCCCAAACCTCCGCATTTGAAGAAGGAACTAACACTTCCTGATGAAAACTAATGCATTTAAACAACAACACCTGACAGCTACTGAAACTCTTATTTCCTGTCTAAAAAGCAAACATGTACTAAGTTTTTCACACAGGATTTATGCATTTTGTTTTGTTTGTGTTGATTAATGACATTGTGTAACATGTTATGCATTTTTTTTAGGTGTTTTTACCTTATATTACAATCTGATAACAAGGACTTTTTCTTATATCTGATTAATTCCAGAAATGAAACAGGGTGAACTTTCTTTTTATATTTCTGTTTCTGTATGGTCAAGAATGAGCAATAATAGCCCAAATCTGTTGGCTGAAACAAACCTTTACATCCTGTTTTGCAGCAGGGGCACTGAACACAACTGTTTATGCTCTTCTCAAGTTAAATATTCAAAGACAGATTATTATATTGTAAATGTAAATAAGGAAGTAAATGCTTATTTTTAATTAGCCCCCATGGCGTGAAGTGAGGGGGGAAACATGTCTGGAACAGAGGAAATAAGTGAACATAAATGTGTGTCTGAACAAGTCTATCAAAGATTTTAAATACAAAGGCCGATGTCATATTTCTTTACTTTGTGAAAAACACCGCGTAGTCTTTAAGTTATTGCAATGATATATGTTATCACTAAAACAGCAGTAACATAATAATAGCTGTATATTGCAGGGGTGGTATATCCTATTTCTTTTTCACTGCTTCTAAAAGCTTTGTGTCCAACATCTCAAAGGCACATGCATGAGTTTTGCATTAAATTAGTTATAAAACATGAACTTTTAATTTCATGGGTTTTTTTTTAACTCCACTTTGACCAACTTTGTTTGTGTTGCCTCTTTTTAATTGAGCCGGGTTTTTGCTGCCTAGTTGGCTGCTCCTCCGCCAGAGCCCTCCCACAGAAATCAGTGCCGCGGAAAGAGCCGCTCCTGCCGCTGATTGGCTGCGCGCTGCGCTCCAGTCACTGAGCCGCAGTGATTCCTCTCACTCCAGCCTGAACCGAGGAAAAGTAAAGTTGAGGCTCAGCCACATGTCAAATCGAGAAAACACAATCAGGCTTTTTCTACGTGGTGGATGTATGCCTTTGTCGGAAAACAAAACGGGGCAAAAGATTAAGGAGAGCACACCGAACCGGGATTTACCGAGAAGCGGTGGTTTTAAATTGACAGCTCTGGACTGAAATGATCGAGGACGGCTTGGGTCGATAAGATAGGGGCACGTTTGCCATTCTTACTATGATTGTAGTTTTCGTTCACAACGTCATCGGCCTGGGCATTTGAATGAGGATGGTCGCCCTCGGGAGGAAGGAGGAGCAGGTGCTTTGCGCCCTGCTGCTGAGCGCTCTCCAGCTCTGCGCCGCTCAGACTCAAGAAGGTGGGCGAAAACACGCAAACACACAAGGACGCGTACACGTTTTAAAAGTACTATTACAAATCTATAATAGCTGGGCTATGAAAGGACCACCATGTGGAGAAACTCCCGTGGCAAGCAGGTTTACAGGTGTGCTGTCGTACAGCACAAGTCCCCACAGCCGTCAGACACCAGAACCTGTTCCACACACGTAAAACTTGTTTGCTGTGAGTCACCTGCACCTCTCCCACGACTCTGTGTGCTTTATCATTCTTGCCTCAATTGTTTCAAGGTTTTGCAACAGAGCCCAGCCTTTCACTGCTGGAGCCACATACAACATATCTGTCATTCATTTGATAAAGCGTTATCTCTGAAATGTTTAACTTCTTTTTCAGTAGTAGTTAACTCGGAGATGTTCATTATGTAAATGTTGCACAGAAGAGTCAAAAATGTGAAAATGGTGGCATTGCTTAAAAAGCACAAGTATTGATTAGGGGTTTCAGGCTTTCCAGTGGGATTTGCACAGATCTTCATATTGTTTCAGGTTCAATACATCATAAAACTGTTAAACCCTCTAAAGCTGAAGTTCATTTTAAGTGCTTGGAAATGATTTGTATTTGTTAACTTGGGATGGGTGTTCCTCCTTTGTTTCATCAGTGCTACAAATTTAGTAATTAACTGATTAATGCAGAAAATATTATTGAAGATAATTACATTTGGCTTCAACATTATTAAAAACGAGCATCATCTGATGCAGCTACGGCAGCATCATCCCGTTTTTGCAGTTATACATGATGATGTAGCCTGAAGATAGAGTAAAACAGCAGGTGTCTCTGAGACATTTATCTGCATAAAAATGTTCTTGATAGTTTTATTTAGTTGCATCTTCAATGCTAGACTTCAGATAACATAATTCTTATAGTATAGATTTAGTTTTGCATTATTTAAAAAAAAAAAATTGATTAAATTTGATTATAGACCCCCCCCACCCTCAGAAATCCTAATATGACTTTCACAAGATAACTTCTTTAGCACATCAGTGTTTTTATTTGAGTAAAGGTACTTGCTGGGTGTCGTGATGGGTTTGAGGAGGTGTTGTGATTTGAATCCCAGCGTGAACTTTGGCCTTGTGTTGTTCTAGTTGCCACCTGGCTGCAGGTTAATCCAGTGACTCTGCTTCTGACAAAAACAACGTGAACATGAGATCACTGATCATTTGGCAGTCAGCACTCCTAAAGTTCCTAGTTAAGACAAAAAAAAGTTTCACATGGAAGCTTGCCACAGTTATTGTTGTTATTCTCATTTGGAAACTAATACAGAATAGATACACCACTATATAAAACAATTTAAAATGTATGTATGTTCAATGTTTTATTAAAGATGCAAAAAATTGTTCTCAGTGAAGGAGAGAAACAACCCAAATCATTTAAAAGGGTTGAGTGTTGTGTTACAAAAATATTTAAATTCAAACAGTGTCAAAAATGTTAGAAATACAAAGCATCTTTGTATGGCTTACTGGGAGCATCTATGAGGTCTTTTGTGCAAAACTTTTATCTCAGTTTTGAAATACTCAATCAATACTTAAGTGATACTTTTTAGGAAAATAAGTGTAACCAAACTGTGAAAACACATGACAGAAGTACACTGAAAGTAAACAAGACACCTTGCCAACTTTTAGGTCTATTTCCAGTTTGAATGCTTTCATTTTGCCACCAGGAAGAAAAACTTGTTTTTTTTTTACAAGGACAAACAGTGCATGGAAACTTTATCTCTCAGATGTGCCATTAGAGTGGGTACATTTCAGAAGTGCTTGTCACTTTGGAGCAAAATCAAATGTATTATCTTTCAAAATCTTACAAACATTAAGAGTGGTTACCAAGCCAAATAACTGCCGTGTCAAAAAGCAAATATCCAGTTGCACCTGATGCAGAGTGTGCTATTAAGCCACACAGTGCTCAGTGAAGAATTATACGTCAACCACAAAAAACAAGAATCTTCTTGGTAATTTGTGCACAACCTCTGGCTGTGAACCAGAGAGCCCACAAATCAACTAGTCCATATTCACAGACGCCTGCCTTAGTGTTTATGCGTGCTCTAACGTGCACGCTCACCTGTGAGGTATGCGGTAATCTCTGTCCACCCTGTGCCAAGTTTCTGTTTACATCAGTCATCGTCTCAGCTGCTTTATTGAGCTTGTTTATCTCCTCCTCCCTCTATTCTTTTCTTTCCCTACCTCTCTTCCAGTTTTGAAACCTTGGTAACAGATGAATGAAAATAACAGCTAAACCCGATCCATGCAATGTTTTCATCATGTGTTAGGTTACACTTTAGCACTGAGGACAATGACAACATGCAGAAGTGAGTCCATATACTGTGCTCAGCAGTTAGGGATGGATTAAGGAGGAGATCTGACATACTGCCGTGTTTGTGAAGAGCAAGGAAGAGCACAGAGAGGAAAGTGTCTGCAGACAGACACTCTTCCAGAATGGGATCATTGTGTTCGTTTGTGTGTGTATTAACTCTCAGCCCTCCACCCCATTCCTCTTTTTTTTCTCCACTATCTATCTGCCAACATTGAAAGTCCTCTTTTGACAGAGGAAGCCCACTCAGCCTGTAGAGATTTCCAGCTTCCACAGCTGCAGCTTGTGTGCTGTGTAACATACCGTTTTGTCACATTCTGTCCTTCCTGTGTGCATAACCAGTTTGTCCTTCTCTATCGTGGGTTGTGCCTGTTCTGCATGCACGCTCTACATACTGATGGGGAAGGTTTGAGAGCATGCATGCTCAAATGTATTTCCCAACTTCCCAACAGGCAATCCAAACAATATAGGGTCAGCAGCCAGTGATAGCACCAACCTCTTCTCAGGGCTTAAATATGGCAGGATAGATAAGGAGCTTCCGATTTGAGCAGCTGGAAAACTCATACACTTTAATTAAAAAGTCACAGAACAATGACCTTAAGCAGCGGCGTGGTCGCTGTCAGCATGAACAGGTGTAAAACAGGTGTGTACCTGCAGTCCTCCAATGGGGGTTAGATGTGGCTTTGCACTTTAAACTCCACCAAGTGATTTGGTTGATGTAACATTTTTAAATTAGAAAAAAAAATAAAAATGGAAAATAAAGTTAAACAGATAATGATTTTTACTTTATTTTTTATATTAAACAAATGGCTTTGGTTTGGTTAGTTTTGGGGGTTTTTTTCTAAGCAGATGGGGAATCTGCTGCAAAAATATACATTTGGACACAGTTATTCTCTACATCAAATGACTAGAAAATATTTTATATCTCTCACATCACTCATTTGACCCAGTTTGGAAACGTTTCAGCAACATGCATGTGAGATTGTTGAGAACTTCTAACATTCATGTCAGATCAAGAATGTGCTATAATTAACAACACTTAAGTTTCTACTTCGGTAATAACACGTCAACACTATTACCTGTGACATAACATCAGCACCAAATAATTAACAATACCCTGCAATTCAACGTTCTCCTTTTTTAATGTTCTTTTTCAGCTTTGGGAATACTGATTCTCTCTGAACGTGGCTCCTGGGCAAAAACAGCTAATTTGAACAGATTATGAGATATCCTAACTTGTAGTGGTAATCTGATGTAGATTAAATTACAGTCTAAACACACTTCCAATTAGATGGAAGATTCAAGTCACAAATTTAAAACTGAAACTGTGTAGAAGTTGAAACAGAAAACACAAGTGTTGACACACAGCTATTGCTTTAAAGGTTAAAATGCAGGAAGCTGTTTGTTTGTGTCTTTCACACATTATCTACAAATGAGTAATAGTTTAATCCTAGAATTTTATATGAACACTCCAAATCATGTCAGAAATCTGTTGCTGGTGACTCTGAAAAACTCTCTAAAAACCAGCCTTTGTTCTGTTACTCTCTGAATGCTATCACTTCAATAACATGTAGGGGATGCAGGCTATGCAGAATGAAAAATTAGAGGGAAAGAAATCAACAGCAATGCTCTTCCCAGAAGTAACGTCCTGGATGTCTTTGACGATTTGCAGATGTTGCTATTAAGAGAAACTTTTATTTCTGGAAAGCGAGCCTCGATCGGCGTAAACAGATTCCATTCACCTCTGTTGTGTCGCAGTGGTGACGGGGTTTACAGAGCAAGATGAGTCAATGGGTTAAAAAAAAAAAAAAATCTGGAAAAAAATTCAAATATCTTTCTGCCTAAACATCATGTAGGGTTTAAGCACATTTATATCACATTTTGTTTTTGTTATCTAGACAGCTAATTAGCCAAAGTCACAGTCAGCTTTATAGTAAATTCTGCCAAACGTGCCAGTAAACCAAAGTAATTGAAAAGTTGTTTTTCTTTGTCCTGTGGTGCAGAAAAAGTACAAGAAGAAATATTCATAACGATAAAAATAAAAAAAGAAGGATTAAGAAAAACATATTTTGGCCCAGAGTTAATATCAATGAGCGCAACGTTCTCAGAAACAATAAAATAGCTCTTATCAAGACTTTATGATCGTACAACTTGCTCATGGCAGCATTACCAAGCACACACAGTGAGTAATTTTTCCATCCCTTCAGATGACGTTACACTAACTCAAACCCATTTTCTGTAGTAAATCACAACCTACCTAACCCCTGAACGATAACCTAAACAACACCTTGATCTAAGGCATGGCACAGAACTGAAGCCAGGCAGGCGAGTCCTCACACTGTGACTATGCAAACAGATTTTTACAAGGCTAAAAGAATTACGAGCACATGCACACACCCATGAACCTGCTCTGTGCTTTGACCCGCTGCTGTGCCTGCGCCGTGAAGTTAATAATCATTAGGTTTTTATGGCCTTGTTGATCCTGTTATTCAACTGGCCTCTTTTTTCTTTTCTTTTTTTTCTAATTGAATCTCAGTTGATGGAATGTGTTTGTGAGTCTGTTGATCATGTTTTATGTGTGTGACCTGTACGTACGTGCACTTACAAATGAAAGCGAAGCGATCAAAATTGCACTGAAAAGACATTTTTTTATTAAGAAGCAGTGAAGCCAGTTATTCATTTGAACCCTTTTTTAGGGGAGTCAATAAGATACTTGAAATTTCAAAATTGAAGCTCTAGAGAGTTATTGGACAATATTAAAGGACCTTTATTAACATTGTAACTTTTTTGGTAATAACCATAGAAGGATGTTCTACTGAAGTTACCAAATATGGTCACTTGCCCTGTAAAGGGTTCAGATTATGATGATTTTAAAGAGTGAGAAACGCAACAAATGAAATGTGCAAGGCTAATAGGCTGTTTCCAAGGCAACCTGTGCATCTTCTTTGTGTCCCAAAAATGTCATGCAGATCACAGTTTTTTCTTTTTCAAACGGAATTTTGACAAATAAGGATGGCTCTGACAAATCCCTCCATATAAATGATAAGTTGTTGTTGTTTTATAACTATTATTACATGTAGAGGTTTTTTGTTCTCATCCTGCTGCTTCTGTTCTGTCCAGCATTTGAATAACAAAACAGCCTTCAAGTGACGCTGGCTGGCTGAACTCCCACAAACCATAAACAAGGCCTCGTCTGTTTGTTGCAGAGATGGACATATCCTGTAAACAATTCTTAGCTTGTTTCGCGCTGTTACAGTAGATTCATTCACACTGAAGAAACTGAAAACATTGTCTTATAGTAAGTTACATAAAACTGTGTTTGTGAAATTAAAAAACAAAGAAGAAAAAAAGTGCTTTCGTCTCATCAAATGCAACCACACAAACAGTCCCGTAGAAAGACATTACTTGTGTTTTTATATCATTGCATGATCATCACTTGGTGGACATAAAATATATCTTAGACATAAAACTGTTAGAGTGAAAATGAAATATTTTTTTTCACTGAATTTTACTGAAAGTGAAAGAATATCTTTTACAATTCCCACACTTCTTTAAAGACTCTGATAAGTCATTCATTCCTGCTTAACATGTAGATCTGACTTCAGTTCAGACTTGTTAAAACTGCAAAGCACTGCTGTTTAAAGCAAACATTTCTTAGACACATCAAAGCTGGGTTTGTTGGGCACTATTTTGAGCTGTGGATTTAGTAGCATTGACTTTTTACAGCAGCATGATGGTGCCTTAGGACTCTACTCAACAGGAACTACACTGCAATACTGAAGAAATTCCTGTGGCTTTTAGATGATGCCACAACACAGCTAAACGCCTTGACTTTGGTCATTTTGTAGCTGAGAAGACATGTTGATGTTGACATTATTAACAAAATACCTGCTTATTCTTTTCTTTTCCAGTGGCTGTTTGCTTCGGCACCCAGAATAGTTTCAGCACAACAGGAAATTCAGATGGCCACTACAACCAGTTGAAGGAGAAGTACTCCGGCTGTGACATTGTAGTGGGCAACCTTGAGATTACCATGATGGATCATACCCGAGACTTCAGCTTCCTGCAGGTGAGGCTGCGAACGTTACTGTCTATGGAGAGCAGCTTATCATTAATCCAGCCATAGAGTTTGTGTCCCTAAGAAGAATCACTAACCAGTCTAGACATGGATGTGAATCAACAAATGCCTGCAGCATTCCCACATGTGAGCTGTCTTTATTCCCACATGTGAGCTGTCTTTTGAGGTCGCACACTGTCTTCAGTGGATGATGCAACTATGAGTTCATTTATGTCCAACTCCTGTGTTTGATGGGATGATATTCATCAAAGTATAGCGACAGTGACTAACTTAAAAACAAAACACACTTGTCCTGGCAAGTTGTGACTCTAAAAACATCCTCTCTTAATTCTTTTTAAGCACCTGCACTTTTATTGTTATTTTTCTCATTCTTGCAGTCTATTAAGGAGGTGACGGGCTACATCCTGCTTGCTGTCAATGAGTGCAGTCGCCTACCTCTGGGCAACCTGCGGGTCATCAGAGGCACTAATCTGTATGAGAACCGGTATGCTTTGGCTGTAATGGTCAACTACCAGAAGGATGGGCAGCATGGTCTTCAGGAGTTGGGTCTGACACACCTTACAGG
Source organism: Zenarchopterus dispar (assembly GCA_028564865.1). Taxonomy (NCBI): domain Eukaryota; kingdom Metazoa; phylum Chordata; class Actinopteri; order Beloniformes; family Zenarchopteridae; genus Zenarchopterus; species Zenarchopterus dispar. Next base: position 1,756,461 of record JAOWBL010000020.1, on the reverse strand, counting down.
TATACAACTCATGCACATTGATGTGAAAACCTATCAGGACATGATTAATTAAAACACACACACACACATGTGCACACACAGTTAAGTTTAAGGCTCAATATAATGCATTTCGAAAAAGACTGCTCAGATAAGGGTTGTTGAGAAGGGCTGGCAGGACATAATGCATAGTGTCCATATTTGTTGAGAGAAAAAGAAAGCATATCAGCACAAACGTACCTCATACCGGCGGTCAAAAGGGTGGTGATTTGTGCCTGTTTTGCAGCCACAGGACTCGAGCCTCTTGCACTAGTTGTCGATCATGGTCTGAACTGATTTAGTACTTTGAAGTCAAATCGCTAGCCGTATTTCCAGCAGCTAAAACCTGGCTGGAAGTGGATCACGCGAAAAGATGACAATCACAAAAATACCAGCAAATGTACATCAGAATGGCTGAAAAAGACAAGAACTGATGTGTTTCAATGACCTCTTCAAAGTCCAGACTTCAACATGTTTGTAATGCTGCGATGGGTGAATGCCTGCAAACATCAATGAACTGAACCGATCTCGTAAAGAAGAGTGGGTCAGAATTCCTTTAAAACATTATGAGAAAAAACATATAGAAAGAAACTCAAAGAGAGAAACAATTCAAAGAAATTCAAATTTACTTTAATAATCCTCAAAGGGAAATTATTTTTTTCAATAGTCATGATTTAAGTCTTCTCAAAGATTCATTCAGCAGAGGTAAAAGCTGAATCAACAAGCTATTAAATCATTCAGGAATTATTAAATCATTCAAGAATTCAAAGAGAAGGTGAGAAAGTGTTTTCTGTACTAGTGTACGGTGTGTGTGTGTTTTAAGCGTGGGAGGCTGCAGTGGAGCAGATAACAGCTTCGGTTGGATGTGACATTCTTGTTACTGTTGGAGCTCTGACACCCACACACGGCAGCCACACCCTCAGCATGGTGGCTTTCGCAGCGCAGCAATGTGTGTACTCACGATGAAGTCAATGGAATTTCTCATAAGCCCAACTGTCGGTGTAACGTGAGCTTCGGAGCATTACGCTCTGTTTGTCTGTAGCGTAATAAACAGCGAGTGGCTGTGTTTGATGGGATGAGTCACGGGCCTGTTCAGGCTTGCTTTACTAATTGTTCTTTTCTCATTTGCATGCGTGCCTCCCACAGATATACTGGAGGGAGGGGTCAAGATCATCCAGAATAAGTACCTGAGTTACGCCCCGCATGTGAACTGGCTGGACATAGTGAAGGATGGAACAGCGGACATTGTGATAGATGAGAATGGGCCTAAAAGTGAGTCAAACGGGTGATAAGTAAACACAGCGAAATATGCTGTTTCAGTGTAAGAAATTGAGCCCCAAATACAAAGACTTTGTTCAGAAAATGTGTAAACGTTTCCTTTCTTGAGATTGTTGTTGTACTGCAACAATCTCAGCAGGAGGAAACGTTGTGAAATACAGGGATGGAGCATTCAACAAAAAGAAAGTGACTTTTCCCGTTAGGTTGATCTAAATCATAGTATACATGCTGGTTTAAGTTAATATGCAGATAAGATTTTTTATTATTGTTGTTATTTTGATTGTAATTTTATTTATTTTTGCTCAGTGTCAATATTTTCCACTGGGACAGTTTATAAAACACAACCAGGATGGACCAGTAATTCTGTCAATTCATGAACCACTTTTGTTTCGCATAAGTTAAAATTGAAATCTGTGTCTTCGTCCCAGAGCCTTGTAATGAAGCATGTGGAGATGTGCCATGCTGGGGACCAGGAAATGACACGTGCCAGATCTGTAAGTCATCTCAAACCCTTGATCTTAAATATCTCCATATTTCATCTATTGACACATCTTTGTCACGTGGGGTTGAGTTTGAGGTTCCTCATACAAGACTCGTGGCTGCTGGAAGATTTACTCTTGTTAACCATTTATCCAAACTTTATCAACCATTTATTTAATTTATTTTACCTTCTTTGGATCTCCACAAAATAACCCAGTTCCTCTTTAGCTCGTTTTTACTCCACAGTCTAAGTAGTCAGCCTGCAAATTCTGGCGTCTTCTGAAGACTTTCTGTGATTAAAAAGCAGAGCAGCTGCTAGCTAGTGGTCAGCTTCACACCTAGATGGCATGGATGCTTCCTCCAAGGCGTGATTTATCATATTATTAAAAGATTAAAGTGTTGGGATAATCTTTTGCTCGCCTTATATACTGCACTAATTTCAAACTCCCCCTAAGAATTATGAATTCAAATTTGATGTCAAAACTGTCTGCAGTCTAATTGCACTACAGAGTACAGCATGTAATATATTTCCAAGCAAATCTATGAATTAGATTTACTCAGACTTCAGTATATGACTGGAAATTTTAATGGTATATATGTATCACTTAAAAAAAACTAAGTGCCACTCCTGCTATAAGGGGTTAACATACTCTCAACTCTCTTTCAGTGACAAAGACTGTGTGCGCTCCTCAGTGTAACGGCCGATGCTTTGGTAGAAACCCAAATGAGTGCTGCCACAGTGAGTGTGCTGGAGGCTGCAGAGGACCCCTGGATACAGATTGCTTTGTGAGTCTGCAACATGGCCTTTGGGTTTGATGGTGGGCTAGTGGGGTTGTGGGGTTTAAAGCCTCCCATTTTTCTTAGTTGAAGTCTTGGCTTACTCATGCTCTGTTTTAGTAAATGCTTTATTTTCTGTTTTATTTTGAAATTAATTTCCCTTGCCTAGCTTTATAACTGCCTTCTCTATCTTGATTTATTCCACCTGTGTCTTGTCAGACTCAGGGCAAGTGTATTTATGAGAAATTTTCAAACGTGCACACTATGTAATGTGCAAATAACACAGTATTCAGTATTCACTGTGAACTATTACAGGGGTTATTGTTAATATAAATAATACCACCATAACAGCAATTAGACAATGCTGCTACATAACAGGGACTCTGTAGTGCCCCACTGCGTTATAAGCAAACAAATACTGGAAGTTTACCCAGAAGTAGCGCACCATCTGGATATTTCTTGTGTGCTGCGAATTCCACAGTTGCTTATATCTTGCATCGTGTGTATTAGATTTTGGCAAAATTAATACGCGCTAGTATTGTAGTTTGTGGTTGCAAAACTGCCTTGGTCTTGACTTCCCTTATTCCTCTGTCAACCCATTTTCCCATCTTACCCACCCTGTTCCTTTCCTCCTCACAAGCTGATAATTTCCTTGTGGAAATTTCATAGAATGTGAATAATCTAACGAAGTTTTACAGCACTATTAAATCTGTACAACTTCTTCGATGTAGTTTGATGTTTTTTCTTGGTCAGATAAATCTTAAATAAATAAATAAAACATTCTGACATATTGCTGTAAGAAAAGCATGGAAGTAAACAATGAGAAATTCAATGGATTCTGCTTTTTTCAGGTGCTTACATAGTTATTAGGCTCTGTGTAAATGCATCCAGTTGCATTGCTTTTTGTACTATAGGAATCTTTCATTTCAATGTTTTAATAATTGTGCTTTTTTTTTGCCATGACATTACTTACAGGCTTGCAAGAAATTCAACAATTCAGGCTCGTGTGTGCCTCAGTGTCCCCAGACTCTGATCTACAACAAGCAGACATTCAAAATGGAGCCCAATCCCAATGCCAAGTACCAGTATGGGTCTATTTGCGTGTCACAGTGCCCCAGTGAGTCTCCACACATGCTGCCTTATTCCCCCACACACTCAGAGTTTAAAACAGTTGCTGTTCCCTCAATGTCAATGCATTTTTTATATTTGGTTGTCACGAAGCCCCAGCTGTTAAACTGTTGTACAGAGAGCTGAATGTAGTCGTTGCATTCCAGTCATTTCCATGTTTTTCTTTTGCTGTTTTTGAACAGCAAACTTCGTGGTGGATGACAGCTCATGTGTGAGCAGCTGCCCGTCTGATAAAATGGAGGTGGAGAAAAATGGAGTGAAACGATGTGAGCCCTGTGGAGGCCTCTGCCCGAAAGGTATCCAGTATGACTGAACATCTAAATCTCATCCAATGTAGTCAGTGCTGGAAAAAGTGGTATCGTTTAAGGGGGCACTAAAACCAAGCAATTCCAGGTACAACTGGACCCTGGTTTGATTGACTCTAGATAGTGCTCTGTTTTATGAAATATATGCAAGTGGCAATCATACTGAACTGAACCTTGAGTAATGTGGGTCAGGTGTGGGCCAGGTGTGGGGAAAATCTGGGCTTTCTACAACACAGCCTGACAGGTTTCAATTTAATTATTGTGTGAGCACCCTAAGTAAATAAGTCTAAAATTCCCCTATGGTATCAAAATGAAAGTATTATCTCTAGTATACTAACTGTAACTGTTAAATGTTGCAAGTGAATATGGGGATAGCTGTGCAGAAACTCTTTTCTAAACTATTGCATAGTTAATTTTACAAAGAGCGTAGTTTGAATAACTGTACTTTTGACACGCAAAATCCTCACCCTTTAGTTCATTTTTTTAAAATCTGATCTTTGATCTTTTTCTTCATCTTCCTCTCAGCGTGTCATGGCACAGGAGACCCTACCAGACAAACTGTTGATGCCCGTAACATAGACAGTTTCATAAACTGCACTAAAATCCTAGGCAGTCTGCATTTCCTGGTGACGGGAATAAATGGGTAAATCCAACTCTTCCTTGTAACAGTTGGTAGTATTTTTCAAGTACTATGAACATCTCACTACTTTCAATAGGCAGTTAAATGTTTTTATTGCTGCTTGATGGACATTATCTTGCAACAGACTTTTTATTTTGTTGCTTTTCGCCTTCCCAAAGTGATGAATACAACGGTATACCAGCTCTCGATCCGGAAAAGCTCAAAATCTTCAACACTGTGCAGGAGATTACAGGTGAGATGGAGTTTTGCATTAAGTGCCTTTTTTTTACTTTTTTTAAGTTAATGTCTCATTGTAATGTTTGAAGCTTCATTAAAGCCTCTGAAAACACATCATTTCCCCTTTCAGATATCCTCAGTATCCAGTCGTGGCCTAAAAGCCTGTCGAACCTGTCAGTCTTCTCCAACCTGCAAACAATTCAGGGCAGAAAACTTTTCAAGTGAGCAGTTGTTTTTTTGTCTGTTTGTTTTTGGCTCATATTAAGTTGTAAGGTGAACTGCAATAACTACTATGCCTTTATCAGCATGAATCTTATTGTCTTCTTGTGTCTTGTATCCCCTTATTTCCTTGTTACGTGACATTTATACCATGTTTAGGGGCGTGAGCTCTAAAAGGTACAGTAACTTTTTCACATGATCGTCTCTCCCTCGCTCTGTCTCGGCTACTTTTCGGTGTCAGTTTAGTGGTTCAATGATGGGATTGTGTGATTAAACTGGTGGTGGGACCCATCTTAATTTAGTTAGTATATTATTTTTGCATGCTCTTTTTATTTATTTGTTTGTTTGTTTTTTCATTTTGTGTTTGGGTCCATATTTGTGGGGTCTGAAAGTCTGGTTGAATTTGTGGAAGCAAAACAATGTCTTAATCTTCAAGTTTTATTGTCGCATATATTTAAAATGCCACAGTTAGAGTGGTTAGGAAGACTCAAGCATGTACAGAAGTCCCTAAGACATGTGTTTAGACAAAATACAACATAGAATAAGTAGAAATTAAGCTTAAGGTGCAGATTGAGGTGCTGATTATCAGACTGTGCAAATGAGCCCAAACCCACAATGAGTCAGAAATACTCAGCTTGAATGTGAAGTGGAGAATGTGATCAATAATATATGAGTGAGGAATACTAGTGCAGAGTGTTGTAGATAGTTATCAATTAAGGGTCCTGATGGACTGTGGAGTGGAACCGTCTCTGAGTTGTGAAATGCAGGAGAAAATTCTTCTGCAGCAGTTACCAGAGGGTGGCAGGGAGAAGATGGGGTGAACAGAGTGGCCGGTATCTTTAATGATTGGCTCAAACATCTACCGTCCTCCAACAGCGGGACGAGTAGATGGTTTGGAGCAGAGGGAGATCTTAATACTTTTCTTAATAAACTTGGCATCGTGCACAGAAACAGTTTGATATGTCCACTCAGGATTTTTGGCAGTGGTAGAAAATGACCAGGGTTTTTGTCTTTAGCCCCCTAAGATTTGATTTCTAATCCATCTAAAATAAACCTCAGATTTGATTCCTTATTACTGTTTTTTAATTGAAAATTAAATAACACAACTTGTATTGATGCACTGAAACATCACAGATTTTTTTTTTTTTTTGAGATTCTCACTAAATAATGAGGGGCTTGCTATTTAAAAAGCACATACCAACACAAAAATGTGAGCACTCAGGATATCAAATATAATTGTTGAAGACGCTTTGTAATTTTGTCAGTTTTGTCCTTGATGTTGTCAATGGCAACTTTTAATGAGCAACACGAAGTTCAGGACTTTTTTTTTCTACTATAAAGGTTTTGACTATTTTCTGTTTGGACTGATAAACCTTTATGTGGACAATGAAAATACATTTTAGTTTCTGTGCTAGAGAAAATTTAATTGGCTGTCTAAAGCCAAATAAGAACTCAAAAGCTCTGAAATAACACAACTATGTTCCTTTGCGTTGGCCAGACGAGGTCTAAAAACTTTTCATTATTTGTCATAAAATGACCCTGCTTCTCCATCTTTAAACACCACCAAACTTCACATCATAGGACACTTGTACTGTCTCAGAGGTAGTTACACAAATCCCTAATACCCATTCCAAAAGATGCCCACCCTGCAGGAGAAAAGGGGCGGGGCTAAGTTGAGAGGCTGACTTAACCTCTGAAGATCAGCTGCTATCAGCACAGGTGTAAAGGCACGGTTGAAAAGGGAGCTTCAGTATTATATCTGTGTGGTGTTTTAAACATGTCAGAGAGAGACTTTTGGAAAAGGTATGTCTTCTGTAGTACAGTACTTCTTATTAAAATGGCAAAAGCTGAAATCAGGAGATATGAAAAGACAAAGGAAACTAAACTTTAAACTACTAAAAAGATAGCTTTGACAGTAAAATATTCAGGTGCTCATAATGTTTAGTTTGCTTTTACTGTCTTTCAAACAAAATTATAATGTTAATGACTACTTTCTAACTACTCACTTGCTCTTTCAGGGGTTATTCTCTTATGGTGGTGAAGATCAATTCGCTCACATCCCTCGGGCTACGCTCACTGCGGAAAATAAATGATGGTAGCATCTACATCACGGGAAACAAAAACCTCTGCTACTATGACACTGTGAACTGGACACGCATCCTGAGCAGCAGCTCACGCCCGCAGAAACGGCAGAAGTCCACTGACATAAAGGATAACCGGCCGCCAAGAGAATGTTGTGAGTGTCAGTGGGTCATTTTTAGGCCTCGTCAGTCCCGTCGGTGTACAAACACATTAATTTCTCCCTCTTGATATATGTGTGTGCAGCTGACGCGAACCGTACGTGTGATCCTTTGTGCTCTGATGGCTGCTGGGGTCCAGGACCAGATGAGTGTGTTTCCTGTAAGAATTACAGTCGAGGAGGAAAGTGCGTGCCAGACTGCAAGTTTTTGACTGGGTCAGTCTTCACAAGATAACTTCCAGTACAAAAAAAGTCATGCTGTGTTAGCGTGAGTCATGTGGGCTGTGATTGAATGTGTTTCAATTTCAACTTCACTTTGCTAAAAGAAAGACTCTTTCCCCTGACTGCAGGGAATGGAGGGAGTTTGCTACTCAAACAGGGGAGTGTTTGCCCTGTCACCCTGAGTGTAAGGTCCAGCAGGGGAAGTGGACGTGCACAGGCCCGGTATGATTTTCTATGTAACTACCTCATAAAAGGGTTTAAACTGTTAATACTTACAAGGCCCTCTTAAGCAGAGTGGTACGGTGTCCAGGATGATTCAGACGCTCTCATGTGTGTCAATAGTTTAAAGTGGGAGACAGTTGAGTTAACTTGGGAATAGGCCCACTGCTGCCCCCTCGGGGCAGCTACATAAACATGACTGAACGTCATTGTTTCTGGGGTGTGAAACCATTTCTATCTCTCCCATGCTTACATCTTTTATCTGCATCCCAAACTTTTGTTTTATTTTTTTTTTTCTGTATTAATTTTAACCAGGGAGCAGATCAGTGTGTAGCATGTGCCAATGTGCAGGACGGTCCACACTGTGTCTCCTCATGCCCCAAAGGTGTCATGGGTGGAGAAGGAATCATCTATAAATACCCTAACAAGCACAGCAACTGTGAACCATGCCACGTCAACTGTACCCAAGGGTGAGGAAATGAGCAGAAATCTGACATAATGCAGATGCATCGCTCTCTTTTAAACTCACTCTTTGTGTACTTTGTGTTCAGCTGCACTGGCCCAGAAATCGGAGACTGTGTAGGACTCTATGCCCGGTCCATCTCTGGGTAAATTATCCTTTTACTTTGACATGTTAATGTAATTTATACAGTTAAGATCTGCATCTACAGCTGTGTGTGTGACATTTTCTTCATCTCTGTCATTAGGCCAGCGACCACAGGCATCGTACTAGGGGTGATCGCCCTGATCTTTGTTTCATTCTCTATTTTTGTTCTGACAATTCTGTACCGCCGAGGTCTCGCCATCCGTCGCAAGAGAGCTATGAGAAGATATATGGAGAGTGGAGAAGTAAATCAGCTTTTCTAGTTTGACTTTCTCAGCACTGTTATGCTTAATTTGGGTCAGTATTAACCCTTATCTTATGTGCCTACAGAACAACGAGCCTTTGGAAGAGAAAGAGAAAGTCCACGCTCGAATCTTGAAGCCCACAGATCTGCGTAAGATCAAGCTGCTGGGCAATGGTGTGTTTGGATCAGTGCATAAGGTACGTTTCGTTATGATCAGGTTTACAATACTGTTCTCACATATTAGAGTTTATTTGTCAAATGCTGAGGCTGTATCTCTACTCTCTGTCCGTCATAGGGAATCTGGATTCCCGAGGGAGACACTGTGAAGCTGCCTGTGGCCATAAAGACAATTCACGATCGTACAGGTCGACAGACCTTTTCTAAGCTGACCCATGTAAGAAAATGTTTGAGCAAGAGTTGCACTTATCAGCCCCAACATTAAAAACCACCTGCAGGGTTTTGTCTTAGTCCCTTTCAGGACATCTATAGTCTGACCAACCAGACTATAGATGCAGGGCCTTTGGAGGAGTCCTGTCTCCTCTGCCATCAAGACTTTTGCAGCAGATTGTTTGGATTACGTGGGTTTGATTTAGAGCATTAAGCTGTTCCTGAACAATTTTTCTCAGTCAGGGTTGGGAAGCAAGCTACTTCTGTTTGGTGGATGCTTGACAAGTAGAAATGCCTACTTGAGTGATGGGTATCAAAGTAACATTCAAGTGAATTCCAGTAGGACGTGCTTTCCACCAAGATGATTTTCTCTGGTTTTGATGTTTTGGCTGAATATGTGACATACTTCTTTAAATCAAGAATCCTCTCTGAATTTGTGCAATGACTGCAATCTGACATTTTTTCCTAAATTGCAACCACAGCACATGATAGCAATGGGAAGCCTGAACCACAGTTACGTTGTCAGGACCCTGGGGATCTGTCCTGGAGACAGCCTGCAGCTCGTCACGCCACTCAGCAATCAAGGCTCCTTATTGGAGCTCGTCAGGAACAACAAGAACAAGCTCAAGCCACAGAGGCTTCTCAACTGGTGTGTTCAAATCGCAAAGGTAAAGGACCGATAGGGTTTAATTCTTTGTCTGTATAGATTTTTTTATACTTATGTTTACATTTATTCTGAGTGCAATGCCGTCTCCCCCCATCAGGGTATGAATTACCTGGAGGAGAACAGGATAGTCCACAGAAACCTGGCAGCCAGAAATGTCCTCCTCAACAATAATTTAACCGCCCAGATTTCAGACTATGGCATTGCAGACCTGCTCTGTCCTGATGACAAGAAGTGCTTTTACAATGAGGCCAAGGTTAGTTGGGTTTTTTTTCCCCCATAAAGCAGATGTAATAAAGAGACTATAAAACTACTGAAAAAAATCTCAGAATCTAACTATGCCTCTTGTTGCATCCTGTTCCTGTTTCCATTCACTGTCCTATCACTTATTCTGCTGCTTTCACTTGGTTCACTGGTGTCTGATGTCCTTCCTAGACACCCGTCAAGTGGATGGCGTTGGAGAGCATTCTTTTTCGCAGATACACGCATCAGAGCGATGTCTGGAGCTACGGTGAGCTATAAAACGCCATGCACAAGTGTCAGAGTGATTCATTTCGATTGTATTTGACAACAGAAATAATGACAGATAGGTCACATTTCCGTTTTCAGGCTACTTTAATTCCCTCCCTCTCATTTTTAGGTGTAACAGTGTGGGAGATGATGTCCTATGGAGTAGAGCCATACACTTCAATGTCTCCACAGGATGTTCCTGATCTGCTGGAAAAGGGCGAGCGCCTGTCCCAGCCTCAAATATGCACCATTGATGTCTACATGGTCATGGTTAAATGTGAGTGTCTCCATGTTAATGGGCTCGAAATGCTCCTTAATGTTAAATAGTTGCAGCTCCTCAGAAAACAGTCGCAACGCTTTACCACTTTCAGCCCTTCTCTGTTTTCCTTTAAGTGGAGGGTAGCTGAGTGTGAACGAATCCCCTGATGCTTTGCCATCATGTTTGGCATCTAAATCGAATCAAATTACATAAAAGCTGAAATCTGTGCTGAAGCCATCTTAACAGACGCGTGCAGCAGCCGTGAGTTAGTCTTCTCATTAGGTGTTCAGAGAACAAGAGGGATTCAAAAAAAAGACAGGAAAAAAAGGCTGTTTGTTTTTCACATCAATATTTTTATTAACTGTTCATTTCCAATGGCAATTTGTTCGACACAACACGGCACCTAATATGAATTTTTATAGGAAAACAACATGTTATTGTGAAAAAATTTCAACTCCATGAGGAATTACAGAGTTTAAAAGGTGGTGCAACCTTTCATAAAGTGATGACAAAGACGGCTTGTCTGTACTGGTAAAGTCCTAGTTAAGAACCAAAGGATCACAACCTGCAGTTTAATAAGCTTAAACCTGGAGAGAAAACATTTCAGCTGCTAAAATATGAGTAAAAGGAATGAAGATGGGATCGATGTCTGAATTCATGTCATGTGTCTCATCTCTTAAAAGAGCTTATCTATCTTTTTATTAATTCAGGTTGGATGATTGATGAAAATGTTCGGCCCACATTTAAGGAGTTGGCCAATGAATTTACCAGAATGGCCAGAGACCCACCCCGCTACCTGGTGATAAAGGTAAGACAGGCCCTGCACTTTCAGTATCATATTTTGGATTGTTTTCTCCCTGAATGAACGTGTACTTCTTATGCAATGTGCTCATCTTTGGCCTCCCTTGGTCTGCCAGGAGGACTGCAGCCAACGGGAATCAGGCACAGACGATGCTCTCCAGCAAAGTGTAGACCTGGATGACTTGGATGACCTTGTTGATGATATAGACAACCTCGGGGTAGAGAGTCTGGCGGATGCCGTGAGCCCAGCACCCCAGTGCCTTTCCAGGAGCCTCAGTCGCCTCCCCAGAACTGAGACTCACAGAGTAGGGAACACAGTTATCTGTTAAACTAATAAGAGGTTTCTGCCTAGATATTTATTTTGGCCTCATGAATCTACTTCTTATTTCTTCTCTTTGTGGTAAAGGTGGTTCTTAATCCAGCAAGTGTGGCTGGGTACCTCCCAATGACGCCAGGGTTTGACAGCACAGTGCAGGTACCGTAACAATCTTTTTCTGTGCTTTTGAGGCCATTTTTAGGTACTGATGTCAGATTACTGCTATAACATTGTTTGCATTGTCTTGTGTAGGCTATGTGGCAGTCACGCTCAAGACTAAACTCTGCACGCACTCTGTCGGAGAGCTCGGAGGGCTGCGGCACAGCTGTGGAGCTGGAGATGAGTGAGGACTTCTCTCTGGCAGGGAGCCTGAAAAGAAGACGGCACCGGGAGGACAGCGCTTATGTCTCCCAGAGGGACAGCATGTCCGGCGGGCCACCGGACACTCCCTCCCCTGAGATGCAGGAAGAAGACCAGAATGGATATGTGCTTCCTGGAACAAGCCCAGAAGGAGGTGACAGAAAGATTTTGAATCTTTTGACATATTGTACAGTGCAGGCCTGTTTTAAATTGTACAATGTTTTGATGATTCATATTAAATTATTAAGGACAAATAGAGCTGAAATGCTTGTAAAAATACCAAAATTACAAATTTACTACTTTTTAGAGAACTGGGTTTTGCCTTGTTGAAAGCAAACATTGTGATGGTATTACTTTAAACTATTTTCTTAATAGTCAAGCCTTTTAATCTGCTACATGACCCACTGAAGTCATTTTCAGATCAGCAGATCAGTTAAAATCACAAAGAGCCAACTTAAACAAGTTAGTAATGGTAAATGAAGTACATTTTGAGCACTTAAATCTTGTACCAATCCGCAAGAGACAGACATGCTCCCATCAGGTTTCAAGTTTTGCACTGATAAAGCAGAACGTCAGTCAGCTTGAAGAGCAACAGCTCTCGTGGTGTTTTTGTGAACGTGTGTCAGAAGCATGGACACCCATGCCATCCCATCTTATCCTGGCATTTTCAGCAATAATGCCCTTCCACTGATCAGTGATTCTCCTTGTCTACGTACTCATCTGAAAGGCCATCTTAATAAGTAAAACAGAAATTAAAGTGCATTTACAAACTAATATTTACAGTTACAGCACAGCTACATTTTCAGATACTGGCAGCTTTGCATAAACCACAAAGACATAGTTAAAAAAACAAAACAAAACAAGTCCACCTTACTTTAATCATGTTCTTTTTGTTTCAGATCCTCTCTTGTACTCATCTCGAGCCACATCTGGCCGGATGAGCAAATCTCATTCTTCAGGCCTCTTGGACAATCCAAATGATGAAGAATATGAGTACATGAACAAGCAGATGTGTGTAACACCTGTTTCACTGAGACACAACAGCCACTGCTCGAAGCCCAACAAGAAACGAACCTCCTCCGTTTCCTCGCAGCTGACGGCGTGCTCATATGAAACCACACAATCCGTGGAGACCAGAGGAGGGCACGCAAGGATCAAGGACAACTCGGATTCAGAGCAGCAGGGATACAGTGAAGCCGAATATGAATACATGGACATCAGAGGCAGCGAAAATGACGAAAGCCCTCCAGAACATGACCCTCCTCCACCTCCGACATCAGCAGGGATGAGAGAAGAGGTGGAGGAGGAGGATGAATATGTGGAGGACAGTAACTATCATTACACAAACAGACAGCCAAAGCTACGACAGGCTCTTCAAGACAAGAAGGAGCTCAAAATTCCCGGGAATGACGCGGGTGAGGCGTACGAATACGAGGACATGGACTGCTTTGCCGCTCCGGCTTCTACAGATGCAGCAGTGTACCAGAACCTGCAGAGGGAAGGAGAGGGAGCGGTGTGCAACACAGAGATGCATTCATCTGCTTTTGGCGCACATGTACCAGTGCGAGCTGGAGTCGGGAGAGCCGTTGCTGGTGACAGATCTTTTGACAATCCAGGTTACTGGCACAGCAAGATGTTCCTGAAGCCTAACGCAGTGCCCACATGAAGAACGTTTTCAATCTCACCTCTTGGACATATTCATGAAGGACTTGAAAAACAATTAAAAGCCTCACACTGTTATATATGTATATGATGTAATTCAAAGAAAACAAAACGTGATTGTAATTGCATATAGGGCTGCAACCAATGATTATTTTGTTATTCAATTCATTTGCTGATTATTTTGTTAACTCATCAGTTGCTCAAAGATTACTTTTCTCATGCCATCCACATGTCTTGTCACAGTCTGCTCTTGACTTCTTTCCCTTTCTGAAAAATGTCCCCATTCTTTAGGAAGTTGTCTGGCTTTTCTTTCATTTTTTTGACATTTCACACTGATTATCTTCCCATTTCTCTGCTACTCATATCTTCTTCTTCTTTAGTAGGCTACATGCAGTTATTGTGGCAGATAATGAAGGTATTTTTTCCCCTTGTAGGCCTTGCAGTGCATTACCATTACCAGTCAACTTGACACTGAGCTGGAAAGACCTGAGATTGTCTGTGATACTTATGTGGTATTACATGATTGGTTAAAAAAAAATCTGCATCAGCAAATTTTCATACTTGATGAAAATGATTGTGTTGAATAATTGTTGTAGCCCTATTTGCATATTTGTCTTGTTTCTTATGGAAGTCCAATCCTGATCTTTTTTTTAAAATTCCTGTAAGTACTTATTATATTGAATTTCATCTTCATAAGAAACATTTTCTTAATCATGACTTTGGCCTACCATCACCTGCACCTGCACTAGCTGACTGGAAAAGAGGGAGGCGAGCGCGGCTTGACGTTTCCCACTTCCTTCCCACATGTAAAGACAGAAACATGTTCAACATTTGACATGTGAACTCTTTCTGTGTTTCGAGACCGTGCTGGCTTACCTCTTTACAGTAGGAAGGAAAACTCTTATGTGCGCTATTTTGTGATGAACCAGAGTAAATATATGGAAACAGCTTTTACTATTTCAACCAAACTGTTAGTTTAAGACATTTTCTCATCAACATAAGCTAGAGAGTTTTTTCTCTTCTCTCATGTTAGCAGGATTGGATTCACAGGCTGATATTTCACCTTGTATTTAGCCCTACAGGATTTGGGGCATTTTGTGTAATTAATATCACTGAGTGTAAAAAAAAAAAAAAAAAAACACACACACACACACACACACAGAGAGAAACATGGATTACAAGCTATATTCTTCAGTTTACATTTGTAATGAATTAATTTCTCTTTTTTTAACAAAAACATTTTGGGACATTAAAGATGTCCTTTAATGGTGATGTATCAAACAGATTTTCTACTAAATAAAATATTTTGAATAGCTACTTTGGAGCAAGTTTTTATTTCAGTTCATTAGGATGCAGCAAGCTTGTGTGACTCATGAATTGAAATTAGCTTTAATGGTGAATAAAATAATTTCTTAAGGTGTTATTGACTGGATGTCTTACAGAGAGTGGCTGGCTTGCACTGGAGCTATGACTTCAATTCCTGTATTATTACAGTGAAATTAATGTAAAATTCATGCCTAATAATTCTGTCGAGCTTTTCAGTCTCATCTTACAAAATGCAAGTTGATCCAACTTGAAAATGACAAGAAAATGTTTGATGTTAGAGTAAAAAAGTATTGGGAAGCTAATTACTGGACTTCATCATTTTTTTTCTCATACAAAATTTGAAATATTGTTGCTATATATAAATATATAATATATAATATAT
>JAOWBL010000020.1:1713338-1735544 GCA_028564865.1 Zenarchopterus dispar | reverse complement strand
AGAGAGAGAGAGAGAGAGAGAGAGAGAGATTTTCTCAGTTCCATAATCTCTTAAAATGTATGCCACATCAACACGAGGAACCTGATGATCCCCTGGGCTGTCTCCTACAAAGGGAAAAGCTATAAAAGAAGTTTGTTCACCGTCAGTTCTCTAAAATTTCTAAACATACATCCATTATCTATTCCTGCTTCCATCCTACGCAGGGTTACAGGGTCTACTGGAGCCTGTTTTAGCTGCCGGTGCAACTTGGGCAGGAAGCCAGCACATCACAGGGCCACACAGAAACAAACACCTACACACACCCAGGTCACTTTAGACTCACCAATGACCTGAAACACGAGCATTTTGGAGTGCAGGAAACACCAGGACCAGAAGAAACCTCGTGTAAGTACTGGAAGAACAAGTGTGTTCAGTCCTTCTGTCCATCTATTATCTTTACCTGCTTTCTTCTTATTTAGGGTGACAGGTGTCAAGTAGATCCTTTCCCAGTTGGTTTTGGGTGGAATGCTAAGAAAAGAAAAAGACGTTTCTTGATTCTGACGTCTTGGGGTACTAGAAGCTAATGTTGTGTTTAGATTAGCTTTAAACATGTCAATGACTAAATATTGTTTTAACCTTTATAATTTTTATAAATTATTGTGGACTAACAAGGGCCCTCCAGACAGAGTATCTTCACCATCTTCTGGATATTTTAGCAAACAAAAACCGAGCTTGACTTGCAGTCTTTATCCGAAATTCTTTGCAAACTATATAAAATCAAACTCTTTGAACCTTTTCGTGCATGCAATTTTACAGACAAGACCAAAAAAAAAAAATAGAAGCTATCCTGGGCCCAACAATTGTACTTTTTTTCTTGGGCCGGGAGTTTTTTGTTTTTGTTTCATTTGTTGTATTTAGCTTGGTTCTTTAGTTTTGATCTTGCATTTGTGACCATTTTCCTGTTTTATTTCTTAACTTCCCATGATCCCATGATCCTGGTTGTTTCAACCTGTTTCTTGTCAGCCTCTCTGAGTATTTATTCTTATCTTTCCCTTCCTCCCTGCTGGTCCGTTTATCACTCCCATCTCTTTGCCTGTGTGCATTTGTTTCAAGCATCTTTTGGATTTTCACTGCCTGTTGTATTCATTTTTTGGACAACTACCTCAGCAGGACTTTTTGTTTGTAGTAAAGGACTTTACTTTACTGCAATGGATCTCCTACATTTGAGTCCTCTCAACTCATGACAACTTTACCTCGTCTTTACGGAACCAAAACTATTTTAAAAAATTAACTGTTTTTCAAAATATTCAAAATAGATTTAAATATTCATCTACATAAAAAAAATCCTTTAAATGGCAAAGTTGTTTAATATAACACAATGAACGGATCCTTGATATTCAGTGAAGTGGCAAAAGTGTAACAAACCAGACACAGAAGTGCATATTACTAAAAAATGACTTGAAAAAGTGTCCACTGTACTGACTACTATGCATGAAAGGGTTAAGCTGCTCAGGTACCTTCGCCCGGGTTCACGTTACTCGTATCACCCAAGCAATGATATGGTCATCTTGTTATGAATGGGATTGACTGTGGTTGCCTTTTGCTTTAAATGAATGTCTGTCAGCTGGAGTGTGAAACTGATTGACAAGGCAGGTGTATGAGTTGACCTATCTAAGATTTGTTGTTTGCATGTACAGGCTTTATAAATGGCTAATGGGGCATCAACCCAAACGTAGTACTGTATGCTGTTTACATAAATGTGTGTTGTCCTGTTCCATCGCATTCAGAAAACTGCCAGGTCATTTTATTCATAAGGTAGTCACTAGAACCAGTGCATTTGTGGTGAGAGAATGGATAGACATGATGAGAAAATGGCTCATCACAAATTTGGCTTCAGGAGGTTTAGCTGGAGTTGTGACAGCTGTGTGACAGGGCTATACCATCACCCTCAATGGAGCCAGTTACTACATAAGAACAAATGTGTGGTAAATCATCCATCCATCCAACTTCTATACCTGCTGAATCCTCTACAGGGTCTACAGAGATCTGGGGGGGTCTATCCTAACTCATTACAGGCAAAAGGCAGAGGTGCACCCCGGACAGGTCGCCAATCCATCACAGGGGGACATATATAGACAGACAACCATGCATGTTTTTGGGTTGTGGAAAAAAGATGGAGTACCCGGAGACCCATTGTTCAAGTGTTTTCAAGTTACTGAATCCAGCTGCCATTAACACAGCTATAAAGACATGGTGAAAGTAGGCGCTTTTGTACTCCAGTTTTTTGGTTCTGTTTTGTTTGTTTCCTTGACCAAAACACTCAAAATGGTGTATTTTTTATTAAAACTTCAGGAAAATCGGTGACCACATGAAAAAAGGCATGTGTCCTTCATGAAGACAAGTAAGCAGACAGGATTTTTAAGCCCAGTTAACAGTCCTCCATAGTCTAGTCCTGCCTTGAGTGATGTAACAAAATATCATCCTTACTCCAGTATTAAAAATCAGTCGTCGAGGTCTCTACAAATTTGTTAATAATACAGTCTTTTGTATCGGGGTGTGAAGGCAGTACCCTACCCCAGCTTTTTTGGCGGGCTATGGTCAATGTGACGTATCGCTGCGTCACGGCGGAGTGGGAGGGGCCAGGAAGGCGGCAGGAGGCCCTTGCTAGAGCAGCGAGTACGCGACGCCGGCGGCAGCGGTCCGAGCGGAGCTGAGTTTGGGGCGAAGTGACTGTGCAGGGCCGGGCCGACGACGGACTGAAACTTCACTGCCAAGATGTCCGACGAGGAGCAAGAACAGACCATAGCCGAGGATCTGGTGGTCACCAAATATAAGATGGGTGGTGACATCGCCAACCGTAAGTTGATCGAAATGAGCATGGGTGGGATAAGCGTGTCGTTTTCGGCCTGTCGCGCTGCCAGCTAACGTACGCTTCGCCCCAGAAAGACCAGTAAAACCAGCAGCCATGTGGTTTTACATTGAGACACACATGCTAGCCCGACTGGACGGCTAACAGGTGCAGCTCCTGCAGCTTTAGCTCACAAACTTGGGTCATGTTAACGTCCCATGTGCTGCAGGACATGACGGGTTCATACTAAGAGCTTTATTAACTCAACCGGGATGCTAATTTACCAGCTAGCTCAGCTTAACGCCTGGTTATCAACGTAAACTGTTAAAAAAAAAAAAAAAAAAGCCAACGACCAGAAAGATAAGAGGGCAGCCAAGCTGCGAGGCCACCTCAACACTTTAGTAGTTTCTTCTTAACTTACTTGTTTTTTCTCTCTCTTTCTCTCTCTCTCGGAAAAATACCTGGTATATTGATATTTTTTTGGAAATATGAATATAAACATGTTCATCAATGTCTAGTTTTTTTGTGTGTTTTTCTTGTATTTTGTCGACTAGTTTAATACATATATTTTAAAAAAAATCTAGTTTAACCTAAACAAATCACAGTGTAAATACTGAGTCACACACAACAAAAATAAAGAATGACTTAATTGTTTAAAATTAGGATTGGGAGAAATTAATGATGACCTTGCATATGACATGTATGTCATTTTGTGAATAATTTTTTAAAAAATGAAATGGAGAGACATTTCATACACCAAGATCTAGCATTTTTGCCACATATATTTACATAATTTTTACAAAATGCACTTCACATGTAATTGGATTGTAAATACTTGTAATCACTGTTACTAAGCTGTTCCTCTTGGGCAGGTCATAGAGAGGAGGTACAACAACAAGGCTGTGGGTGTTTCTGTATCAGGTTCATTGAACACTATCTGACAGAACAGTACATGTGTACTCCCATTTCAAGTAAAAAAAAAACAAAAAAAAACCTTTGTGTATCAGTAATTCATGGTGTGCAGTTGTACACTGAATTACTGATACCTACTGATGTTATACTGTAAGGCAGGACCTCTGATACATGGCTCTTTAGCATGATGATAAAAAGTGAATCTGCCTACAACCTGAGTTTCTTCTTCTCCTGTTCATCTGATCATCTCACACTTTTGTTGATTTCACCTCAGAGGCTCTCCGTCTGGTAATTGAAGCAGCAAAACCGGGGGCCTCCGTCCTCAGCCTGTGCGAGAAGGGTGATGTCTATATCATGGCTGAGACCGGAAAGGTCTTCAAGAAGGAAAAGGAAATGAAGAAAGGTGAGACAATTACGTGTGTCTGTCAGCGGTCTTTGACAGAGCTGAGGTGGATCCTTAAAAAAAAAAAAAAAAAGTACAAACTGTTTGTGGTGGTGTGACTTGGCACACGTTGGATGATCTTGATTTGCACCAGAGGCTTTTAAAAAAAGTCTTGAACATGGCAGAAGTCTACAAGAGTACCAATGTCATGTCACCCATCCTTGTGTAGTTTTTTTCTTTCTTTTTAATTTGTAGGTGATTTCTAAATGAAGACTTGGTGGTTCTCTTCTCCCCCTTCTAGGCATTGCCTTTCCTACCAGCGTCTCAGTCAATAACTGTGTTTGCCACTTCTCTCCCCTGAAGAGTGACCCTGACTACACACTTAAAGATGGGGATCTGGTCAAAATGTAGGCACCACGCTCTGCATTAATGTTACCCCGACTTTCCCTCGTGTGTGTCTTGAGTCTCCCAGTGTGTTGTCCTCGTCCTTTTGTATTAGTCTGGCTTGTGTGTGAGGGCTTTCTCTTCGCAGCTGATTGTTTGCTTTATTAGTAAGGCCCTGTCTTCCTGTGTGGCAAATGACAAGTTGACGGTTGTTGTTTTTTCTTAGTTGTTGTCACAAATGTTTTTGTTTTCTGATGGCTTCTGTTCTGTGTTTAATTTTTTTTCCTGTGTGTGTATCTTTTAACCGTGTATGTGTTTTAAGGTGTTTCGGTTTTACATGTTTAAAGGCAGTTTGTATGTTTCTCACTTAATACACTAACTATCTGGCTGGGCATGTCTATTCACTTTCTTAAAATCTTTTTTTAAACTGTCTTTAGTGGCAATGCCTTGAAAAATAATAGCCATTTTCCCACCACTGAGCCATGCCAGGCAAAGGCTTAAACATGCTAGGTCTTAAACATGCCTGGTCTCAGTTTGTGCACAAGAAGAAAAAAAAATCACTCCTGAAAGTTTTCGTCCTTTAGCCTAGCCATAATGTTGAGTCGTGTTGGGAACTTCACACAAGTAGGGGGACCTCCATCAGGATGAATTAATGTGCTAAAATGAAAGATACAAAAAATATTAATAGCAAACAGTGAATACGAGTCTTGAATGATAATCGAGAACTTAAAACTATCAGAATCAGGCTCAACAAGTCCAAGACAAACCAACTATTCTGTAGGTCAGTTAAATTTACTTAGGATCATTTAAAGCCAGCAGTCATCTCCAATGTTTGACAAGAAAGCCCCTGAATTGTAAAGATTTATAATAGTAATCCGATCTGTGTGTTAAAGTGACGGCATTGCTGGAAGCTAAGATTAATGAACTTAGTCGTTTTTCGGTTGAAGGTGGAAAGTTTGAACAATGTAGCAAAAGCAGAAACTGACGAAAACAGGATGAGCACGACCCTTAAAGCAAAGACCTGCATGACGAGAAAGCACGTTACAGCCTGAAACAGCGAGACAGATGATGCAACATGTAACTTAAGTTGATCCAAAACTGAGATTGTCATATTTGTGACATGTTTAGGTAGTCATGAGCGAAGCAAACCTATCATAGGCATAGTTAAGAGGAAATGCCACAAAATCAGAGTGATGCTGAACTGTAGAGCCGTCTTTTGGTATCGACACCGTCTCTAGCCCTTTTTTCAGTCCTGCTTGGCCGCTCAGAAATGTAAAACCTGAAAATTGAGGGCTTGGGTGGTCTGGATTGGCTTTAATAAGCACCAGAACTGACAGTGAGAAAGCAGCTGGCCCGGCTCGGTCTTTGGCTCTGTAGTGGGAAAGCAGCTATCAAGTCATTTACTGTCTTCCAGCTGCCAAAAAGAAAGTTACTCCTGAGTACATCGTCCATTTAATGCCTCTGGCAGGTTATATAGTCCATTTTTGTCCAAGCTTTATTCTTTCACCCTTAGAGGTCTCTCTAATTTTTTTTCTTTCTTCAGTTTATTACCTGTATCACTACTTTGGCAGCTGGTTATCAATTAAATTAGCAGTGATTTTGAGATGTGATCAGATTTCTTTGTTTTAATATGTACAATTATTTTATTCTTCTTAGTGATCTTGGGGTTCATGTTGATGGCTTTATTGCCAATGTTGCTCACACCTTCGTCGTTGGAGCCAGTAAAGTGAGGGGACACATGCACAAAAAAAAAATTCCTGTTTGTGACATTTTTATGTACTCGTGTTTGAATTTTAATCAACTGTTACTTCTGCAGGAAAACCCTGTTTCTGGTCGCAAGGCTGACGTCATCAAAGCAGCCCATCTGTGTGCAGAGGCAGCTCTACGTCTTGTGAAACCTGGTAACCAGGTACATTTAATCACATAATCACATGGTTTTACATGTCAGCGGCGGTGATGAATGCTGTGCAATGGCTGAGTGAGCTCATAAACACATTTTGATGGCTCACAAGCTTGTTCTCGAGAACTATTGCTCTGTGTGTGGAGTTAATATATTTAATCCTAAGATGACATGATCAGCTGTGATTTCAATACAAACCCAAAAATTCTTATCATTTTGGCCATCGGCATCGTAAAACTGTATTTTGCCTGGGAACTGAATGCGTGTTTCTCTCTGCAAGAATACTCAAGTGACCGAAGCCTGGAACAAGATCGCACAGTCGTTCAAATGCTCACCTATCGAGGGTGAGTGCCTGTCAGAAGTTTGTGCTTTTTTTAAAAAAAAGTTTTCCTTATGAAATTAGAGGATAATGTATACATGGAAAACCCAGAAGAGTACACTTGCAGCAGGAATTCATATCATATTTCCTTTGTAACATAATTTAATCCTTCTGCCTTTGTGTTTCAAAGGTATGCTGTCTCATCAGTTAAAGCAGCATGTCATCGATGGAGAGAAGACCATCATTCAAAACCCAACAGATCAGCAAAGGTGCTTTCCTTGTTTGTTTTTTTCTTTTTCTTGATCAGGAAGACATCTACAAACACAGGTTTCCTAGGAACGTCCCACCGGGGACACTGGAAGCAGTTGAACACAAACTAACATTGTTCAGGGTGTTGACTCAGTTTATTTTGAACATTAAAATCAAGGGTCTAGTCATTTTCCAAGTTAAAATTGTGGAAATTAAAATCATAAATGTGTACTTATTTATGGGTTGCAGTAACTAGTTATGATTGCAGTTACAAATACATTACAAGCAAAAGGTTCAGTAGCATTTTTTTAACAACACAATAACTGGACAAGTAGTCTTTCTTTGTTTTACAGTAGATCTAATTAAGGGAACGAAAATAATATTAAAACACACTCTGAGAGTTCCCATTTATTTATGTTTTTGGTCTCACAACAATACAAAAAATGAATATCGTGTCACATGTATCAGATTAAATGTGAGAAGTTCTGTGATACTTTAAAATACCTTCAAAACTGGTTGACTTGTTCGCTAGAGCTGGGACATCTGCTAGGGATGTGCTGCCAATCTGATAGTTCACTGAACAAGAGATCACTCTTGTCTCTCTTTTGTTTATTAACTCCAGGAAGGACCATGAGAAGGCAGAGTTTGAAGTTCATGAAGTTTACGCTGTTGATGTTTTAATTAGCACTGGAGAAGGAAAGGTTAGTGTCTTTTGCTTGTTCCACATTTTTCTGTAATCAGTACTGATATAAAAGTATTTAAACAAAAAAAAAACTCTCCCTTTAAAGTCTGTGATTTACTTTTAGGCTAGAGATTCAGGTCTGAGGACCACGATTTATAAGAGGGACCCCAGTAAACAATATGGTTTGAAGATGAAGACCTCTCGTACGTTCTTCAGTGAGGTGGAACGACGCTTTGATGCCATGCCATTCACTCTGAGGTTCGTATTCAACTCTTCACACAGGTCACCAGTTAACCACCATCCTGGAAATGTAGCAGATTAACTATTAATAAACTGAGGCTTGGTTCAGTTACTAAAGGCCAATATCATTTTTTCCATAAGGGCTTTTGAAGATGAAGCCAAAGCCCGTCTTGGTGTTGTAGAGTGTGCCAAACATGAATTGCTACAACCCTTCAGTGTCCTTCATGAGAAGGAAGGTGAGGATCGGCTTCTCTTTTATAAGAGCTTTTCCCTTTTTGTTTTTTTTCCCCCATCTTCAACTTTTTTTTTTCTCCCTCTCTTCTCAGGAGAGTTTGTTGCTCAGTTTAAGTTCACGGTGCTGCTGATGGCCAATGGGCCACACAGAATCACTAATGGTCCTTTTGATCCAGAGCTCTACAAGTCAGAGCATGAGGTTCAGGATGCCGAGCTAAAGGTGAGGGTGGAAGTTAAACTTTTATAATCAGTAGTATTTAGTGATACTCCATAACTAATTTGCTTCGTAATTAAACATCTTTTTTCTTCTCTAGACTTTACTACAAAGCTCTGCAAGCCGGAAAACACAGAAGAAAAAGAAAAAGAAGGTAATATTTTATTATAATGATGAATGTGGGAGTGACATTTTGGGTAATGAGCTTCTCTTTACGACTTGAATAAAATTAGACCGAGGGACTTGACTCCTCCAGTTCACTTTCCTTTCATGTCACCGTCCAGTTGCAGAGAACACCTGGTTTCTTATCTCATTTTGCTGATTTGTTTCAGGCCTCAAAGACAGCAGAAAATGCAACTGCACAACCAACTGAGGAGACACAAGCTGCAGATTAAACACTGCCTTCCCACACATGCAAGACCCCAAAGAAAACAACAAGAAAAAAAAAAATAAGAGAAACTTCCCCGAGCCATTACACGTGACAGAGCTGATTTGATCAATTTCTCTGATGAATTCATAAGAGCATCACTATCGGTTAAATATGTGGGAATCTCACGTGGGTGCTTAACCCTTTACTGCATTAATGCTAATTACCGTTTGGAGGGTTGTTGCCTTGTCTTCCTTGACTTCATCGACTTCATCGAGACATAAAGAAAACTTTCAATTGGTTTTAAACTTTGGTTAACTAATAGTAACAGTCTTTGACAAATGTTGGATCTTTATTTTAAAAATACAATAATCCCATTGTTTGTAGCTGATTTATTTTTCTTTAAGTAGTAAATTAGCTTTAGTTATCTGACAGTCAATAATGAGAAGGATCGTATTTGTTTCTTAAAGCTGTTGAATATCGGATACTTTCATGGATTCTCGTTTTACCACCTGTTTCCTTTGGATCAGCAGAGTCGGTTTCTGTCATTTAAACTTGTTTGAAGTGTCAACCTGATGTTTTTAAGCACACTGTCATCTTGTACTTGTGTGAATTTTGAAAGATGATTATTTTATTCATTCAGTGCATTATTAAACTGAGCTTTTCATTTACAGTCGTTCACATACAATTTTTCTTACCCCCGATGATGCAGTAAAGGGTTAATTTAACGATTTTGTTGCATTCATTAAGTGAGGCAACTTTCAAAAAAACTGGCAGTTTTTAAGTGTGTTTCAGAGTTAAAAATTGTTTGCTAAAATTTTTTTATATATACTGACAGTAAGTAGATATGAACTTGGTTTTGGCTGGACACTGCAATGATTCAACACACTGGATTTTTAAAGCAATAACTCAAGACAAGTGAATATTTTTTTAAGTATTCAAGCAAGAAAACGATGTTGTCATCAGCTTGACTTTAGGGAACAAACCGCTACATTTACTGCCATTCCCCTTAATTTTTTTTATGGCAAAGATGGAGGACAATACTGTGTGTTCTAGTTTTAAAAAAAAAAATCTACTTTTCTATCATTGACACCAGTGACTTGCTTTACTACGTCATTAGTCTTGTGAAGCATGGAAAATAAAACTGATTAGGTTTGTGGAAAATGTGCGTTTGAAGAGTCTTCTGGAGAGTTGGACCAGTCAATTACGTTATCGGTTTAATTTTGAAGTCAGGGACAGTGTTGGGTCGCATTTGTCTACAGTTAAATATGTTGGGAAAGCAAAACCTCTTTAGCTCAACCACTGGAGAATGGAACTTCCCATCTTATGAAATAAAAAAGTTTTCATACCTTTCTGCTTTTCTGTCGTGTTTTTGTCAAACTGTGTTCATTGACATATCAAGTATAACTTCAGAGATACTAATAAATGAATTTGGTGTTGTCTGAATTTGAAGATTTATGCGTGTTGTAACTCAGGTTGGAACATTAAGTGGAACTCAATTGCATTGAGCAGAAAAACATTAAATGTTATGTACCCCATAATACCATATTTATTTGATAAATGAATTTCCAGACCTCTGCTCTACCCCCACAAAAGTTTGTAATACTACAAAAATATTTGGAATCTGTTGAAGATAGATTTAAAGAGTGTTTTTATAATCATAAATCCAGAAAGGCTGGGACATTGTAAAGTGTAAATAAAAACACAGTCATTTGCAAGTCTTATAAATCCGTATTTGTTCCCTTAGTAGAAAAAAAAAACATCAAAACTGAGACATTTTGGCATTTCATGGAAAATATAAGCTCATTTGGAATTTGATAGTAACAACACATCTAAAAAAATCTTGTGTACCATTCCCTCTTCTTTCAGTAACTGTCTGGGAAGTGAGGAGTCCAGCTGATTGAGAGGAATGTTGTCCTAGTCTTGTGTGCTTCTAGCCACTCAACAAACCTGGGCCTTTGTTGCCAGATTTTTCATTTTATGATGCTCCAAATGTCTCCAGGCAGGCCAGTTGTCCCATTCTTGTCTGCTGCAGGATTCCAGCTGCTTCGTTGTCCCCGGCAGACTTTTGTTGGCAGACTCTTCTGTTATGAAGCCATGTTGTCACGGATTCAGCATGTGTTTTAGCATTGTCTTGCTGAAATATGCAAGATCTTGCCTGAAAGAGAAGCTGTCTGGATGGGAGCACATGCTGCTTGAAAGCCTGCATGTACTTTTCAGCATTGATGAGGGCTCTCCAGATGTAAAAACGCCACAGACACCAATGCAACTCCATGTGGGCTTTTGAACTAAGTGCTGATCTGCTGGACAGTCCCTCTCCTCTGTTTTCTGCAGGAAGATATGGCATCCATGGTTTCTAAAACCATTTTTTCCCCCAAATTTTGATTAATCTGACCACAGAGCAGTTTTTTTATTTTCCCTCAGACCATTTTAAATGAGCTATGGCCCAGAAAAGATGGCAGCATCTCTGGATTGTGCTCACATATGTCTTCTTTGCATAACAGAGCTGTAAACTGTATTTGTAGATTGCACAGTGAACTGAGTTCACAGACATGAGTCTCATAGTCTTCCCAAGCCAATGTAATGGTTTCCAGAAGAAAACTGTGCCTGTTTTAAATGCAGTGCTACCCGAGGACCCGAAGATCACAAGTGTCCAGTTTTTTTCTTTCTGTCTTTTCTAAGAAAAACAACAAACAAACAAACAAACAAATAAATAAAAGAAGCATCCAGTTTTGACTTTTGGCTTCATCTCGCACATACAAATTTCTCTGAAACCATCTATCACCTACCATCTACTATCTATAATATCTAAAGATTTAAAGTTCACACCATTTTTTGTTGATGAACATTTTCCTGAAGCTATTCAACAATTTTTGATGCAGTTTGCTGTGGATTGGTGAATCATCTTTAAAGGTTCTGTCTCTCTGAAATGTTCCTTTTATACTCAGTCATATAACTTACCTGTTGTGAAATGTTCCTCCAGCTGTTTGATTTGTGCCAGTTTCTTTCCAAGAGTTTTGTTGCCCCTGTTCCAGCTTTTTCGAGATGTGCCCTATTGGGAATAAAATATAGACTCATGACATTTAATAATAATAATAATAATACATTTTATTTATAAGGCGCCTTGCGAATGATTGCATTCTGTTTTGGTTTGCATTCCATCCTTTTGAAAGGATGTTACTTTAATATATAAAGGATGTTATATTTTTATATTTAAAGGATTTTTATATATAAAGGATGTTATTTTAATATATAAAAATATATATAAAACAACAACAACAAATCTGTCTTCTTTTGCAGATAGTAATGATAAGGTTAAAGAACATTGCATACGACCCTGTTATGTGCTATTTTATAGTTTTATTCATCTTTTTAAATTTAGTATATTCTTGGTAAGTCCGAAAAATATATTAGCAGGCAAAAGGTACAAATAAGAAATGGACAAAAGGCTTTAGGTTTTTCACTGTGACAGTTTAACAAACAGGTAGATTTATGGACATATGCTAATGTAATAACAATAACAACCATAATAATAATGTAATAAACAATAAATCATTAGATGACTAGACTCAGTAACGAATGTCTTAAAAATAAAAAGAAATTTATATGAAAAATGTGACCGTACAACAAACGCAACAACCGATATCGGTCGAGACTCTACAGGAGGAATTGATGAAAAAACTACATATCCCTACATTAGAGGCGACGCTTGAATATGACGTATGTTGTCAATAAAACCCGCGCTCTTTCGGCGTCACATCCTCTTTCCGTAGCTCTTCTCACTTTGAGGTATGGAGGAAAATTTCGCTTGTAACAGAATCCAAACCAATCTTTGAATATTTTCAGTCATCTAACGTTTTTTTCCCTTTCTTTCTTTGGTTTTAACAGGAAGTCTCCCCACGATGAGAGCCAAGGTAAGATAAGGAGGCATTATCTGTATTTTAAACATCCCACATCTCCAGCTCGTTGCTAATGGCTAGCGTCCTGAAAACAATCCCACCTTCTTTTATTTTTGCACCTGCATTTAGGTGAATTTAAATGTTTTAATAGCTGTGAATGCTCTAAACTGCATTCATGAAAGTAATGCTGAGCCCTAATATGTAATTTAACCTAACATGAATGACTATGCTACAAAAAGGCCCGCTGCATAGCATGTAGTATTGGTGGTTATAATAAATCTCTGGACAGCGTGTGTTAATGGCAGAGGTCCAGTTCTGAGGTTGGCTCGATTTCTCAATGCTCAGTGTTACCATCATAACAACCATGCTGCCTGTGAACTTTCCCTGTTCCTCTCACTGTGAGTGTACTCTAATAAATGTCTCCTTTTTATTTTCTAGTGGAGGAAGAAGCGTATGCGCAGGTACGGATTTACATTGGTCTACTTTTTGCTTGTTTCTCATCACCTGTAAAGTTGACCTAGAGGCTTGAAGTATCTTCTTGCAGAGGAGTTTCTACTGTAGTTGAGCATGCTGTCCATTCCACATGATTCAGTTTGTGGAGAGACTTTCTGGGCATAGTAATAATGATGGCATTTTGTGTATTTGGGTGTACTTAATGTTAAAACCATAATTTTAATAATGTAAGACCATGTGTAATTGAACATGGCTGTTTTTACAAATTGAATAAATCTGATCTTCAGAAGTAGACATGAGGCTTTGGTTGTGTCCATAGCTTTAGGTTTGAGAGGAGTTTTATGACCTAAAGATCTGTTAAGTGTGTTGCATTTATATTAACATTCACACATATCTGTGTGTGTGTATATATATATATATATATATATATATATATATATATATATATATATATAAATGAATATGACTGTAACAAATACTAACTGCTAATTACTTTTTCCAAAGTAAATGGGTACAGACTAAGTTTAACAATAGCTTTAAAATATTTTTTTTTCTTCAATACCAATAGTATTCACTCTGACTATGAGAAGTCAGGTTCACATCTTTCATGAACATGTAGTTATTGCTTCGGTGCACTTCTCTTCAAGCATTATATTGCACTTTTAAATCCTTAGATTATCATTAAATTGAAACCTTTGTGCCATTAAATGCGTTCCTGACCAGTGTTGCTCTCTTTTAACAGGCTGAAGCGTAAAAGGAGAAAGATGAGGCAGAGGTCAAAGTAAGCCCTCATCCCTGCCAGCTGTGATCCCATCCGAGCTTCTCCAGATGACTGCCTGTGAGCTGAAGGGGACTGTTTGGAGCGTTTATTGGCAAAACAAAAGCCCATATCCTGACTTCACATGACCACACCTTCGATGGAAGGAGGCCAGCTGTGGATGTCTGACTGGAGGATGGCAAGGATGCTGGAAAGACATGTCATCAGAAGTGCAGCTGCTTTGTTCATGGACCATGATGAATCTTGTTTACTTCCATCTATCATGTGTACTGAACAATAAATGTACACTTAAGTTTACATGTGATTCAGCCTCTTGATTATAACAGTTTAAAGTCTGCACATTGATGCTTGTATATACAGAAGAATAATTAACTGTACAAAGTAATATCTACTTAGCAACTGCCAAAATATTTAAGGTTCTGTTGAGAGGAGCTCAGGGTAAAATATTCTTGTTGACAAGTAGAAATGATGGGTGAAGATCTATACTTCAGTCTCAGAAGTTCCTGTTCTGTATTTTTGGGAAATACAAGTTTTGAAAGGCTTAAAGGGATAACGCAAAAGGAAAATAATGAATGGTGCCATCTACATGTTTTATAGAAAACTTGAGTACCAAAAACATTAAATCAAGTGCAGCTAAAATTCACAAAAATCCCCTGAAATAAAGACTGGCTTCCACACTTGTGTTTATAACACTTCCTCTCAAAACTGTCAAGGCTCCGCATTTTAAATAACTACTGAACGCTAGTGTGCCTTCTGGAAATGTAATTTCACTTTATACATCCCTCCCAGAAAATGAGTTACTGCAGATATTTTACTATTGAGTGCGTGTGCCTGAAGTGTGAGAAACGGAAAGCTTAAACACTCTTCCATGTCCGTGGGCGGCAGCAGGTGTCGCATTAAACGCACTGGTACATGCAAGAGGTTTTGGTGGCAAAACAATCATCTTTGCGAGGTGGGTGGTGCGCAACAGGACCACCCCCCCCCCCCCCCCTTCTTAAAAATCTGTCATACCTCAACATCATTGCAGACTTATCTGAAACAAATCACCAGTGCTGCAGCTTTTTGATTCCTACAGATTAACTTTACACTGAACTTTATATTACTTTCTCCAGGTCTACTACGTCTTCTCTATCTTCTCTCTATTATTTTTAAGAAACCACAATCTCAGCGTGTTTATTTGATCTTCATGTAACACGGCTGTGTAGTAACCGTTGCTAGGGGGCGCTGCGGCTCCGTGTTGGCGCTGTATATCGGAAACTCCGTAGAAGAAGAGTAGCATTGTAAACAGAAGGATATGGCTGACGAGAGAGGCAGAGGCGAAGGCAACATAGACGACAACATGGGAAACCAGCTGCAACTTTTACCAGGTAACAGCTAAACTGGCATAAACTCTGCTCAGTGTTTCGGCGGAGGGAACCTGTATCTCCTCTTCATAACAGTTAACTAGCACATCTTTGGCACAGGCCACTGTGAGTCTAGTCATACCCAGACATTTGTGATGTCGTTGCTTTCGCTTTCTTCGTTTTAGTTTCGTTTTTACAGTCCGAATGGGTTGTTAAGATGAGTACATTGCAGCCAGAGTTTGGCCAGGAAGCAGGATGAGAGTTAACCCTATTCGCCATGTTTTTATAAACTTGCTGCGCTGTGCCAGACAACGAGGAGGAGGAGGATGACATGGAGACTGAAGACCGAGACAGTGACGAGGCGGAGAAGCCCAGCATCATCACCTTTGACCCCAGTCTTCCTACATCTCATTCTGTGAGCACTTAGCCACATGCAGTCTTATCATATTTATCTTTCTGTACATACTTTCCCCTCTCTTTGTATTCTCTCTCAGTTTTTCACCTGTGATTTTTTTGTGTTTCCACTGACCCCTGTGATGGCAGTATTTGGGCTCAGACATGGAGGAGTTTCATGGCCGCACAGTCCACGATGACGACAGCTGCCAGACCATCCCCGTGCTGCCGCACACAGCTGTGATGCTGGTGCCGGGCCAGACGTTGCCCCTGCAGCTCTTTAGGCCGCAGGAAGTCAGCATGATGCGGAGCGTCATCCAGAGAGACCGCACGTTTGCTGTGCTTGCCCACAGGTGTGTAGAGTTTAAAAAAGAGCCTCCCGATCCACAGTGTGGGCTCATGGATGGAAACCACTTTACTTTTTGGGGATTTTACATGCCAATGTACTTTCCATGGCAAGTGCTTCTCGTTATGTGTAAGCAGTTGTACAAACACAGTGGAAGAGTTTTAGGACTCTAAAAAAAGATCTGTATAATATACCACTAACTTTATTTGAACTTACTTAAGATAAGAAATATTTCTTTATTTGAGGTTCCTAAAGTATATTGATGCTAATAAGTGATTTTTTAAAATGAACCAATGAATTATGATTGTCTTTTTTTATGAGTCTCCCAGCTAAAGTCACTGCCACAGATTTTTTTTTTAAACAGTTGTAAAAACTTTATTTGATGTTTCTTTGCAGTAATGCAGGTGAGCCAGAAGCCGACTTTGGAACAACAGCTGAAATCTATGCATACCGAGAGGAGCAGGAGTATGGCATTGAAACAGTTAAAGTGAAGGCTGTGGGGAGGCAGAGATTTAAAGTCCATGAGATAAGAACGCAAGCAGATGGGTAAGTTGAAGTGGTTTCAATATGTTTAAACTCAAAGGTTGCAGACTAAATACTTACTGTCACTTCCTGGCTCAGAGGTATTTGACAAAGGCAAGAATTTACATGTCAAAGAATATAAAATAAAATACAAATACGTCTGTGAGAGAGTCAGTGTATTAAGGTGTACTGAAACTTTAACAAGTACTTGGATCCAAGCTTTGATTTCCTGGAACAAAAGAAAAAGCAGGTCAAGTTCTGTTTGGTTGTTGGAGCACATGGCAACAGTGGGGTTTTATCATCCTCCTGAATGTTGAAGGGTCCTTGGGCAGACATCAAACCCCAAAATCGTGCATTAGAAATGGAATAATTCATGAAAATGTAAAATCTTATGGACGTATGGTAATTCGATGATGATGATAAGAGGAACTAGTTTTTTACCATTGACCACCTATTGACTCTTGGTTATAATGATGCAAAGATTGACAATTATAATGCAGACTAGTTCTTTGTGCAGCCACTTTTCAAAATTAAATGAAAACACTGTAGTCAATTTTCTCCAAGTCTGTTGGTCAAATACATCTTTCCTTACATCCATCCACCCATTATCTATAGCCTGTCCCAGCTGTCTATTAAAACATAGACGCCCCCACAACGAAGTGTCAAAAACAGGCTCTGAGAACACAATGAGATGTTAAGTGTGTGCAAATGAAAGGTGCAAATTAGATAATATTTCTTCTGATAATTTTGATACTTAAAACTTTTGAAAATAAAAAAAACAGACATTTGTGAAACTTCTACACACAGAATTGTTGGACTTGAGAGGTTAGCTGTAATTTTTTATTGATGGTCACTTGTGAAATGACAAGTATGATTCATGTGAGTACACATTATGTGGAGAGGTGTCAGAGTCACATCAGGGGCTTGTTCTTTAAGTGTTCAATATCCCTTCTCAAAAGTCTTTTTTGTCTTTCTTTTTTTCCAAGTAATCCCTAAACCTCAAAATGGAGTTCTCGGTTATTGTGTTGTAAGACAGAGCAAAGCCGATTCTTTTTTTTTTTTTTAATGGTGTTTCGGTTACTTGTACTTATAGTCGTGCAGAAACAGAAGCTACACCTCTTAATTCTAAGGTGTTATGTGTAAAGACAAAATACACAAATATCATTTGGTCCCTGCCAGGTCCTAAAATTAGATAAATATCTTAAACTGTGTTATTGTTTATTCAAGAAGAACAACTAAGACTAAATTTAGGTGAAGTACATGGAAAACCTAACTGCATCCCATGATTCAAATGTTACTAGCAATAACTTGAAGAAATAAATTTCTTGATGGCATAATCAGTCTCACATCTTTACAGAGGAATTTTGTTTTCAGTTCAATTCAAAAATACTTTATTAATCCCCAAAGGGAAATGTATTGTTGCAATATTCATTTAAGTCTCTTCAAAGATTCATTGTAGAGGTTTATTGATGTGGGCAGGAAGGATCTCCTGTGGCGGTCTGTGTTGCAGCGGATTCGATGAAACCTCTGACTCAAGACACTCTGTTGCTTAGTCACTGTGTTCCGAAGAGGATGCTCAGGGTTGCCAATGGTCCTCTTCATTTTATAAAGTATCCTTCTTCGCACAACCAGCTCCAGAAGCTTCAAAACAGGAACTTCCTGTCTTGTGCCTCTTTGTTCAGTTCACTGAAATATGTGCGTTTTTATTAATGCACAACTCTCTTAAGGTCTCATCCATATAATTTCCATTAGGTTCAGGTCTAGACTCTGACTGGGCTGTTGCATCGGAATTATTCATTTATTTTGAAAGATGTGTGCTTGAGATCACAGTACTGCTGCATAACACAGTTTCAGCCAAACTTTAGCTGTTGAATGGTTTCATATTTGATGTTAGCATACTTGTTATACAGAGGAGTTCCAGCTTGACTTGATGAATGCAAGTTGTCCAGGTCCTGTGGCTGGACTTGAAAGCTCAAAAGTCCACCCTGCCAACAGCGCGGTGGACAGTTGATATGAGGGGCTTTGTTTTTTCTTTTTTTTTTGTTAATATACTTGTATCCTTGCTGACACCCTGTGTTTGTTTTTTGTCGAGTGCAGCACACTACACCTCTCGACTTTGGTCTGTTTAATGAACATTGTTCCAGAAGTTTTTAATTTCAATAGATGCGACTTTACAGACACCTAAGTTGTGCCACAGTGTTACTTTTTTAGGATAGAGACTTTTCCAGGCAGCCTTTCCAAACAATCAATACCTGTGCAATCATTTAATAATTTGATCATCAAGAACTTTGACATTTAACATGCTAACTGAGGCCTGTCTTTTAATCATTTCTGTTTATGTGAACTTCCTGGCACTCCTGGGAAGGTTGGCAGATGTCTTGTTTTCCACTTGGGAATATTAGTTCTCATTGTAGATCAATGGACTCCAAATTATTTGATCATTACTTCATAATTGATTGAGCCACAACAATTGTTTTTCTAAGTTCATAGTCAATGTCTTTCCCCCTTGCCGTTATGTAAACACTCATCTTAATCAGATCAGGAAACTGTCAAAACTTCTGCTTATAAGGCGGTCTGCACACCTGCTGATGATCAATTAATCAAGTGTTTTTAATGAGCAGCACCTGGCTGCTATTTAAACTCTCAAGTCCTTTGGAGGTCTTAGGATTTCTACTTAGTTTTGTACATAATACTTTAGCTTAACTTTTTTGTTAGATAATAACATTATACAATATGTCATCTGTTTTTTTTTTAATTTTATTTTACAATTGAGGTTGTTTTTACCTTATATAATACATGCTTAGAGCCAGAGCATCTTTACCATTAGTAAAGCATTAGAATTAAATGAGGATCTACTTTCTTTTATACATGACTTCATGTATGTTAAACTGCGCTGCTGCTGCTGCCGTCTGCTGCGTGTGCTTGTAAAAATAGATTTTTAATTTCATTTAGACTTTTCCTGGTTAAGTGAAGGAGGGTTGTTTGAGGATAAACCAAGGGTGCATTGCTGCTTACATCACTGTTGCAGACATACTGTAGATCATGTTTACATACATCCTGGACTTCCCAGGAAATTGAGCTTTACTGTCCATGAAAGTACAGCTAGTCTCGACTGAGTCACAGTTCCATCTTTTTTAAATTGTTTTTATCCAATCCACACAAAGTGATGTAATAATCCTCTTCACCTCCTGCTAGGACTCTACCAAAGGAAGCATTTAAACCATCTATTCACTTAAATAGAGCCTGTCCCCTCCATTTCCTTGTGTTTACAGTATATTCTAATATACTTTCCCGATTCTTGCATTTCATCTGTCTGACATTACTGAACATGAAAGTAACATTTGGAAATCTAGTATGATTTTGAGGGTTTATTCATAACAGCTGCTGTTCGTGAAGTCCCTAAACACTACAAACTGTCATGTAGAGATGAACTGAGCTCTATGTTCTGTTCAGTGAATCTGTATGGTCTCTTGACATTTTTATCGTTAATTGCTGGACCTGTCTGCATGACGGAGCTCCAGGGAGAATACACAGGTAGTACTTGTCATGATAAAGTCATTTACAAACAGCCTGTCACATTCTTGTCAACATTCAGCCAGCATGTCCACTTGTTTAATCCGTTCTTCTCAGAATCAGACAAGCCAAAGTGCAGATCCTTCCAGAGCGAATCCTTCCAGGCCCCCTATCTGCCGTGCAGCTGACGCCCCAGTCCAGGCTCCACATTCACCCCTCCTCCAAACCCCCGACTCAGAGCCGCAAACAGGCTCAGTGCTGGTGGAATACCTATCAACAGGTTAGACACTATTGGACATATACACAAAATACGTGCTTCGGATTTAAACAATGTTTTACAATAAGAATTAGGAAAAAATTTGTTGATCGTGGCAAGAAAATCAAAGCTGATGTGTTTTACATACTAGATATTAGAATTACATGGGAGCTTTTTTTCCAGAACCTGTGGACAGTGGTCCTCAAATGTTTGTTTTCTTTTGGACACATTCTTCTTTTCATGGTTTGGACGGGGGTCCTTCGTGCTATTAACTGATATATTGAAGTTACAGTGTACATAAACTATATACAGTCTAAAAAAATGCTGTAATGGCAACTTTTTGTAAACATGGCAAAACCTTTTTTCAATGTATGTTTGTCAGTACCAACCTGAGAAGAACCTGTGTGGATGCCTCAGGACAGAAAAAAACAAAACTATTTTCTTAAAAAAAAATTTAAGTTTGCACGTGGTGACCCTGTTCTTCTTCTCAGAGAAAATTTCACTGTGCCAGTCTGACACCATGGCCACCCTGGGTGTATGCACTCTATGACTCTGTGAGTACCGCGGTCCATGTGCACAGCTTTGAATTTTCTCCACCTATAAACATCCAGCACAAGTGAATGTAAACCATGACTTCTCTGCTTCCTGCGGTTCATCTGGCAGGAGTCGCTCATGAACAGAGTGAAGAAACAGCTCCACGAATGGGATGAGAATCTGAAGGATGACTCCCTCCCTAAGAATGCCATAGGTCAGCCTCCGTTCAGTTTATCCCCAGTGCACGTTTGTCTCTCGTTTGTATTCTTTTCACCAGTCTTCATCTCATCCATCTTCTTTCTCCATTTCTGGTCTCTGTCAGACTTCTCCTACAGGGTGGCGGCCTGTCTGCCCATAGACGATGCTTTGCGGCTGCAGCTGCTGAAGATTGGCAGTGCCATTCAGAGACTTCGTTGTGAGTTGGACATCATGGACCGGGTATGTAAGGGTCACCTCTAGCCCAGGTGCAAGGTTCCATCTTGCCTCTCCTCGGTCTCCACAGCATCAGGCATAATTTTCCTCAGTTATGATGATATCCAGTTCTGCTTCTTGCACTGTACGTGAGCAGAGTGTTCCTGTTTTTTCTTCTGATGTTCTTTGGTATATTTAACCAGACACTGGCTGACTGATGTCTTGCTGCTGCAATGTTCCACTTCAGAGTTGAGCTTCATGATCCAAGTTGTACGCAAAGATGGTTTCATTTCATAACCAGTGGCAGTCAATTTTAACATCAGCTGTTTGTCCTGGAATGAGTTGATGTAATCCAAGGATGTGTTTTTATCCACAGACACTGTTTTAATCATGGCTTTCTTACTTCTTTCCCAAGGTTCACATTTAAACATAAACAGAACAAGGCAGCCAGTGCTCTGTCATCTTTATTTAGCTGCTAGTTTAAGTTCTGTGTGTTGCGAGACAATCATAAGCTGTTTTTAGCCATTGTGATGGCTCCCCACCATGGTGAGGTATGCCGTTGTCTGGCTTAAGGGTCTGCAAGATGAATACAGTGTTTCAGCAATTCCTCAGTGGTACAGAAGGGTGAAACATTAAAGGAGAGAAAAATAAATAAATCAGCATAACTCTGAACCTGACATCAAACGTGCTTGTTGCCTCTTATGTTGCAGGAGGGATTTTGTTGGCATGGTTTGGGCCCACTCAGATGGAAGAGTCACTACATATTAATTAAAGGTTACTCTATTTTATAACCCAAGCTGTTATGGTTGCATATTGTGACTTAAAACCTCACTAAGGCACTCTTTAAGCTGTATTTTCCTTTAATTCTGTCACCAGTCTATACTGGAGCACATATAGAAACATTGTGCACATAATGATGGCAGGAAGCAGATCTTCACTCTTGTATCTCACTGAAATTAAAAGAAGCTTAACAAGTCAAGTCAAGTTTATTTATAAAGCACATTTAAAAACAACCAGAGTTGACCAAAGTGCTGTACAGATGAGGTTT
>JAOWBL010000020.1:1694712-1713238 GCA_028564865.1 Zenarchopterus dispar | reverse complement strand
TATATATATATATATATATATATATATACATATATTATATATATATATACATATATTATATATAATAACAACCTTGTATAAAGGCAGCATCAACATCTCTGAGTTTAGAAGCATCTTGGCTGGACCTATACGGTGGAAAAGTTTATTATGATCATATTTTGTTATTTTTTTAAATAAACATATACCTTGTGCCCTGTACCAAAGACAAAAATGACTATTTAAACTTCAAACCACTTCAAGTCCAAAAACGAGGCTCTATGATGGTATGGGGTTGTATTATTGCCCTCCGAAAACATCTTTTACACATCTGTGATGGCAGAGTCAAAATATATTGAAGTTTTATAACTAAATATGCTGCCTTCAAGATGAGATATTTTTAAGGGATGCCCATGCACTTTTTAACAGAACATTATAAACTCAAATTTGCTCACACATGATAAAGTTGTAGCTGACAAAGAAGAGGGTACTGGACTGACCTCCGTGCACTCCTGACCAGTCTCCTGTAAAGAATATATTGGGAACTCTGAAATAAATGACAGCGTTGTCCTTGATAACGCTGAAGATACTTGTCTTTACGCATCGTCAACACCAGAACATTTTTGAAGTGTTGTAAGAAACAATGACAGCATTAAGAAGTTGTTCAAACTTCACTGTCCCAGCTTGTTGTTGAATGTGTTCATTGTAATCAGTCAGATTGTGATCATATTTATGCAGACACATCATGACTTCAGACTTCATAATTGCATTGGCTGTGCAGTGAATATTTAAATCTTGTGATATCTGTTGATTCAAAGACAAGGAAATAGTTAACTGGGTAAAAATAAATGAAAAGAAAACATCTTTTCTTAGAGAAATGGTACAAATAAGTGAAGATGAGAATTAACAATACTGTTTTATAAAAACTATTCAATATCACTCTTATCAGTTGAGAAATCAGATAACTCTAACTGCAAATCATAAACTATAATTCACCTTTAAGGTTTAATTAAGTAGAGAATTTGTAAGAGGATGTTAGTCTCAAATCCTGTCCCGGTGTTTCATGATTTCTGAATTATGCGATTTCTGTTTGATAAAATAACATATGGACGTGATTTGTTTATTTTTTAAATTAAATGGTCGGCTCAGCACAAACACAATCATTTCACTTTTATCACACATCAGTATGATTTCCCTTTTTCAATTCAACCAAGGAAATAAACTAAAAGGTTTTCAAGACACTCATTTGTTGTGTTTTACAGCAATAATGAAAACATGGCCAAGAATCAATCTGCTAAAAAAACTGATTAGATGGTCAACCTTTAAAATCATCACAGTATTTTCTGTTTGTGTCTTAATAAAGAGACTGAAAAGTGAATATAGATGATCATTCAAACTCTGATAAAACTACAAGAGTCAGATTTCTGCCAAAGAGCTTTTCACAGTACTGAATGTTCTTATTGTACATCTGAATTATTCATAAACGTAATCTTTGTTATTGTCGCATTTCATTTGTGCACTTCAGGTGAGATTATCCAAAGTGCATTAATTGTTGTAAAGATGCATCAGATCAACTAAAATGTGTTTACCCGGGTCCTTAAATGCAGAGTTCCTTCTGTTTTCTTGCGTCTTTGAGAAATGCTGCTTTACCTTCTCTGCCTCAGACCCTGATGTTTTCTTTACTTGTGAGTTATCATAATTGACATATGAGTCATTTATGATAATGGATCAAAATGTGTGTTGTGATTCATCAGTTTTTCAGCTAAAGAGCATCCTGAACGTAACTAACAGCATTGTCTGTCCCTGTAAATCTGACTTCACTTTTTTTCATTAAGAAGAGAAAAGCAGTTTCACTAAGGTACAACATTACTTTAACATAAAGGATTGATTGAATGATGGCTGAAAAATAAAATCTGGGTCAATTTAGTTTAACAGTAGACTACTCTCCATTATTTTCCCCTTTTACCACCTTTTGCCTCTAACTCTAAAACTGTAAAGCTCTGAGTTGCATATGGACAGATTTTTCCTGAACAGGAGAAGGATAAAAACATTTTCAGATAACTGGTAAGAGAAATTCCCAAATACAGGTATATTATAACCTATTTTTCCATTTAAAACTGCTTTTACATGCATGTGGATTACACTAACCCTAGAAGTGTTTTTTTATGTGATTTTATTTTAGGATTATTTTTAAAGCCCCTAAAACAAGTGAATTACAAATAATAGCACTGCATACTAATATAAGGTTACATTACTGCGGAGTCAATGGTTTTGTGATGAGAGCACTGATTCATTGTGTGCTACCTTGCTGAAAGTCACACCGTTACTGCTGCCATAGTGACACTAATGAAACTCTTTTATTCAGGCTCATACTTGCTGCTCTGTTAGTTGTCACAGTCAATCACACTCACAAAGCAGCAGACACCAAAGACCTGCCCCCAGTCTGTTTTCAGTCTAATGATATATCATTGATTTCCCTGTTATGAGGGGGGAAAATCCATGGCAACAAAACAGGCCTAATTTGCACACACTTGGGGTGCAGATCATAAATTGGCCAGATCCCCTGCATGTGAACAAGTTCAAGTAAACTATTCTTTATGCTGTCAGTCTCTGGTATGCTAGTCTGTTTGCATTAAAATTCCTTCTTAGTCTGTCAAACTGCAAATAATGTATGCACTGTTGATGACATTCAACGTGTTTGCATCTGGTTAATGCATTCCCAGTCCTGGCACCAGACTACTAATATAGTGTGAAACATTGTAAATAACATTTTAACCTTGTAATGCAATTGGTTTATCATGGGTGTACCTTCAAATGTACATAACACCAAAAATCCAAATAAGTTGCTGAAATATGATTTTATTCCATACTTGATCTGTAGACTCAAAGCACTTATTCAGTTATTCACCACAGGGAACATTTAAAGATCTGGTTTTATAAATACCTACATACATAAATATATATATATATATATACATACAATACAGTAACTTTCAGAGCCAGGCATGTTTCAAGCATGATATATCCATGCTATATTGCTTTTCTGCAACATTCATGAAAAGACATCTGTTCCTGCTTTCTGACTTTGCAGCAGTCTTTTCTTTAGAAGAGGAAGCTCTGAATATGACACTTATCATACCCTGCAGTCTCTAAGATCATCTTTGAGGACCATGGTATAATTTTATGTAATACAACACTGTACTTTTTTTTTTTTTTTTTAAGATTCTTCTTAGTTACAGGCCACTTTATCAAGCACACCTGGTATAGTGGTGACCATCTTATCAGGTATAGCAGGTGTACTTAATAAAGTGGCAGGTGACTGTCATTGAGTCATTGTTTTACTGAAATCGATCACTGAACTCTTTCTTAAAAGAAACAAATCCTCCTCAAATCCAAGTCGGAGATCTTATTACAAAGTGTGGAACTTGCAGAAAAAACCCACAACCCACTTTTCCTCTTTCTTCAAGCTTCTAACAACACGTGAAGTGGGGTTCTCACTTGTGAACAGCCTTTTCTGCTTTGTGACTGTTTCAATGACACCGGATACAATCAGATGTCAGAAATCTGACCGCGTATGTGGTCTCTGTGGGTCAAACAAGGCGCAGAGTCAGCGCTTCTCCGGGCGCAGTGTTCCAGTGTTTCCTGTACGGATTTCCCTTCTTCGTGATGTCACCCTTACTTCGCCTCAGAGACGTTTTTGAAGCTCATGTACAAAGTGCTGACGAGCGTCGCATCGTCAGGTATTGAACCTTTACCCTCGGAATGCCGCTGGCACAGGAGGCGCACCAGATTTTTCGGAAACTGGCCGCTGAACAGAAGGTAAATGCAGGGATTTGCGCAGCTATTCAGGCTGGCCAGCAACATCAGGATGGTGAAAGTTGCATCTGGAATTACAGGGGAAGGGAAAAGTGTCATGTGTTTGGAAGATTTTTTTAAAAATCACGTGTAAACATTGAATATTGTCCATGCGTAAAATGTGCGCTTCTCACATGCGATGGAAGCGCGATGGACTCTGCAGTTACAAAAACTGACGAAATTAAGAACTCACAAGCCACAAAAACAACTTAATTGAGATTAATGCTTCATAGCACTCTATAGCAGCGGCGACTTACTCTCTTTTGGCGCATACATGTCCCAGGCGGACCACAGCTGCACGGTGAAGAAGGGAGCCCAGCAGACAATATAAGCCAGCACAATGACCACCGTCATCTTCAGCGTCTTCACCCTGGCCTTGGACATGCCTGCCACCCCGCTGGCTCTGGTTGGCAGCACACCTACGCTATCCTGCCTGTGCGTTTTTTGGTAAAGGTTGATCTGAATGACTCGGCAGATGCGCACTTGGCAAACGACAACTGTAGTAACAGGCAGAATAAAAATGACCAGCGTGGTCCAGGTGACGTAAGTCTGTAAGCCCCACGGCTGGATGAATTCAGCCCAGCAGTCAAACACTCCGGGTGCAACCTCCACTTGAGAGAAAATGAAAACCTGTGGCAGGCTGCCCAGGAGAGAAATTCCCCAAGCGACGCACACGGGGATGTTGAGTCTGGTGCTCGTCCGCTGAAACTTCACCATCGGGTTACACACAGCCTGGTATCTGTCGACCGTCATCACAACGATCATATAAGTCGACGAAAACATGCCAAGAACTTGCAGGTACTTCACAAGGCGGCACATCAGGTCCGGTCCGGCGAACCTGTCTGTGATATCCCACATGAGCTGCGGGCACACCTGGAAAAAAGCGACCACCAAATCCGCTAGGCACAGGTGGAACACGAAGACGCGCATTCGGGACATCTGCTTGCGCTGTCTCCAGAGGACAAGCAGCAGGGCGGTGTTGAGGACGGATGCGCTGACGAAGATGACACTGAGCAGCGCGATCTCCACTTTAGCCAGACTCTCATCTCTCGGCGTGTCCTCTGCATCCACAAAGTTGCTGTTATTCACTGGGGACATTTTTTGGGGTGGGTGGGTCGGACAGGCTTTCTGTTTTTCCAGAAAGGAATCTGAAGTGAGAGAACAGAAGTCTAACTACACTGAATTTTTACTTTTTCTTTTTTAAAGAAAAACTAACAAGAACCTGTAACACTCGCACAGACAGTTTGTCAAGACTAATCCTAACTCTCTACATGGGAAAATAACCATATTTGGTAACTTCACTAGTCTACATACCATGGAAATGATAATAATAAAAAGTTTTTAAAAAATGTTCTTTAATATTGTCCAATAACTCTCTGGAGTTGAAATTGTAATTGACTGCTCTACAAAGGGTTAATTTTTCAGTCTAAAATGACTTGTTCAATAAAAGCAAATACATGGTAAAGTCTACATTTTAAAATCAAACAAGTCCTACCTTTTATATATACGTTTTAAGCTTTCAGAAAGTGAAACTCCTTTGTTGAGACCGACAGGAGGTCTTGCTCTGGTTTTTCTTCTGCGCCCCCGGGTTTTTATACCAGAATGGAGCTGGGTGGAGCTCGTATTCATTAAGTCATCGGAATAATCGTTTAAGGGTGATGAAATATACCCGAAAGAAAACAGGGTTTATAATCGTGAAATATGCCCACTGAGTCGAGGTTTACTCAAATGCATGCCCTCAATTTGGAAGCTATATATTAGTATTGTTTAATTATCTTTAACTGATACAGATAAAACGGTCAAAATGTGTCTTGGATAGCTTGAGTTTGACGACTGTGCACAGAAAACTATCTGTAAAATATACCAATCAAACAAACAACGTAAAATAAGTTATGTTGACTTACAATCCACTTTTCTTTGCCATAAGAAAAGTCATCTCAAGGGCTTTAGGCAGAGGGCAACAAGTTCAGTACAGCCCAAGGAAGAGAAATCAGCCCAGTCCAATCATATCACCATTCAATCCAGTTCATTGTAATTCAGTTCAGAATTGCCATAGTCTAATGCCAATTCACACAAAAGAGCCTAGCTCAGGAACACAGCAAGGAAGCCCCCCACACCCCACCTCCACCCCATCTTCAGCATGACGTGATGACAGTGGAAGAAAAAGTATAATAAACAAAACCTAATTTTCTTGTTATATCAAACCCCTTAGATGATCCTGCATCTATGTCTGCTGGAGGTCTTTTTTAGACCAGTGTATTATTATTATTATTATTATTATTATTATTATTATTATTATTATTATTATTATTATTATCATTAGTAGTAGTAGTAGTAGTAGTAGCAGCAATAATAGTATTTACTCCCTGTTTCCATCTCTTGCTTGCCCTTAAGGACTTTATATATCACAAGAAAAATTTTAAATCACATTCTGGATTTACCAGGAAGCCAATGAAAGGAAACTAAGATTGAAGATGTGATAGAAAGTTTTCAGTCAGTCTGATAGTTAATTGTAAGTACTCATTTCAGACCAGTCTTGTGTCTGTGCAGTGTGAGTTTAGCTTTCCTACATGGCAGCAAAGATGTTGTTTTCAGAACCGCATGTTATTTTGTCAAAAGAGCAACCACCTCTGCTCAGTAAAACTGTTGTAGTGGCAACTCTGTGACACTCCTACACTGAAACGTGAGATGTACGTTGTGGCCCTTTTGCATACAAAAGATGATTAAATAGGGTAATGGCAGTGTTGGCGGTGAGGAAAATAATAACTACTCTTGTT
The DNA here is from genome assembly GCA_028564865.1 of Zenarchopterus dispar. Classification (NCBI taxonomy): domain Eukaryota; kingdom Metazoa; phylum Chordata; class Actinopteri; order Beloniformes; family Zenarchopteridae; genus Zenarchopterus; species Zenarchopterus dispar. The sequence goes on along the minus strand of JAOWBL010000020.1, from coordinate 1,706,630 downwards.
ATTATTTGTAGTACTATTACTAATTATAATACCACCAATAATAACTCTAAGATTGCTATTATTATTATTGGCCTTTTCGTTGTAGCTGCTGTAGATGTCTATTTTCACTATTATAATTAATATTATGAGTGAGTATTTGCAGGTATGTCTGTGTATATATGTATATGTACAAGTGGATATATATGTATGTGTATATGTATATGAGTACATGCTTGCAGGTTTATATTTGGATATATGTTCATCCTTGCATGTATGAATGTAGCACAGACATTAATAATATGTGCAGATTTACATGCATCTCTCTCTCTCTCACACACACACACACACAGTTTTCTGTTTATTCCTTTTCTTTTTGTCTATTTGTCTTTTGTTACCATTTCTGTCCCTTTACTGCAACACAATTTACCACAAAGACACATCACACAAACACTACAGTACTCACCACACTACACACCCAGCACTGTTTTGTCTTTTTACCAGTCTTGTTCTTTCATGTTCTCTCATTGGTGATTTTAGTCCTCATTGTCAGAATTAGGAATTCAGGTGTTAATAAAATATGTTAGATCAAAAAGGTATGCAATGATTTGCAAAATCTCAACAGATATTTTATTCCCAACAAAAAAACATGAACAATATATCAGAAAATGAAATTGAAATATTTTACACATTTCATGAGAAATACAGGATACAAGACAGTTTAACATATGGATAGTCATACAAGAACAACATTTGTTGTCCTTGGAAATAAAACCTCCATATTTCATCATATATTTTGTCACGTGACCCTACTGGTTGGTATTGTGAAGACAGACACAATAAACAAACAACATTTCATGTGTTTATATCAAGCTGGAGAAGCAGCCTGGCCAACACATTAACAATGGAAGACCATCACCCTCCTCGACCTTGAAACATGATCACTTTCCCTTAAAGCTAGGCCATCAGATTTCTGATGTCAGTGTTCACTTTTAACAAATGAAATACCATCATCATGTCTTGGAAAAACAGATATCATCACAGATTTAAACATCTTCCTATGAAAGAAGATTTACCCTAACCATTTACCTTGCCTTGCAGCAATAAGTCCAGTTTTTAAAGTATTTGATGACAAATGTGACTACGAATGTGCATTGTTTCTTGTAAATATACACCCTCTCATGTTACTTTTCCTAGCATGATACAGCTTTTGCCTCCAAATAGATTTCTTTGATTTGGATCAAGGCTTGAATTGGAATGATGCGTGAATATAGACATTTATTATTTTTGTCAAAAACACTGGGGTACTTCAGTATTTGAATGTCAAGGGAAATAAGCAAAACAAAATGTGTGAAAATTCTTTAAAATGCTTTTCTTCAGCTTGACTTCAAGATATCAAGATCAGCTGCAGCACCTGGTAAAACCACTAGATTACAGTGTAGTTCAATCCTCAGGAAGTTGAACTTTGAATCCATAACTAAAATACATGTGAAAACCATGCAAAAGAATTCTTACTCTGCTTGCTTCCCTTAACATAAACTAAAAGAATACAGGATAAAAATATTTCATTGCATTTATTGTAGATAATAATGTCAAAAAAAAAAGTGTAAAAAAATAATGTGCACACTGATGACAAATGATAACAATCAATGTAGATGTGAGAGTACAAGGACAAGTGAAACTGGAGTTATTCACAAGTCTAATGGCTTGTGAAAGGAAACTGCTTGTCAGTGTGGCCTGGGATTTCACGCTTCCTCCCTGAGGAAAGAACTGTTAAGAGATTGTATTTAGGGTGTGTATTGTTTTTGATTATGTTGTGGGTCCCTTTGAGGAACTTGCAAGTATGAATGTCCTCTAGGGAGGATAAGGTTTCTCCATAGATGTGCTGTGCAGCTACTATTACAAGCTGGAGTGCTTTGCTCTTCTGGACACTACAGTTTCCATGCCCACATTGTGATGGCACTGTCCAGTATACTAGAAATTGTTGAGAATTTTGGTTGATGTGCTAAATTTTGTGAGCTTTCTCAGAAAGTACAGTCTTCGATGAGTTGTAGGGGCACTGTGTGAGATCCTCAAGGAAGTAAGTTGCAAGGAATTTAAAAGTTTTCACCCTATCCATCTCAGCATCTCCAATGGAAATAGGAATGTGCTTTGACTTCCTTGGAAGTGCTATTAATGCTCCTTAACTCTTAACAACTATCTTACATGCCCCCAGATCACATTCATACACACAGTGACACACCCACTCATATAAATGTCACCTGCATCAGCACCCTGCCTTCACACACACAGGTCCCATCCAACTTTAGACATTTAAGCTGCCAATTTCAACCCTTTACCAGTGCACCTACCTCTCCAGCAATTTGACTTTTTTCTTTTTTACTTTCTACTTCACGTATTTCTACTTCAATATTATTTCACTGACTTGTTTTAAATTTACACACACACACACACACATATATATATATATATTATTAAAATATATATATATTAAAATCTGATAGAGTCTGGCTTCTCACTATTTGTCTTTTGTTTTGTATCTATATATTATCGTTCAGTTACATCAGTTACACTTTACCTAATCTACACACTTAAGCTACTTACAGTATCAAATTCATCTTACATATTTTTTCATAGTCTTCTCTATTTTACCTTATTTTATTTTATTGTTGTTGTTGGCTGCAGCTCTGACTGAAATCTAACTATACTTATGGGAACCTTGTTTCACAGTGCAGCTCTGTATGCTTTTTTGAGGCCGAATGACTTGAAATCCTTCAGTATAGATTGTGTACTGTGTGCAGTAACAGCAACAGAGACTGTATGCAAACAGCCATAGTTTGACTTAAGTTAGCATCTGCTTTTATTTTGAACTAGTCAAAAATTTACTCTAAATGTCCACAACAAAGGAGCACAAAGAAAGGCAACTGGTTGGCTTCTGGAGTTGAAGTAGTTTTAATTTGAATCTGCAGCAGATTGGGTTTCTGTAATGATTTACTGCCATCTTCTGGTAGAGGAAAGAATTGCATTTAATAGAGTTGACGCTTCTTCATGCTTTCAGCAGCGGTGGATTTTCCTGGATACGTTTCTCTTTTTATTAATTCCCTATAATTTAATTAAATAATTATTAGTCGTATGTTATGATTTTATTTTATACCAAGTCTGATACCAGATCTTAAATGTATGTACATTTACCCTCAGATGAACTCTAATAACAGGTTATATGGTCAAATACTGTCTTAAATCTGTTTTTTCCGACCACTTAAATATTTCACAACCAAACATATGCATCTGGTTTCTATGGACTTATCCTGCTAAGACATGTTGCAATTTATTTTCTTATTGTTTTGGGCCCCGGCTAAGAAATTAAATATCATGATATAGACAAAACAAACAAACAAAAACAAAACAAAACAAAACAAAACTGAAGTCAACATATGTGTACACCAGGTCTCAGGAGGTCAAGACAGCCTACAACAACTGATGAAACAGGCGTATGGAACAAACTAGTTCTTTTACCATGCATTTCGCCACTGATGCATTTGTATTATAGTCTTTACCGTAGTCATAAAATAAGAATAAGTTATTTAGCCTGCAGACCAATTATCTGGCCTATCTTGACACATTGCAGGACATGAACAAATACGAAATGCAGCACCTATGTCTTCTCGGCTATCATAACGTTGTCTAAGTGCTGCAGAGTGATTTACATTACGTTTGAAATCAGCCCACGAATGAAAACACTCATTAACACTTTAACATATCATCAAATGTCTCTTCCTTCATAGATACGTGCCCACAGTGATCACTACGTGCCGCTGTCTGGATGAAGAACACGCACGTTTTATCTCTGGAACACGTCGAGCACGTATGAAGCGCGTGCGACACGCCTCTGGACCAATCACAGTGGAGAACACTTCGGCTCCTCTACCGGAAGAGCGATGTAAACAGATCAGTGGCGCAGAAGTAGTCGGAGGTAGTTTTTCCACCACGGTGTCGTTGAAAACCTCTCTAGCTTGTATTTAACAGTCCACCAACTAACCAGACAGACGAACTGGTACATAAATCTGTAAATAGGTGAAATTCTTACGTTGAAGACGGGCAAGACAATTAGTTAACTGCTATCTAGTTAGCAACTTGGCTAATCTTGTTGGAGTACCGGTTTGGTGTTCGCAGCGATGCCTCAAGAAAGGGAGCAGTCTCTTCCGCTGGTCCGCTCCCTGAACAGTAGGATTCCCATTAATGCTGTCTTCTGTAACCGCAGTCCACGCGTTGCACGTCCACTGTGGATAGATTACCGTGGGGTACCTCGAGCCTACGACGATTTACAGCCGGGAACGGGACGAAGAATAACCACCTTCGTAGGTATGAAGGCTTCTGGACACACCTTAGTATTTTTACCTGACAGCTGTGTTTGGAGAAAGTGAAGGACAGAGGAGCGACTCTTTTAATCAATCGTAGCTCAGGACTCTGTGCTTACATAAATAAAAGTCTGTCAAACAGTAACAAATACATTGCGTGTGAGTACAACGTTATCTTGGTTAAAATCTCGTTGCTTTGACCTGCAGTTTAGTGAGCAGCGGTGTCATTACGCAATTTGATTATGTGCCTTTGACCTTTTTCCCCGTCTCTCACCAGGTCACCCGTGGATGTTCAGAGATGCAGCGACTGATGAGCCTCTGAGGGTGAACTGCAAAGAGCTGTTTCTTCCTAAACCAGTAGAAGGTGGATCTGTATTTGTTAATATCACTCTTCCTGGTAAGACTAGTCAAATTTACTTTAATTTTTTTTCATCAGAACATGTCTAATGTGTAGTAACTAAATTTCACTGTTGACTGTATTCAGTCACATTTAGGCTGACAGATAGAAGTCCAGATATGTGAATTATGTTGGTGTAGAGTGAGACTGTCATCCAGGCATTGACAACTCTTAACAGGTTTGAAACAATCCAGCTGGACGTCCTTCTGTCCTGAACACTTTGTCAGTTATTTGACAAAGTCTTCAGTTGCCTTGTTTCAAGCCCTTTGAAAGAGATATGTGCTCTGAAAGGCTGTAAAACTGCCGTTGAATGGAGTGCTTTGACTCGACCCATTCATGAATTAGAATTAGATCCACCTTTGCTTTCAGTGTTGTAAACGGTCATTTCTGTTTTATGTGGGGTTTTAAATATCTCTCTTCCACCACACTTATATAGAAATTAAATTGAGCAATATTCAGTTTGAGGCACTCCATGTGTCATAAAATTGCATAAATATTAGGAGAACATTTAGGGTGAAGATTTACTCAAACTGTTTGTTTTTGTTATTGTTTGGATCGGCCCTTTGACACACATTTTTTTGTTTTACACAGTTGACAGTCTCAAGGATTGTGCCCTTCATGTTATTCGTCGCCATGTACGACCGGAAGACTACAGGAAGTTGGAAATAGCACGTTGTCTCCACGAGGAGCTCGAAGATCAACCCAGCTCGTTGAAAGATCTCCAGCGTATGAACCAACGAGTAGAGCAACATCTGCTGGAAAGGATTCAAAACCAGATGGAATAAGGCCTGAGACTGGATGAATATTTATACACATGTGGACTGCAATGATGCATTGCACAGGCAGAGACAGTAAAGACATTGAAAAGACAAGTAAACTAAGATGTTGGAGTAGCTTCTCGAAGAAGTCACGACTGTTCCTTCATAGCAAAGAAGACTCGCTTTCAACTTTTACCTGTTTTATAATTTTATTATAAACATATTATTCACTTGGTGGCTTTATTAAATGCCTTCCTCTGTCAAAAAGAATTTAAAAAAAAATCACCCTAATATTTCAATAAGAGTTTTTATACAGTGTTCAGTATATTACCAGAGAGATGGCAAAAGTTTCATGTTTTAAATTTTCATATCTGAGTAGGTTTGTTATTCTACTATACAAACTATTCATTCACAATAAAAATAGTTTCAGAGATATATTCTGTTCTAGGGGGACTATCTTAAATTTACCTGAAGATATACTGTGTAGACTTTAGTCTTTCCTAAAGTTGTGCTGTGCATCTCATTTATAGCTGAGGAAATAAAAAGAATAACACAGATTTAATGACTAGACTGTTAAACATGACTGAGGAGCTGGTGCTGTTCTTCATCTGCTGTTGTCTTTTCCCATCCATCGTCTGTTTGTCACCCAGTTACTTGTTTGCACATCAGTTTTGTATTTCAGTGTTTCCATTGTTTAGTTGTGATGATTAATAAATTAAGTATATATTTGTTACTGAGTGTTTTAAGTGTCTTGGTATTGTTCTCTTTTGCTTAGATAAATATAAACACATGGCAAAATCAAAACTGTGGAACAACAGTCATGTTCACACAAAAAACCCAAAACAAAGCATTTTACACTAAATAATACATGAGCACTATTTCTTCTAAGAAATAGTGTTTTGATAATTTATTCTCACTTGTAATGGTGGCATTGCTTAACATACTTGGTGAAGTTGAGTTTTATTTCATGTTTTGTTTTTTAGAATTTAAAGCAATATCATCTCGCATCAGTTTTCCATCCCAGCAGTGTGATCATATCCTGTTATCAACAGCAACAACCACAGCTTTGAGAGGATGCACCCCATGTTATCAAACTCAACAGTGCTTCCACACATGGTGTACGGGCACAATGATTAAAAGGTAATTCTAAAGACTTAGAGTTTAACATTTTTTTAATATGCCAATCAGATAAGATTACTGAAATGTTTTCAAAATTTGCATGTCTATATGATAAAATGACTAAGAAACCTAATCATAAACATACTCACATGATTACAGTATGATCAGATTACAATGATAATTGTTCTGTATTAATACAAGTGTGGGCAGCACGGTGGCTTACTGGTTATCACTGTTGCTTCCTGGTTCAACTCCCGGCAGGAGTCTTCCGGTGTGGAGTTTGCATGTTCTTGCTGTGCTTGTGTGGGTTTTCTCCAGGTACTCGGGCTTCCTCCCACAGTCCATAAACATGTATATAAGGTTGATTGAGAAATCTAAATAATTAGAAAGATGTAAAACTATATCTCTTTATAGTTGTCTGTTCACGTTATGGTCGCTTTAAGAAATCTGTGTCTTTTGTCCTGTCGTGCTACCCGTAGTCCGGGAGTGTCTGATCATCTGAGACCCTGTAGTTCTTTTCATTGTTGCTGAGGTGTTTAAGCCACCTCCACTTATGTTTAACGCCACATCGTGGGTATGTCGTGACTTTTGTATGTTGTTGTTGTGGGTCAAAAGCACTTATTTTGTCACCAGAGTTCTTCTTTGTGAAGTTTGAAACAATAAGCTGAAATAGTTGTTAATGCCAATTGAAGTAGGCTCAAATTGAGTCATGTGTTGAAATAACTATCTGTGAATGGGTAACTGGAATATTATTTGCATATAAAATGTTCTTATTAGGCACACTTTTAAGATATATTTTCCTCAAGACAATGTCGGGCTGCTTACAAAGGTTTTGTTTGTGTAATCGACTGAGTGATGTTTGGACAATGAGCCGACTCGGAAACCACACTTAAGACGGCACAATATTAATACCCATAGTTAATATTTAGAAATATGGTTTATTGAATAATTATAGACCAAAATATGAGTAGACCTTTATGATGAAGAAGAAGAAGACAAAAAAAAAACAAAACAATTTTCAATGACATTTCTCAAGGATTTACTACTAATGCATTGTTATTATCATCATTGTTTTAATAGTAACAGCAATGGTAGCAGTACATTAGTACTAGTTGCATATTCGCAATTGGAGTATATTTGTAATGGTATTAATAGCATTATAATCTGATATAGCTGTTTTCTCTTTGTTTCAGAGGTCAGCCACAGCAGTTTGACAATTTTAACAAGTGTGTAATACTCCTTCCAAATCCATCATAGGAAGTGGTTTGCAGGAAAAGTTAAAAATTAAGATTACACAAGGAAGGACATATCCTCAGTGCCTTTGAATTCCAGAAACCTTTGGACAACCACACAGATGAGGAACACATCAGCGTGGCTTCTGACCACCGATACTACCTCGGTTACTCTGTTGCTGTTGGTAACGGGACGCGGTCACGTTGCCCGGATGAAAAGTGACGCGAGGCGATTATCCAGCATATCCGTACTCGGGGTCGCGGCGGTCGTTTGCAGCCCAATAGCTGTAACCTTTGAGAGGGTACGAATACTCTCCGCTGAAGCCAGTATATTGTAAATTAATGCTGTTGCTTCGGTCACACTTGCTGCTGACATGAAATCACTGTATCAAGCAAACAAATTTACGGCCGTTATAAAATCGCTCTAACCAACCAGCTTCCCTTTCAAATGAAATTTCCTGTTGTATGCGTGAGAATATTTCATAAATGTGTGTGTGAATGGTTTCGTGTGTGTGTGTGTGTGTAAAGAAAATATTTTCAACTGTGTGTGTGTGTGTGTATATATATATATATATACACACACACATATATATATATACATATATATGTGTGTGTGTGTATATATATATATATATGTATATATATATATATATACACACACATATATAAATGTGTATGTATATAATGTTTACAAAGCAGGGGGCAGTGCTATCACAACTGTTGCTAAGCAACAAAGCAAAGCAAGACAACACATCTTTGAACAGAAGAGTTGAGCCATCTTCAGTAAAATCAAGAACATGCTGGCAAGCGGAAAGGAAAATACCCAGTACCTGAGCCGTTACAGGGTAGAGCCGTATGTCTACAACCACTGAAGAGTTTTCACTAAGTATTACATGATTGTACAGTATTTCTTTTGCAGGATTTACAATTCTGTTTTCTTCTCAGCCTGGCATATTGGCCACAGAGTCATCCTGTCATGTGCCCACAACCCCATACAGATCACTGGAGCAAAATGAAAATGAGGGTAAGCGAACAATCTCTTGCAGAAGGCTGTACAGGATGCACAGAATAAATTCATAAAACTTCATGATCCACCTCATACAATGCACAGTTGTTCCCACACAGGCACCCATTTATCTTCCACCCATTCCAGCTGCCTTGCTGACAGGAGCAGGTTTGTGAAAATGACCAAGCTTTTAAAAAGTTATATAATATTGGTAGATTACTACATAGCCCTCTATAATACAAGATGACAAATCTCTATATGTGACATAACAGAAGAGAACGTGTCTCTAATATATGTCTGTACGGTATATATATCTCCATTAAATGGCTTAGGGCAACAGTCACATGAAGGAAGCAGGTTATTTTCTCAGTCTGAAACTGGAGTGAAATATCCCGTTTTTATCATGGTGGAAACAGACAGTAAGTACCATATTAAACAAGGTGAGAGCATTTTGATTTATTAGTTGGCTTTCTCTTTGATTTACTATATAATCTTTTTTATCAGCTACACCAAAAGTCTGTCCCAGACCTCAAAAAATGCTAAAGTACAGGAATATATTCAATATCCGGGCCAAGAGGGGCTTCCGCTACTGGCTTCCGGAGAAGAGGGACTCAAACTGTAAGTATTGATTCCTGTTCTGATTGGAAAACCTGAACACTGTTAAGCAACTATTTTCCATATTTACCCACAAATGCTGACAAGAGGAGTAAAGTCTCCATCCTAAATCTCTTTTACAGCAAAATTTCTTACATTTGGTACAAATGATTGCACATAATAAAACAAATGAGTAATGTTTAAGATGAAAAATTACACAATCACGTTCTATTTTCTTTCTATTTTTCCCTCTTCTAGGATGCTTTATGGGATTACCAAAACCAACAAATTTTACCCAAAGTTAAGCTTTACCACCAGAACCAGATTTATTTAAACGTTGGAAAACCAGATCTTGTGCCCAACTTGAAAAGTAAACAAAAAACATTAGGACACAATTCCTGGAAGAGACAATCTGTATAATTTCCAGAGTGGCTTTTCATTGAATGTAAAAATAATATGATTCTGAAGCAGTAAAGTTATGAATAAAACTACCACGGCTGTTTTGTTTACTTTGTAACCAAGCAACATGTGCCAGTGAAATATTTAGGTCTAACCTTCTGCTCTGTGGAAATGGATGTTTCAAACGGGGATCAGTCATCTTTATAACATCCATCCATCCACCCATCCAGCCATCCATCCATAGGCGAGGTACACCCTGGACAGACTGCCAGTCCACTACAGACAATATTTGTCTTAATACATAATGATAATGACATTTTCACACTTTAAAACCTTTTTTCCATATCCTTCTCATGGGTTTAAGTCTGCATTCAAAGCAGTTGAAGATTTAGCTTATATATTAAGCCTTTTCTCACAAAACACCAAAAATATAAAGTATGCACCTGATTTTGTGATATGATTTGTGATCACTTTTGCTTCCATTTTCTTTGTAGTATAACAATTTTTATAAAGAAGTAATGAGACTGCATGTCATCTTTATTCAGTCAATTGTTTTGATGTAAAAGTATTAAATATTATTATCTCTTGCCCTTGGATTTTTGTTGTCTCATCAACAAAAGCTTGAAGTAGAAGCAGAATTATTAATGAATTAACTAATTCAATAAATAAATTTAAAAAAAAACAACCAAAAACAAAGAACAATAAGGTTGGGAGGCTATGTAAAATGTAAATAAAAACAGAATGTAGTGATTTGCAAATCTCATAAGCCAATATTCAATTCACAATCTAGTAGAGAAAGCATAGGGCATAGAAAATGAGGGAGTGTAGCATTTTAAAAATCCAAAAAAAGAACTAAAAAGAAAACGTGAAAAAAACACAATATTTTTATTGCATAGTTTATTAAAATGTTCTTAAATTGAAATTGTTTTTTTGATTGTCGTTAGAGACAGAGAAAGTGTCTAGTGAAAATTGAGCTCCATTAAAAATGGTTGATACTTTGAATCAGTTTTACAGTCAAGAAAAAACTTAATTTATAACATTGATGGAGATGAAAGTTCTAAAAAAAATGTTGGCTTAAAAAAAAGTGAAATCTGAAAACTGAAGGGAACAAGCAGATCATTTTGATTCAAAGTGAGATGTTGATGGTATTACGTCTGGCATAATGACAGATCAGCTTCAGACTATCTAGAGTCTTTTTGAAAATAAAGTGTCAATCTCACCTGGTACACCTGGTGTACTGAATAAAGCGTACACACCAGTGTACACCCACCACTTTACTGCAAACCGGCAGGTGAGTGCACTGCAATAGAAGTACATAAGAAGAGAAATCGTTAATTAAAAAATTCTCGCGAGATCTCATAGACTGCGTTCATTGCCATTGTCAAAAACTTTACCGCCATCCAGTGGTTTTCTCAAAAGTTCAATTTAAGGTCAACGCGATAAATTTAATAGTTATAATTTTGCTTTAACGCATGAGCAGCTTTGCCCAAGTTGTTTAAACTGCTTTGTAGAGTTTGTTTGACTAATTGCTGACAGTTAAGCTCCCACGCAGCTTCAGCCATTTCTACCGCGCAGAGACGAGAAGGTAACTGAACTCTTCGTAGTTTAATACATTTAACACTGTAGCTGGCTAACAAACGACAAACAAACGGACTGTCTCAGAGTAAACCCATAATTATAATCGTCTATTTCACAGTCCTTTGTATTGGAAGTTTTGAAATGTAGCTTGAATCAGGCAATAAAAGATGTCGTTAGCCAACAGTTAATTAGCATAGTGAAGGCACCAAGCCGCTAATTAACGGAGTTATTTACGAAAGTCTGTGTATTATCAGCGATTTTCATGAGAAATTTAGTGCTGCTTTTGCGCCGACCAAGTCAGACGGTGAATTTAAACATGCAGTTCCTCCAAAAAATCACCTAACGCAATAATATAGTTCATTAAATTACAGCAGAACCGTCAAGTCAATTACTTAAAGGTTCGACTCTTATTATTAGTAGCACTTATATATGTGTGTGTGTGTGTGTGTGTGTGTATATATATATATATATATATATATATATATATATATATATATATAT
>JAOWBL010000020.1:1681333-1694612 GCA_028564865.1 Zenarchopterus dispar | reverse complement strand
ACACACACACACACACACACACACACACACACACACACACACACATATATATATATATATATATATATATATGTATAATTGTTTGGTCATGTAGGGTCTCCAAATACACAAGCTTCTCTACTGCAGACTCCTATCGATCACATTATTGACCTGCTCCTATTTACTTTAATTAGTTGAAATGTTCAGTCCTTTTTAAATAAATACATTACTTCCTTACTTTTTACATTTAATTTAAACCATAAATTAAATTTTATCCCTCCTTTCCTATCTTCATAGAAAAATAGACTTCTCTTGTTTCATCATTTGATATAGTGTTTTTGTAATATTTTCAATTAAATGCAGGATTTAATAGGCTGACATATTTACATTCTCACTGTCCCAATTCGGTACTTTGGAAACTGATGTAGAGGTGTAACACATGCACACATTGATAATCAAGTTTTCACTACTTCAATGGAGATTACCTTTTGCCCCTCAAAAAAATATGTCTTCACCATGTGACTTCATAAGTAATCTATGACTCCACAGCATGTGTGATAAACCCACATGCACTGCTCTGCTGACTGACAGGCTGGGTTATTATATCAGCACCTCTTTACACTGAAAATATGACCTGTAGATCTGCTCAAAGGTCCAGTATTGTAATACAATATGCTTGTCAGTATAGCTTACAATCCAATAGTTCTTCATACTTTTGTTGAAAGCCCTTATGTGCCCACATATGTTATTAAAATTATGAATTTTGCTAACACATGACCCTAAAATGTAAGTGCCCCAATTGCTCAGCAGTGATTAAGAGAAAAATGCTTTTTTTTCCCTTCTCTTAGGAGCAAGCTGTGGGGAAAGTTTCTTTGAAGCAGCAACTCCTGCAGGTCATTGTGCGTGTGGCTCAGTACCGCATGCTCCTCACTGGTGAGTGAAAAGTAAAAGACAAGATTTGATTAAATTAGGGTGGAGTATCCTTCCTGAGTAAAATAATGACTGAACTCAATGCACTAGTCCCTGAAAGCATTTGTTTTCTTTCACAGATTACCTGAATAATCTCTCCCCTGATTCCAAGGAGTATGAAGACACCCAAGGTACAGTAAAGTTGTTTGAGGAACAAACAGCAGCGTGTGCAGCCGCTGCTCAGTCCAACTTGTGTTTTCCCTCTCAGGATAGCATTACTGGCCTCCATGTATGGCTTTGTGTTTACTGGGAATTTATTTCTGCTCATTTGGCATGAAGAAATGGCCATGAGAGAGCCAATTTAGATTTCTTTGTTTGTGCTGGAAACCCACCAGGCAGCCATTCCAGCTCTTTTCTGTGTGACGACTGTAAAGAGTAATTCATGAGAAGGCAAGTTGCAGCAACGCTATCTCATGCTGCATCTCTGATAAGAGAGCCACTCCAGTCTAAACATATCGACATTTCCAGACTCATGATTTTTACCTCGTACATGTGCAGACAAGGAATAATAAAAGGTCTAATCAGTTATGAATATTTGTTATGACTGTGGTTGGCTCTTCATGTACTGAGGTGTCTGTCCTGGTCTTGTCTGTTGGTCTTGTTCAGCTGCAGTATCAGTCATGTCTGAGATCGCAGATCAAGTCAATGACAGCTTGAAACATGGGGTAAGTGTCACATATTACTCTTAAGCCAAGTAACAACCAGCTGCAAGTATCCAGATTTATTTATCTGAAAAATGTGCGCACTGAAGTCTGCTAATCATCAAGGATCCATGTTGGAAAGTCAACCACTTTCTGAATAAAGTAGCATCACATTTCACCACATGACAATATTTTTCTCTGGAAGAACTATTCAAAACTATTTTTACTTAAAATGCATCCGAGACATACTCTTGTCTTGAATAATCTCTCATACTGAAACTGAATGTACAGATTCATGCAAAATGGAATGATTAATTCAATATTTTGAAGTCCCAAAGGAAATTCAGTGTAATCTCTACTAACCACCGATTAAGAGAACGATATTGATGCACATTAAATTAAAGCACAGCAAATCACCAACAACCCTTTCGGCATGAGTCGCTCTTGAAAGCCTCACAATGGTGAATCGTAGTCTGCACATCGATTTGTCCTAGTTTTACCCAGGATACCCTTCCTGACACAACCCCGCAAGCAAATTAAAGCGCCATAAATATGGTTTTCAAAATTTCATTCCATAAAGCTTCAGGGTCTCCAGGGTCTCAAATTTTTGACAAGAGGAACAAATCTGATTGTGTTCACGTAGATATTTAAGCACTTATGAATTTTAATCTTTTTTCTTTGCGCTTAAGGTGGGAATAACAAGCAAAGCTCTTTAATAAACCAAAAGCTCTGCCCAGGCAGGAAATTCAATACAGAAACAAAAACCAATGACTAAAAGAAAAGATACATTGAGTGAAAAGAAGAAAACAGGACCATAATGGGATAACTAACACACTAGAAGGGAAAGCCAGATACCTCACGTGGGTTGAGGAGACACAGGTGTGATGATGGGACCAAGAGAAGTCAAACTAGAAGAAACCAATCAAAGAAACAGACTTTCACACTCAAACAGGAAACAGAGCTAAATGCAAAACAGAAGTCAAACCGACTACACTGCAAAAACGTATTTCTAAGAAAGTAAAAAAGGCCTTTTCAAGAAAATTAGAGGACAATGTTAGATTATTTTGCTGGTTTTAATAATTATAGTCAAGAACATTTTTCTTACCCTGTTGGGCAAAGATATTTTTGCTTAAAATAAGACAGGTCTGACTTGATTTATTGAATATTAGGCTTATTTCTAGAGGGGCTGTTTTTGTAGTTTAAAGAGTATAATTAAACCAAGGCTGAAACTCCAGTTAAACAAAACTCAGATTATAAGACTAAGATATTAAAATAGAGACCCTGAAACCTGCTAAATAATGTCACAATGATGTTCTATAGTGTGAAATGGGCTCCAAATACTACTTTACATTATATGCCTCTGGGGATAGGACGTTATGAAACATGTCAATAACATAAGTAAGTAATGATTATGAATTTATAAATCAAATGAATAGTCTGTGCCTCAACTTGTGGCCTTTAATTTAAGCAAAGGGAAACTGTGAGGTGGTTTTTGTCCATTTCTATTTTGCCGTGAATATAGGCACATAAACATATACATTATATCTATAGACAGAAATGCAAACAGTGCAGATGTTAGAGGAATTTAATTTCATCAAGTAGGAGATTCGAGAACCTGTGTGGCTCTTAGTCGACAAAGATGTCAACTTACCCAAAATGGCACAAGTGTTTGTGTTTCAACCTGTGCTTTGAATAACTGCAAGAGTGTTCATGATGTTATAATTTATCCTAAGTAAGAAATAAAATTAAATAAAATCTGATTTATCCATACTTCTGATGTGCTGGTAACTTCACAGGTCTTGCCTGGTGTTTTCTGTAAGAAACATCTATGATATCCTGACGTCTACTGAGGAGTGGACACATTTTTGTTATATCAGTCCTATGCAGTCACTAATCAATAGATCTGAAATCAAATTTCTCCTACCGATTTGGAGAGCTATGCAGCTGTGTGGTCACAAAAGCAATAAAACTACTATCAAGTTCAGTGTTTTTAGCAGATGTTGTCTTGTTAACACAATGCTCTAAATTTAAACTACTGAAGGCAGATGCTTAGCTTAAATGGCTAAATACTTAAACACGTTTGTGGAGTCTTTTGTTCATCGGCCACCAGTACACTAACAGTTTAGCTTCACATGCCAAACAGGGACATTTCTAGCTTGCTCTGAAGTGAACAAATCATGGTTTTGCCTGCCTTATTCAGGTGATAACAACAGTATGACTAACAATAGCAGCAGAAAAGGAAAATGTCGATACTCCTCTTTCATCCTTTTGCTCCTATTTTGACTACGTGTTTCTTTCTCTCGTTGTGTTTCTGCCTGCCTCCACTTCTCAGGAGAATCTGTTGCGTCTAATCAACATTGCATACAGCGTTCACGGCCAGCGGGACCTGCTTCATCCTGGCAGGGTATGACTCTGATAACAGCATTGTTTCTGTCTAAGCTTTGCCAGCCCACCCTGTCTGCCCTCCGCCACCCCTCGTTGCCCTTTATACAATCAGTCTTCTGGGAATCCCCAGCCAGCCTGGTCTAAAATAACACAGATGACTGCTGATGCCCGACACGCATCAGGATCAGATGAGTTGTGAGGTGCTCAGTTTGACTTAATGAGTGCATTTGTGTGCATTTGATGTGTACGTTTGTTTTTCTATCAGGTTTTTGTGAAAGAGGGCACCCTGATGAAGGTCAGCAGAAAGAGTCGCCAGCCCCGCCATCTTTTTTTGGTAAATTATGTTTGGTGTTTATCTTATTTAGTAAGCTATGTAAGGCTTGCTTTGTCATAATTTGTTTGATCTAATAAATCAATGTCAGATTTAGAGTCTGGCATTTTGTGCCTGATCTTTCTCTGCGTCTAGACTGAACTATTAAGCAGGGTTTCCTGGCAGGATGTTTCTAAATGTTGACTTCCCGAGCTTGCTCTTTACTGACAGCACAGGGGAGGTTTGTTCTCTACGTTCTTAAAGATCCACGTAAAGCTCTTGTGATGCTCAATGTGAATGTGTCCCAAGCTCCGTGAATGTAAACTCACTAAGACGAAGTGAGAGTAAACAGATGAGGAGGGATGAGGGAGGGATTTAATTGATTAAGTTCTAAGTATGAGCTGAGTAAAAATATAATTGAGGTCACTCTTCACCACCTGTCACAGCTGGGTCAACATCACATAATTAATTTGCCAACGAAGAGTTAAAGATTCATATAAATATAATCTTAACATAGATATGGCATTTCTTACCCCTCCTGTGATGTTTCTGAAGTCTGTGATGTGGGTTCAGCGCTGACAGAAAGCTTATAAATGACTCTTCTAATAATTGCTACTTAACTTTTGCCTCTTAATCCATCCAACTGAAGATCACGCATCATTAGAAAATATCAGTGCTGGAGAAAGCCTAATGAGATTAATCTGTAGGAGACGGTATTCCCTAAAGCAAGTCTTAAAATACGCTGGGACAATGAGAAAAATTAGGTGGAGCAAAAATTATACACACTTCATTAACATAATTTGCCACTCGTTTACTAAGATATCCCAATTATTTGGTATAAAAATCCAGGATGAGGATTTTAAATGGACAGATACCTTAACAGACAGGACAAATACTGTATCTGTGTCATTTTATGACTTGTCTTGATTATTGTCCTAAAAATTACAAAAGGAAAAAGAAAAGGTTATACTTCTTTAATTAAAAAAAAGGACCAATCTGTGGTTCAAATGAGGTGTAAACAAATGAGCAAGTCTGCTCTGAGTGATGGGAACATGGTGATGAGAGATTGCTTAGCAGGTGTTTGTATCTAAGCAGGTGGACATAAATGATCTCGATTTAATTTTTGCCATTTTATTCTAAACTGCTGACCACCTTGTTGAGGTCAAAAGGAGAAAGTGATTTTGTTTTTCTGTAATGAGACAGTGATGGGCTGAATGGACTCATGGAAGTTTTGAATATGCTTATAGGGACCCCTACTGGACAGATGTTGTATAGACCATTTGCCTCATCCTTTTAAACATCTTAAGTGCAAGCACACAAGACTTTTGTGTTATCTAAGATTACTGTGAGTGTTTTGTCTTTTGTCAGATGAATGATGTGCTGCTCTACACCTACCCTCAGCAGAATGGAAAATACAGACTGAAGAATACTCTCCCACTCACTGATTTAAAGGTCAAAGTCTTTCATCAAATCACCTGATGTTGTAATTGCTTTGATTTCCAATACTTTTATACACACACACGTATATATATATATATATATATATGTCCTCTCAACATTTTCTTGACATAACATGTACTTAAATTTTATGTATTTAAATCCTATTCCAATATGCACTATACACACACTGTAGCAATGAAAGTTTTAGATAATATACAGCAGGTGTGTGGATATTGATGGTCTGGCTGATTTTTCTTCTTCTTTTTTTTTCCTTTTCACATCGCTCTGAATGTCTGATCATTGTTAACTGATGTTTCCATTTTTTAACCCAGGTCACTAAACCCTTTGTTGAAAATGTTCAAAATGCACTGAAAATAGAGGGAGCAGACATCTCCATCACTTTATCTGCTAGGTGGGTGACGCTGCTACCTAAAAATTATGTACAGTATCTAATAATGGTAATGAAGATAAATAGATATAGATATATACTTCACCTTTAACGCACTAAATTAGTATAGCTAATATGTAAAATATTTGTTGTTGGGACATTTAAATGAACACAGTAAAGGGGTTTGGTGTAAGGTATCTGTGTGTACTTTTTGCAGTTCCTTCCTTGAAAGAGAGGACTGGTTTTATACTCTTAACCGCGCTGTGACTGAAAACACAAGAGGCTCTGGAGCTTTAAACAACTGCTCAGGGGAGGTAAGCAAGCCCTGTCTCATAACCCTTCATTATATTTTGACTGACATTTTTCTTCTGCACTCATCAGGATGAGACTTCAGGTAATCAAGCACATCATTGTGATAAAGCACTGGACATGTTTGTGTTCGTCTCCCAGCCCAGAGATCGTCTTAGACTGTTCTTGGGAGAGAAAGCTCCCACTCTTGTTCCTGTCTCACAAGTGATGATGTGCATGAACTGCACCTCCGATTTCAGCCTCACTCTTCGCAGACATCACTGCCATGGCTGCGGAAGAGTAAGTCTCAAACCCAAATAGTCTAAGATGCTCATTTCAAGCCCTTCCAAAATGATTGATCTTTACTTTATCATTCAAACTGATTTTTTTTTAAAACAAAATTTAAAACACAGCTTGTGAGAAATGTTTGCTGGACTGATGAAACAAATTGTGCCATTTATCAGATTATTGACTGTGTAAAATCCACTTAAAGTTTTCAGAGCTTGTATCATTTTATATGTTTCTGTTTTGCTTGTTTGACACAGATTGTTTGTCGAAGCTGCTCCAGGAACAGGTATCCACTGAAATACATGAAAGACCGCATGGCCAAAGTGTGTGATCACTGTTACAACGAGCTAAAGAAAAGAGGTAAGAAAACTCTGCTTGGAGAATACATATGTGTGTGTGTGTGTGTAAAGTACAAATAAAAACAAAAAATAATGATTTGCAAATCTCATAAACCCATATTTTCCCCTGCAGAACATTAACAAAACAGATGTTGAGGCATTTTCCCATTTCATAAAAAATGTTAGCTAATTGGAACAGGGTGATGTTTATCACTGTTCCCCTCTTCTTTTAACAACTCTCTAAACGTCTGGGGTGTGAGAAGACCAGTTTCTGGAGCTTTAGAAGAGGAATGTTGTCCTATTCTTGTCTGATCCAGAATTCTAGCTGCTGAACAGTCCTGGGCCTCATTTGCAAGATTTTTAATTTTATGATGCTTCAAATATTTTCTGTTGGTGAAAAGATCTGGACTGCAGGCAGGCTATTTCAGCACCAGGACTCTTTTCCTGCCAAGCCATGCTGTTGTGGTAGATGCAGTATGTAGTTTAGTGTTGTCTTGCTGAAATATGCAATGCCTTTCTTCCATGACAGAGATGTTGTCTGGAGCATATGTTGCTCTAAAACCTCTGTTTGTAATGCAGTGCCACCTGAGGGCCCAAAGATCATGAGCATTCAGTTTTGATCTTCAGTCTGATCTCATACACAGAGATTCCTCCTGATTCTCTGAGTCTTTTGATACAGTACAGGGTGGATCTTTTAAAACTTTGCAATTTCAATTTGAGGAATGTCTTCCTGAAAATTTTCCACTATTATTTGATGTGGATTGGTGAATCTCTGCCCATCTAAGAGGCTCTCCTGCTCTGAAATTCTCCTTATATGTACTTATAAATAAAACCTGGTATGCTGTTGATGTTAAATCGTTGCATTCTGTTCTTATTTATATTTTACAGTGTCCCAGCTTTTCTGGAATTGGAGTTGTATATCTTTAAATGTTGATGCAACATGGTTACCCATAACTGGTCACCTTCATCGCTACTTGTTGTTTACTGGAGAACAGTTATCAGGCGAATCAAACAGAAAAGGAGTGCTTCACTTAGAGTGATGCAGTTAAAGCAGAAAGGATATTTGATGAGGAAAATGCCCAGGCAAAATACATGTGTAAATGAGAGGGACCCAAGTGGAACGGTGAGGCTACAGGGAGGAGAGATAAAGAAGATGGAGGATTATTCAGAGTCAACAGTCCAGAGAGACAGGGAGCATGGAAAAGAGGTGAAGAAGCCGGTGCAAGCAGGTTGGAACGGGTGGAGAAAAATGTCTGGAGTGATATGTGATAAAAGGGTGTCAGCAAGAATGAAAAGAAAGATGTACAAGACAGGGGTGAGAACAGTGATTTTGTATGATTTGGAGACAGTGGCACTGAGGAAGAGACAGGAGGCAGAGCTAGAGGTAGCAGAAGTTAAAATGTTGAGGTTCTCTTTGGGAATAACAAGAATGGAAAGATCAAGACTGAGAACATCAGAGGGACAGGATACGAGTGATGTTTTGGAGAGAGTCAGAGAGGCCAGACTGAGATGGTTTGAGAAGATATAGAGGAGAGATAATGAATATGTTGGTAGAAGGAGGATGAGGTTTGAACTCCCAGGAGGGAGGCCTAGAGGAAGAGCAAAGAGGAGATATATAGTGAAGGAGGACATGAGGGTGGTTGGTGTAAGAGAAGAGGATGCAGAGGATAGCGTTAGATGGAGGTGGGTGATTCATTGAAGAAGATCATATAATGGCTGTAATAACTGAATCAGAACAGATATCAAAATTTAAATGTTATGCTATAATTTCTGTTGTAATTGCTTGAATAATCTTCTAATATGACAAACACCTCTCACCTCTAATACGACAAACATCTCTCAAGGAGCAGTGGTAGCCTAGTGGTTAAAGAGGTGGGTTTGAGTGTGGAGGACCCAGGTTTAAGCCCCCAGGTTAACAGAGGTGAGCCACTGTGGCTCCCTGAGCAAGGCCCTCAGCCCCAATTTTCTCCCGGGGTGTAGCACCACCCCACTGCTCCTAGTCTAACTATAGATGGGTCAAAAGCAGAGAACTTCTCAATTTCCTTCGAGATAATAAAAGTATGACAAAATTTAAAAAAAAAAAAAAAAAAAAAGCTAAGTTATAAAATCTACCTGAAATGTTTACATAAGTTATAACTAGATACTGGCCAAATTACTCCCAGTTATGTGAATATTTTTAAATATCCCATTTAAATACTCATTTTGATTTCTCTGTTGACTTGTTCACTGCTACGCCAGTAGATGTGATAGCTCAGGTAAGGTGTACAGGTGTAGCTTACCTGAGCCTCTTGTTCTGCCACTCATCAGTGTGAGCACTCCTTTGACTCGGGTCTGTTTTAGCTCCAAGTTTCAATCCCGGGTGAGACTGAGGAAAATATATTCTCTTGCTAATCTGCCTCGGAAACAAATTATTCATCAACAGCATGCCATAAGTCATCACTCCTGCATTCCACTTTGGGTGAAAGGATGCTGTTTGTCTTTAAAGGAGGAGATGTGTCCTCGCTGTCAGGCCAAGGTAGTCCTCAGGTGAACCGCTCCAGTCGTCCACTCTCTGCCATGTTTCAAAACATCCATCCTCCAAACATTTGGAGACATCGGAAAGGCACTGTCACCTTCACCCAGGTAATGTACAAAAAAGGCTTCTTGTAAAATGAAACAGTTATGTTTTATTTTTACTTCTAAAATTGCTTTTGATGTGCAGGTGACAGTCTCAGAGGAAGGCTCCATCAGCGGCAGCCTACAGCGAAGCAAAAAGACCAAAAGGAACTGGAAGAGACTATGGTTTCTTCTAAAAGACAAGGTGCTTTACACCTATCGAGCCCAAGAGGTGAGAGGAAACAGCCACTCCCTCTTAACCTCGAAGAGCACGTATTCACCCTTAAACACCCTTTACTCAGCATGAAAGCATCAATTTTATTCAAAGGCACTGCCAGAATATAAAAAATAGTCCAGATTATTATAACTGATCCATGTGTTGTTCTGGGGTTGAATCTTGTATGTGCAGGAGAAGGTAGCATCGGAGAGTTTACCTCTATTGGGTTTCACAGTGAAGCTGCCAGACAGGTATGGGGGAGATGAGGAGGCCAACGTCTTCCAGCTGTACCACAAAAACACTTTGTATTACACTTTTAAAGCTGAGGATAACTTTACAGCCCAAAGGTGAGAAATGTGATTAATGAGCAATAATGGTGTAGCATTAAGATAAAGGAATGTTGCTGTAATGACATACTTCTTGTTGTTGGAAAACAAACATTTAAGTTCAAGTTCTTGCTTTCTAAGGGGGGAATAGGTCAAGTTTATAACATTCAGACTAGTCACTGTGTTTTCCTTGATCCACAGATAAGCCTGTTTTTTTCCACGCTGCAATCAAATTTGGTGTTTTGATTCTTTCTCTCTGAAGCAGATGAAAATGACTCTTATTGCAAAACTGCTGTTCATGAATTTACTTTCCCTAATCTAAAGTCTTTCCCTTGCACAGGTGGGTAAATGCCATGGAGGAAGCCACAAACTTATAAAATCAACCACTCTGATTTTTTTCTTCTCCGACAAATTCCTGATGACTGTGACCGACTGTGAAACCAAAATGGAAAGATTACGGAGACAGTACCCTGATATGTCGGCATGCTGTAACTTGTCCAGCAGGACAGAAGAGAAGAAGACATGGTGTTCTCTGGAAGAGGACGCGATCACCTACTTTGTCAACCTCTGGTGTGTCCTGTCCTGTGCGATACTAAGAGCCATGAGAAGCATTGGCCCAGATACCTACCAGTGTGGAACAACACTGACCTGAACTGTAACGCACCTGGCAGCTGATCAGCAACATTTCTCCGATTCATGTCATTTTTTTGAAAAGAAAGATCAAATTTAAGCTATATTATGAACTTACTGAACATATTACCTTGTTTAAAAAAAATGGACAAAACTACAGTTTCACAAACAGGGATTTTTTTGCTACTGTTTATATGGAGGGTAGAAGAAAAAGCAACACACTTAAGTCTAACTCAGAAATGCCCAAATCCATAATTGCCTACTTTTTACTTTTGAATTAGTTATGCCTTAATTTCTACAAGTGCTCTTTCACTCCATTTCCATGACTAATACTTGGAAGCACAGATTGTGTCAAAGAATGTATAAAAGAGTTTGTTGCTTGGCCGTGTTTATTGTTGTTGGACATTAGTCCTGTGAGTGAATCAGTAGTTTTGATGGTTTTTGCACTGATATATAGCCTGAAAAGAATAAAGAAATGACTGTACATCATCACAGGAACTGAAAACTTCAGCTACTACAACTGATTTACTAACTACATGGAAAATAATGGAAACATTATCATTTAAATTGCTACGATAAGTGCAATGTAAATTTATATTTGTGTACAGATTCCTCATTCATCTGAGCACAGAGGTGTTAACACGGACTGAAACGTAAACCACAGCTGCACTGAGCTACATAATCAGTGTATTCATCTTGTACTGTACTTGGTTAACGAAATGTATTTACAAGAGTATCGTTTTAAATGGGCATAAAATGATGAAAACAGTCTTTTTGTCTTTTTTAATTCCTGTACTGTCCTCTAGATGGCAGGTGGCTGAAACTTGGAAGTTTAGTGGGGTGTCACCCACTTCCTCTCTCATTGCTGATGATGCTCAGCGCATTCAGCTAAACTCCTTCTGCCCCACTTATAGGACCCCCATTTGGTGTCTGTGCTGATACATGGTCAATGTGTGCCCTGTTTTGATGAAACATCACGCTGGCAAATAGTTCAAATCACACCCTGAGCTGCTGGAGAGAACACACTGGGAGGATTGAGTGATACGCAGAACACTGGGCTGTGTGGCCAATGAAAGGCCAGGCCCGCATGCCTCCACCCCCTTTCCCCCCCGAGGCTACCTGACCCAGAATAACATCAAGCACAAAGTTTGCTTTCTGGGGCTGCAGAAAAGTTGCAGACACCTTGTCCTATATAAAGGACAGATCATTCATCACTCTGCTCTCCCTTTCTTGTCCCAGTTATGTATTCCCTCTTTTCGGTCGCTGTCATCAGTTTTATCTTTTTTTTTTTTTTGCCAGTGCCACTATGTTACATGAAAGAAATGCACAAATTCCTTACAAATGACTTTTGTCATCTACCTTCTCCAAATAACTTCTCCTAATTATCATCGGGTCCGTACACTCTGCAAATGCAACCAAAAAGGGATTATTTAATGATTTACCCATTTCTAAGGATTTAATGAGCTCAACAAATCTAAAACTTAAAGGCTGCCAATTGTCAAAATTGGAGCGGGTTAAAGACTCAATTTTGAATGTTATCTGGCAGAATATACAAAATGGACTTTTCCTGTTTACACTTTGACTTATAATGATTTTTCTGGAAACAGGAAATTGTTATTGGCGTGTGTTTGTCAAACATAATGTATAACAGTGTATAGTAGACTACAGGATATCTGAGAATTGTATCTCATTCCCAGATACTCTCTTAATTATTATATGTATGCCATTTTATCATAAAAACAAGCTTTGAAAGTTTTTGTGTGCTTTAAGCGATAGGAATTCTTGTAATGTGGATGAAGGAATGTCTAATATTTCTTCTACATTGCTGCAGGCAGGAACAATACAGAGAGAAGCAAATAATCAATTGTTCACACAGCCTACTCAGTAAGGTCAAATACATTCAGCTCTGTTATATGTGCACAGCCTCACAGAATCATTAACCATGTCTAAAAAAGCTGAAACATGTTCTGTGCTAAACTTCCTCCTTTGTGGATTTTTACATACACTCTTATGACAGTATGGTTTTGTAAACTTCAGCTTATTAAATGACAAACCCACAGTGGCACACTCTGCCCATCAGTGTTAGGCTGAGAAGGCAGCGCTGTGTTTAAAAAAGATGTCTGGAGCTCCAACAACACATTTTTCATGCTGCTGTGTGGGCAGCATATCCTCAGGGGGTAAGGAATATAGTTCATTACGCAATAGCAGGATATTTAACAAGAAGTTCAAAATAAATAAATAAATAAATGCTCAGTCCACTTGACATTGCCTTGACATTTTTGGGTTCCCACTTTTTGTGTTTCTTTCTGAGAAGGAGAGAAAAGAAAAGAAGTGGGGAGACTGGAAGAACTGAAGGACACGCTCTTCTGTCCCACTTTGTAAACTTAATGCAGTCTGCACTGCCAAGTCAATGTTAAACCTATACCACCTTCTCTAAAGCTTTAAATAGCCCACTCTCTTTTAACGGGACAAACAGGGGGAAAAA
>JAOWBL010000020.1:1657509-1681233 GCA_028564865.1 Zenarchopterus dispar | reverse complement strand
ACACACACACACACACACTCAATTTTCATCACACCTCAATATTTGCTGCCTAAACAAGGAATCTGCATTGTTCTTTCTTTGCACTTTCTCCAAACACATGTCCATGCTCATGATTTTCTGTCTAGATCAACAGGTTCTGCATGGTAGATTTAACATAAGTCTGTGCATCCCACAGTGGACCATGACAGTGGTCGTATGTGGATGAATGTGTGGGTGTGTGCTAGAGGGGAAAAAAAGCTTTGAGCTTTGAAGGCGTGCCTGTCAAAGAAGTCTTCAGAGAGCACACTCACACCTAGTCTCCTCTGCAGACTTCCTGTGTCTACCATGAGTCAGAAACTGCCTGTTATGTAAGTCCTCAAATGTGAGAGGGGAACACTGGCACACCCATGTTCTGTCAGCCAGTCCCTTCCATGTTCAATCTTTTATTTACTTACAGATGCAAATGAAGCTCAATGTAAACTGTGCCTTTAATTGCGAGTCATCTTGTGAGAATTTCTGACTGCCCATTTTGGTCTCTTTTTTAACTCACCCAATGTTCCTTTTAGTACAATCACACCAAAATAGCTCACTTGGCACAAATTAGATTTTTCTCTGGCTCATTCCTGTGTGGATGTGTGAGTATGGGGGTGTATACAAGCAGGAGACAAATAAAGAAAACATAATTTGCAGTGCATGTGCTGATTTAGAACAAGACAATATAATTTGGCTGCAGGAAGGAAATGTGACTCCCCCTTAAAAAGCAAAACCTTCTTGCTCAAACCTCAAAACTACCCTTGCAGCCTAGAGTGCCAGCCACGTGACTCCACCCCACTCCACAAAGGAGTACTTCAAGTGCTATTTCCTCGCGTATCAGGGTATAAATCTAGGGCACACTCACTAGCATTGCAGATGTAGCATAGCCATTTTTTTCCAGCTCAGGTGATCAACAGGTCTGCAGGGATGCATCTACACAACCATGCAGAGGATGTGTACATGAAAGTTGTGTGTGTTAAGTGTAAACGTGCATTATAATAACTGAACTTTAGTTGGATACCCTGCTCTGGCATCACGCTTGAGAGAGAGAGTGTGTGTACCAGGTAAACGTCACAGCCTGCAGAGAAAGCCTCTGCGAGCGCGCGCCACACTTCCTCAATCGACGGAATCACAGAGCGAAAAACGAGAAGAAGAAATAGAGTAAAGTTTCATCGGGAGGAGGTGAAAAGGACCCAGGGTTGACCTTGCTGAGGTGAGACAGTCATTATCATCGTTTTCAGTCGAACTTTTTCAGGTTTTGACTCTCACATTTGCAGTTTGAAGAAAGTTGTACTGTGAAGCTCCCGACCGTTCCTCCTCCTCTTCGCCCTCCTTCTTCTTCTTCGTCTTTCATCTGTTTAGGAACATCTTGTTAACGTTATAACGTTAACGTAACCGCAAGTGCTTTGTCTCCGGTCTATCAGTTTATTCATTTTTCGTCATGATTTCGTGGCCGATTTCAGAATAGCGCCAAAGATGTTTTTAACTCACAACTTTCGCTAGTAATGTTGGCGACTGGTTCTGTAACCTGTCAAACACGATGGCGGTATGAGTTTAAAGAGGAGCAGAAGAAGAAGGAGAGGGGTTCAAAAAAAATGCCCAGGTGTTGACAGGTGGTGTATCAGGATCCAACTTTAAAACCTGTCAAAATGTGTGACACTGTGAGTTCATGTGGGATGTGGCTATGGCGGCGGCAATACGGATTTCCAGTTTAGTCCCAGAAAAATCTCTCGGGTCACATTTACTCAACAGAGATCAAAGCAAAGAGAACAAGTCCGGAAAAAAAGATGCACGGGGGTGTAAAGATGTTTTCATAAAGAAAACCTGGCTGCAAACTGCTGTGAGTCACACACGAGGTGACATCTGTTCAACCGACTGGAAATCAACCACATGCGTGCTTGCATAAAGAAAATCAGAGGAAGGGGATGAAATAACTGGCTGGAAATCGACGAGTTAAAACGTATATGTGACCCTCAGTTCTTGTGTTTGAGGCACCTGTTGGGTCATTTTATCATTATTAACCAGCAAGAATGTAGTCTAATTAAAAGCGCTGTATCCACTTAAGCCTCTCCAAAAATAGCTGTGAATTGTGCTACATCCAAACAGCCAATTTCTTTGTAATCTCCTTATATTGTTTCACTGCCTTTTCAAGTCTTCATTTATTTTATTTATAATAGATTTGTCATAATGTTAGTCAATAGACATGGTGCAGATGACTCTATTGAAGTTGCATTATACATCATACTTTCAGATTTGATGTTTAATATTGTCTAATTAAAATAACTGTAAATAAATACAAACTAGCATTAACAAACACAGTTTTTGCATTTTGATTCCTCTAAGCACATCTTGTGGGTGTAATAAGGTATTTTTAGTATGCCTATAATAATACCACTGTCTTCTCCAAACAAACATTTTTTTATTTGTATTGGTCTGGTATCAGATATCAGGAAATGGACTTTATGAAGCTGACAATGAAGTTTACATTTTGTTACTTGTGAATCTAACAGATGGGATAAATTAAAACTCCACATGAGCAGTCTGCTAGGGAATCAATCACTACTGCCCTCGATCACACACTGTGCTTGCTATTGATTAACTTCAAAACCCCGACATCACAGCTGACAGCAGCAGTGAGTGGGTGAACACTGTCGTTGAGCACCCTCCCGTTTTAGCGCATACTTTTTTCTTGAGTGTTTTTTCTTTTTTTTTTTTTCTTCTGTCTTTTCACTGCTCGGTGTGGGTGGTTATGGTTTTTTTGGGGATGTGAATACCATCTAGGCTGACTGCAGAGTACAGCATGTTTTTATTTGGACATGTTGAGGCTCGTTTTGCTTTTGTAGTACAGTTAAACATGTCCACTGTTGCAGCTTCGACTGTTCAGAAACTGAAGACTTTGAATGCACAGTAACAGAGAAGTAAATAATCAGCAGAAGCACAATAGAGATCCAGATCCATCTGACATTGTGCATTTATACTTATTGAGCATTGAATAAAAATAATAGTCATGTAAAACAGTATTAGTACGCCTGGCCAACATGTGTGATTAATGAACTTCTACTGTATTACACACAGATAAATTAAAGGCACATAGGCCATTATAGAAAATGATGTGGCTTTTTCTGTAGCACGTGTAAGCTTATGCAAGCACTAAATGATGCGAGCAGTAACTGATGCCTTGCACAAAGAGAGATATTGATCATTCCCTGGTGTTTTACCATCAGCACATATTTCACCTTTGATGCACAACCGGGGGAGCTTTATTTTATTCTTTTTAATTAAGGGTGGCTGAAATTGGACAAAGACTTGACATCCAAAATCAAGGTACTAAAATAATTATGCTTTAGTTTTATTTATGTTTTGTAACAGCTTGTTTTGGAGTTGACCAAAGAAAGCCCCGATGATATTGTAGTAAAATGCCTAAAAGGAGTGTAGTTGATAAAAAGGTTAAAATATTGCATTGTGTTGAAGTTTGATTGTCTCAAAATGTATATTTTCTGTTGTTTCTGAGTGCAGGTGTTTCACAGGCTAACACAGAAATGTGTTTTGAACATATTTCTGATTCATCAACAACAGAAACACTATCTTATCTTTTTTCTCCAATATTGTTTGGTGTCAGTGCACATGTTCTCAAATATGAGCTTAGAGTCTTGATGTTAAACCGTATGAATGTAAAGCAGTATAATAACTGTACATGAAGATGAGCTAACTGTCGGTGTAACGAGCATGTTGTAATAAATTAATACCATCAGGATAATATTGTATTTGTTCATGTCTCAGAACAGGTGGTGCTGGTAGTCGTCACCATGGCTCCTTTCTTGAGGATTGCCTTTAATTCCTTTGACTTGGGTGTCCTGCCTCCGACGGCAGATCCGCCCTTCTGTGCAATCAAGATGAAGGAAGCTTTGACAACTGGTGAGAGAATCATCGTTAATATTGTCTATATTTTAAAGAAGTTGACATTACTGTGAACAAAGTTGTCACATCCTGTTTTTTCATGTGTTAGAAAACACAAAAAGACACATCTTTATTCTGTTCTCTATTTTAATTAGAACGGGGTAAGACACTGGTTCAGAGAAAACCGACCATGTACCCTGCCTGGAAGGCCAGCTTTGATGCACACATATATGAGGGTCGTGTGCTGGAGGTATTGTTGATGAAGACGGCCGAGGAGCCCCTGGCTGAGGTTACCGTAGGCGTGTCTGTCCTTGCTGAGCGCTGCAAAAAAGCCAATGGACGTGCCGAATTTTGGGTAGGACATGAAACATCTTGCCCTGTCTATTAGGGCACATGTCTGAGAGTCTTGTTTACTGAATGTTTATTTTGTGTTCAGGTGGATCTTCATCCTTCTGGGAAAGTGATGATGGCAGTGCAGTATTTCCTGGAAGACATGGATACAGGTAAAAGCAAATACAATTAAAAACCTTTGTTTTTTCTGTTTTCTTGTCATTTTCTCAAACATTTTAAGTATTTCCTTTGAAACAGACCACAAGAGAATGATTCATGTTTTTATAATCACAAGCACCAGGAAGCCAGTTATCTTGCTTTTCCTTTGCTAACTTTGTCTGATCGTTTTCAGGAATTGACATGAGCTGTTACTGTATATCCCCTAAGATAATAATTGAGGTTATCAAATTGTACCTGCATACTTCCTTTGGTTCTTTCCAGTGTTGTGCAATAATTGACCTCTATTTCTTTCTGTACCTGGAAGAGAGTAAGCAGGCTGCGAAGGAGGAAGAGGCCCCGACTCTCAACCGTAGACGAGGAGCCATCAAGCAGGCCAAGATCCACTTCATAAAGAACCACGAGTTCATCGCCACATTCTTCAGACAGCCCACTTTCTGCTCTGTGTGCAGAGAATTTGTCTGGTTAGTCCAGTCTACATTATACTTCTGTAAACATGCCTTCAAGGCTGCAAACAAATTGCAACACCAAACAGAATTATACAGCTAGTAGAAACTTCCTTATATACAGCTCTCTCAATATGTTATCTCTGTAAGATTAAGTTAAATCAGATAATGTATTGAAAAGTTTTCATTCTTTGAAGATGGGGGAGGGCTGCACAATTATAATCAAAAGGACTATTACAATCATTTTTACTAGTATGAGATCATGGTTGTTTTTCACATTTATTTCCGTTTCAAGTTTGTTTTGGTTCCTCATAACTGCAGCAGAAATGAGGGAAGTTCTTGTATTACTGTTAGTATTTACAGACATTTACTGGGGATTGTTGGCGCAGTTGACTCCCTACACGGCTCTTTCTTTAGTGAGTTTCTCTGTTTTCCCCGTGCTTCCAGGATTGCATCAGCACCTGGTGTAAAATGTACCAAATCGGTGTTTGGAGTGTGATGCCCCACCGTGGTAACCCCCTTCAAAACGAAGAAACAGACATGACCACAATCAGCATAGAGTTTTATATAACTATTTGGAATAATTATGATTTTATTTTATTTTTTTCATTTTAAACAATTGGGAAAAAAAAAAACTTTAATAAAAAAATATAGCACTATTGCTATATGGAACTTGTGCCCAGTCCATTTTTCATTGGCCTTCATAAATTCATCACTCTGTATCATGGTGCATTTTCAGGTGGTCAGATGAGTTACTTTGTTGCGTTGTGGCATAGACACAACTCTTCAGCACTCTTTGCATATAATTTGCATGCATTTTGTTCTTGAGTAACATCACTTCTCAAAAGCCAAAACATTTTTGAAGAACAGATGTTGTTCTGCTTCAAGTGTATAATAGCTTTATTCATCCAGAACACTTGATTTGTTTTTGCTTTGGGTGGGAGTACACATTTTCAATATCAATGGAAAACCAATATCATAATTGTGTTAAAAAATTGATTAAAGTTGCAGTCTTTGAATTTGAGGATATTTTTTACACAAAAATTTCCCTCTGTAATGTCTGGGTGGATCATAATTTTAAACCTTGAACTGGGACACTGAAGCTTCTAACATCAAACCCCATGTCCTTCCAGTGGAGGAGAGAGGAGAGTATAGGAGAGTTGAACACTCATGCAGGTGATTAACAGACAGAGTTAAACTATAGCACAGCATTGACTTTAAGGTTTTGAGGGTTGGACTGGAAGTCATGGTACAGGGCACTTGCATATGGCGTCAATACATACTCTCACATCATATCTTTTGGAGCAAAATGTGGCTGTTTGACCACAAATAGTTAGTTTCAGATCAGCAACTTTGCATACTGCCTGACAGTAGAAAAAAGGTTTATTGTGACACATTAGGGAGCACTGAGGCACCCTAAGCAAAGGACACCTATGTGCTCAGGATGATTGATTGGAGAGTGGTTGTCTCGATCAATTAAACCGAAAAACATTCATTTTCACCACTAAAAAGAGACCAAGCAGAAGAGATACTCAGTTTGCTATACCTAGGGTCCAGCAAACAAGCTTTGCCACACGATGTCTGATTAAAGCTTAAGCTTCCTACAGGCACTCTGCATTTTCATAATACCTTTTTAAGTCAGCTTTGGTTGATAAGTGGTTTATAGAAATGTGGATAATGAGCAATTTTACTGCAAAGGCTCTCCCCAAAACAAGTGTCCATTTTGTTGTTTTGCTTCATGTTTTCCTTCTTTGGTATGTATTTTTTTTTTCTAAATGGGAGATGGATCCAACCCCACATGTGGTTGGCATGCAAAGTGTGAGGGATCACAAATTTTAGAGTTGCATGCGATGTACTGATGAAGGTCCAAAAGACCCTTAAGGACTGGTGCAAATGATGAAATTTACATTACACAGGCCTCATGGCCTGGAGGTACACAAAAAACCCTACAACAGAAAAAAAGCCTCTTAATATTGTGGTTTTAATTGAGCCTTTATTAAATGTTCAGTACATACACATTGAATCATGAAAGTTCTGCTTCTCCCTGTCTGACCTGCTAGTACCTCAGTGAATCAAATTTGCTACATTATAACAACCCTAAATTAAATTTTACTCAGTTTGGACTGTATGTCAGATAATTTGGCACCACACTCTCCAAATTAATGCCATGATGTTTGTGTGCTGCTCTTTCTGGATGTAATTTTTTCCCTCCCTTTGTCGCTATAAAAAAAATGGTACAATAGTGAAATCGGATGCACAGATAATTATATTGTACTTTACATGCTCCTCTTTACTGGCAACTGATTAACTAGTTATAGCATCATTCATGTGATCAGAGAGTGTCACAAAAAAAGAAAACAAAAACTAAAAAACATTTCTATCTTTATATTTCTTGCAGGGGACTCAACAAGCAAGGCTATAAATGCAGACGTAAGTTTACAAAAATTAACGAAGTGATGCCTTGAGCTAGAATTAAAATAGCAGCCTGATGGTGTATATATTAAAATGTGCTTTTGGAGATGGATGAAAATACCTCCTCACTGTTGTATCTATAACAAATAGAGTCTTTAACTCTGCTTTTTCACAGAGTGCAATGCAGCAATCCATAAGAAATGCATAGACAAAATCATTGGCAGATGTACCGGTACCGCTGCCAACAGTCGTGATACTGTGGTATGTAACACACATTTCTACAACACACCACACATACTGTTAGCTTTCTCCATATGGTTAGTGTTCAATAATCAGATCTGCTTCTTCTTTTTTTTTTTTTGCTGAATTATTTCTTAAAAGCGGTTATTTCATCAAAGTTTAACACATAACTAGTTCTTTTTAATGACCACAATTTTTAGAGTAGAGGTGGTTACAGTCAGAATGGCTTCGACGAAGGACGCATGGAAATCATAACATCCTCTTTTTAGTTAGAACTATGTCATAGATTTGGGATATAAAAAAAAAATTATCAAATCTTGCAAACAATTATGACAGATTAAATTCAGTGATAGAAATAAAAATCAAATCCCACCAAAAAAAAAAAAAGAAAAAGATGAAACAGCTTCCCAGCTGGTACAACGTTAGTCATCCATGGAGATAATAAATCCTTTTTGTTTCCACAGTTCCAGAAGGAGCGGTTTAATATTGACATGCCACATCGTTTGAAGATCTACAACTACATGAGTCCAACCTTTTGCGACCACTGTGGAAGCCTGCTGTGGGGTCTGGTCAAACAAGGCCTCAAGTGTGAAGGTACATTGCAGGTGTGATTGAACAGGTGGTTACTGACCTTTTAAGTGTGTTTTTGTTTTTGAAAGACATGCATTATTCTTTTTGCAGATTGTGGCATGAATGTCCATCACAAGTGTCAAGATAAAGTAGCCAACCTCTGTGGTATCAACCAGAAACTACTAGCCGAAGCTCTAACACAAGTCAGTCAGGTGAGTTCATGGGCATCGTCACAACTCTGTCAGTGCATGGTCAACTCTGGTGTTTTTTGCCTTTTCTAGCCAAGTGCAACAGTGTCTCATTCAAATATCATGACACCTAATTAAATGTCTTTTAACACACTCCAGATACATTATAATTATAGTCTATTACATAATTATTATTAAACAGACTGTATTTTCAGAATACTACTTTGTTCCATTAAAGGTGGATTTTTTAAAATGCATTTTGTTTCATAAACAGATTTTCTTAAGTCAGTTGAATTGTTTCCTCTTCAGAACTCCTTTCTGTGGAGGCAGGTCTTAAATTTAGTTATTCTTTAGCACTTTTTAAACATAATATACATATCGTCAAAGAATTAATATCTTGAAAATGTCATTAAACTAAGAGTTTCAGCCGTTCCAGCCTTTTCCAACCAAGAACGGTAGTCTTAGAATTAAAGGTGCTGGTTTTTATCCTCACCACTTCACATCTGGCTGCTTGATGACGCCAGCAGCACCACATTGCCTGCAAAAGGTAGAGATGCAATCCTGTGGCCACTAAATCAGAGCCCTTCCACCCCTTGGCTGTGTTTAGAAATTCTGTCCATACAATTTATGAACAGAATCTGTGACAAAGGGCAGTCTTGACAGCGTTCAGCTGACACCTGGAACAAATCTGACTTACTACCAGCAAAGATGGACCAAACTCTTACTTTGTTTGTAGAGACTGAGATTGAGTTGTCATGTCTCTGTAACATCATGTGGAGACTGCTGGCAATGCCTCTGGATAGGCAGAATAAGATGGTGGTTCCCCTTTATTTTAAAAAGGAGGGTCTGGAGGGTGTGTTTCAACTGTTGGGGTGTCCTCACAGTCCTCAGCCTATGCAAGGGTGCTAGAGAAAATGGTACAATCAATATTGCTTCCACTGCTACTTTTCTGCATGTTTAATCTTTTTAATAGTTATAGTTAAATCTTATTAATAGTACTTTATTATAGTAGCATTATAGTATTATGTTTTTCATTGACAAAACTCTGGCAGTTAATTCTTGGGGATTTGATGGCACTATAGTAAAAGTGTAGCTGTTATCAACATGTGAATACTTAAAACTTTTGCTTCACCCAAGTACAACTTCTCCACAACACTGTATGAGATGCTACACTATAAAAACAAAACTAAGTTCTTGAGTTAGTTTTACCATAAAAAAATTGTTTTGCCATGAAAATTAATACATTGAAACTGAGCACACTGCTCTGTGTTAAAATAAAGGTGGATGGTGAGCAGTTGAGCATACTGAACTAAAATTAGAAAGAGAATAAAAACTTCAAGAGCAGGTTCACACTGTGAAAAACGAGTTGGTCCTCTTGTTAATTATCGTAGATGAAAGTATGGAGGAGAAAAATGTAGGCAGTGCTATTATTTGCTTATTTAGTAATATGATCTGTTGGATTTCATTTGGTAGCTGATGATATACTAGATTAACACACAGCTGCCTGTCTATGAATGTGAATGAGCTGTTCAGACTTGTGCCCTGTTGAAAGTAATACATTACTAGACCTGACTTAATCAGTTTAGCCTTGGAAAAAATGTGCAGAAAAGCACCAGTGGGATTATTCAGACATGACATGACTTGTTCAGTTGCCACCAGATTAATGCATACCTGTGTATGTCTGAAAGGGTCTTTATTTAGCACCTGACCAGGTCCTGACGATTTTTCTGAAGTATGTAAATAATAGAAGAAAGATTTTACAGTACTTTTTTTTCTTAAAAAGTAATATTAAGAGGAAAAAAATGCCAAAATATTATCATAAGAACTTATCTGTATTAAATGATCTGCTCAATAACTAGTAAAAT
This sequence comes from Zenarchopterus dispar, assembly GCA_028564865.1. Taxonomy (NCBI): domain Eukaryota; kingdom Metazoa; phylum Chordata; class Actinopteri; order Beloniformes; family Zenarchopteridae; genus Zenarchopterus; species Zenarchopterus dispar. The sequence continues at coordinate 1,671,096 of JAOWBL010000020.1, read as the reverse complement.
AATTACAGTTTTACATTTAAATTATCAAGATAAGTGCAACATAGATGTGAATGAGAGCTGTTGACAGCAAATAGGTTTCGCTACAAACAGTTTCTTACAACAGATAAATGCCTTGATGTTCAATGCAGTTTTCATTTCTTTTTACCATAGTGATGTCACGAGTGGGCCCCCTTTTTGAGCTGTAGCATTTATGCTAACATTCAACTCAGCCCTTTGTCTGACAGAGCATCAAATGACAGATCTGTCCCTTAAAAACAAGCAAACAACAAGCAGAAGTAGAGAATAAAATACATTTGTTTTGAGGCATTCTCAGCACCATTAAAAAAGGAAAAAAATTAAATGAATGTGTTGATCTGGAACATACAATAGCTAATTTAACCATTAGCGGGGAAACTAGTTTTCTGTTTGTTTTATGTGTATTTATATATGCTTTGACCTGTTTTCCAGAAATCATCCACTCGCCGCTCAGACCCAAACCTGCCAAATGTGCCTGAAATTGGAATATATGATGAAGTAAACAAGCTTGCTGGGCTTGAAATCAATGGTGAGTGAGCACTTTTTTCATTTGTTTGTACAGTTACCATTATGTATTGTTGTTCAGGATAATAGTTCAAAGTTTGCACTAATTATGTGAATTGGTAATTGCTATGTCTGGTATTTGTTTATCCATTAGATGGGTCACACTATGGCAGACTCTGGGAAGGATCCAGCCCACGGCCACAGTCTCGTATTACCCATTTGACCCGCATTAACGTGGACAACTTTGTCTTCCATAAAGTGTTAGGAAAAGGCAGCTTTGGAAAGGTAACCTCCAGGTTACATTTATCAACTTTTTATAACTGCATTGGAAACCGTAGCTCTGTCAAGTAGTAAGCTTCAGTAAAGATGCATACTTTTATTAACATTTATCTCTTCTTTTAGGTTCTCCTCGCAGAGCTGAAGGGGCGTGGAGAGTATTTTGCAGTAAAGGCTCTGAAGAAGGATGTTGTCCTTATGGATGACGATGTGGAGTGCACAATGGTAGAGAAGAGAGTCTTGGCTTTAGCCTGGGAAAACCCCTTTCTCACACACCTTTACTCCACCTTTCAGACCAAGGTGCTTTATCTCCATGTCTTTGATGCATTTGGCCTCATTTTCCCAGTAGCACTGATGGAGATTAAGTCATTGAAACTAAAAATGAATCTTGTCTACAGGAGCATCTGTTCTTTGTGATGGAGTACCTGAATGGAGGTGATCTGATGTTTCATATTCAGGAGAAAGGACGCTTTGAACTTTTCAGAGCCACGTAAGTTACACTTACCATCGTTTGTGAGTCCTCGCATGGTTATTTAGCTGCTCAGGTTTTCACATGTATAAAATAAATATAATTGAAACCCGATACTTCTAAATAAGAGAACATAGTTATTATGTTCTCTTATTGTTTCATCTTGTTGGGCATTTTCTTGTACACAACATACTGAAGGCAGATGCTCTAAAGGTTGGTTGGTATCATTAGCAGATATGCCTTGGAAGGAGTTAAAAATTACTAGCACCCACATACTGCATTGTGTTTACGGGGAGGTATCAGTTACAATCACCCAACTCTCGTCACACTGTAGGAGTCTCTCCAGAAAAACAATGCAAGCTGGTGAAATAAAGCGTCTACAACTTGGTAACACATCAACAAACACTTAGTTTTAAAACACTACACATTTATAAACATTTCGTAGTGGGTGCTGTGAAAGTGAACAATCAAGTTTAAACTGGGCAAATAAAAGCGTAATGATGATGTTATGTGATGCTTAAAGGAAATGAAACAGTTCTGTAACTGATTTTTTTTTTTAAGTAGTAAAAATGCATTTTTGAGATTCATGTGAGATTTTTTTTTTTTTTTACCATCACACTTTTATGTTTTTACAAGTCCACCCCTCTTTAGAGCAGTTTATTGCTTTTTCACTTTGTCACTGGGTGCGCTGACTCCTCTCACAGTCCCTCTCCTGTGGTTAAACATTTAGTTGTGTCTTGTTCGATGACAAGAGTAACTCTGTACTTGTAAACACTAAACCCGATCTTGTGTTGGCATCTGCCAAAACCCTCCTCACTCACTGACTGTATTTGTTCTAGATAATTTACCTTCAGCGAGCAACTTGGAGGAACGGTTCAGTTTCATCACCTCATAATGTATTTATTTATTCTTTTTTAAAAATTGCTTCCATTCAGGATCACTTTAAATTAGGGATGCCATTAAACCACAAACTTACACAAGCCACCAAATATGCTTCTGTATAAAAACTCTAAATCAACTGTGCAATATTTAATTATATGAGTGAGTATAGAGCCTATGTTGTAACCTGTCATTGTGTTAGCTTAAAGAACCAAGTGTTTGTGAATGTTGCAACAGATGCATCTTCTGCATTTTGCAATCAATATTTAGTAAGTCATTGTGACTACATTGTTGTTAAAAGTTAACAAGGCAAAGTCATTCTTACTGCTTTCGGACATAAAACATATTCATTTAGTACATTAGCAACACAGCAGAGGAGGAGAAAGTGTGACCATTCAGACAGACCTTTAAATACCATTCATTTAACGCTAGCCAACTTTCAGGTTTTACTGTGCCTCATGGGATAATTCAGGATATCTAACCCTCATAATTCTTTATCCGAACTGCCCACAGGGCTGCAGGACTGATCAGTTTGGATCAGGAGCTGGTTAGTGAATCTTGACTGATAAAGAACTAGAGAGGTTAAGAAAAAATCTTTTTCCTTCAATAATAACCAGCAGAACGGTCCACATCCCATGCAGGCGAGTCGGCATCCCTTCTGCCGGGGCCGTCGTCCCATGTGAAACTCTCGCCTACTTAAGCAGTTACGGTCACTGATGGCATGCTTTTTTTTTTTCTCTCTTGGTAATTTTACATTATTAATCACTTGTAATTTGCTCGTGTAGATGCCTCCACGGAAAGTTTCAACTATTTTATAGTAGACGGCTGTGTTAGTGTCACTAATCTACAAAGAAACTTCATCCTAAGCATGATCAGCAAACAGTTCCTTGATTTTATTGTTATTTCAGTTTGCTTTCTTCTCTTTTTTTTCCATCCATCCATTTTCTAGACCCATTGAATCCATTTCTGGGTTACAGGGGTCTGATGGAGCCTATCCCAGCCCATCACAGGCGAGAGGCAGGGGTACACCCTGGACAGGTTGCCAGTCCATCGCAGTCTTTTTTTTTTTCCAATTTTATTGAATTCCTGAACAAGTGCCCTGGTGAATTGTTGTATTTGTGTGCAATACGCTGCATGCCAACTTTCATTATTGCTTTGAGTTACAACACCACACCTATTCAGACACAGCACTTCTGAAAGGATAACCACTACCAGGTTGGAAGCTCACTTTAGCGTGTTGAACACATTCAGACCAACTTAGCAAAATCTGATATTATTTAAAAATAGTCATTTTAATTAATAATATTTAGTGCTATCCTTGTATGATTGTTGTTATGACTGCCATCATCTGGCTTACCTCAGATTTTCCAAGTATGAATAAATACATAAAAACATTGTTTGCCACTAAATTTACTCTATTATCTAGTATGACAGTCATGCCAATTTAATGTCAAATAAAGATTGTCTGTTGAATATACGTTACATAAAGTACATAAAGACATCTAAGGTTTGCCAGCATTCCCTTAATTGCCATGAATATTTACCTTCCTGTGTTCGATCTACAGACATTATTTGCAACATCAGACCTTCAAGTTATAGGTTTACAACACTGGCTCCATCTTATGTGTGGTCCAACCTTAAAAAAAAAAGACATGGGGCATACATTGGATGTCCAAATGTCCATTTTCTTGTGTCCATCTCTTCTTGCTCACATTCATATGTTCAGTCAGTCTCATGCAGTTTTGGTAGAGAAGTTTCAGGCAAAATGTGTTGCGATTGCAAATGTTTAACTAACCTGTAAAATCAGACATTTTCAACCACCAACATGGGCAGGTCACCCAGGAAAAGGAATTTATCAGTTTTGTTGATTTATTGGTGTTGTTTTCTGGCTGCCTTTGAGGAATTTCACTTGTTTCTCAAAAGCAAACTCCAGGATATTGCTGCAGCGGCTCATCTGGCTTTCCTGTTGACTAAACTCCTCGTCCACTTTTACGTGATGGCTCCTTAAATACTTTATTAGCTTGCTTGTGTTATACTGAGCACCATCTGAAAATTGCAACTTTTTGTAATGAGCGTGTTGCAGTATTGCTGGTGAGATTTTACAATATAAATAACTTAATATTGCTGACATAATGATAACGCTAGTCTGCCAACAACTTGTGCCACTGTTCCTGTGACTTAAACAGCAAGTTGCAAACCAAAATTGTGTAACACTTTTGGGGTTCTGTTTATAAAACGTATTTGGTACCTGATGGTGCACAGATGCAAATTCTTACAGATCCTGATGCCATTATTTCTGGCAGAATCTGAGAGTTTTTGTGATGCTGATATCAGAATATAATTTTGGGATCATTTTGGTATCCATTATTCATTCATTGTTGTTATTATTATCTAGTGTGATGTTGAGTAAGCTGTCACAGTACAATGAAAGTATCACATGTATGTGGTTAGGAGGTTGTTACCTCAGTAGATATTACCAACCTGTTAAATCATTTAAGAGAATATAGTCCATCATTTCACATTGTCTCAAGCTGATCCTACAATATTTTTGCCTTAAATACACAATGTTGACTTCATTTAATGTTCTTCATCATCTTTGTTTTGTTGTTCATGGTAGTTTCACTCTTCTATGAGAGCTTTATTTGTGACGAGTGATGTTAAGGAACGCATGTTCGGCATTTAAAACCAGACAGCTTATTCGGTGCATTCGTTACAGTGAATGACAATGAGGTGAGTTACGTGCCTCTGTCCGCTTTCAGAACTCAATTGTTTCACCTGACACATGGCAGGGGAAGCAGGTCAGGAATAGGCTAATCCTTCAGCTCACCAAGCTCTTGGGTTTCACATTATGAGAGTGTTATTCACTTGTCTTCTACGCTATACAAATGTCCTCCTCAATAATTCAGGTCTACGCTGAAGCAAGTCTGCAGTGACACCAGCGTTCAGCTGCCAGATCCGCAGTGAGATTGCCAGACTGCTGCTTTCCATCAGGGGTGAATGACTGATATCTGACTGTCTCTACCATCTGTCTTCCCAGGTTCTACTCCGCTGAGATCATATGTGGTCTTCAGTTCTTGCATTCCAAAGGGATCATCTACAGGTCAGAGCAAAAATATATAAAATACATCTGAATGTACAATACATGCACTTGAGAGGCATCGCTGTCTTTACAGCTGATTGTTTTAGATTCGACTTGCCAAACATTTCACCTCAGCTTCAGCTTTTTGAGATACATAGTTTAGAAAGAGAAGAACTGCTTGGTTAGGTAATCCCACACACTTTGACACTTTTTTTTTTCTTTTCTGAAAATATCATTGTTTGATAATGCAGTTGTGAGTAAGAACTTTTAAGAAAAAATGACTGTGGGGGCTAGTTAGAAATTATGTTCAGAAGAAAATAGTTTACTAACTTCCAACCTACTGTAGAAGCTCTGGCAACATAAGCAAAGGACTGCTGTTCTACTCAGCTTTTAGATCTCTGCAAGATTTGGATTTCTGATTAAAATTATTCCTTTTTGCCTATCTGATGCCCTGACCTCCCTGTGCCCAGCAACCTCCTCCAGTTCTACCGTAGCGTTACTGAAGTCTCCCCAAAGCAGCCGTGTCCTGAGTTTGCCCAAGGGTCTCCTCCAGCTTGGACATGTCCCAAATACTTTCACAGGGAGGCTCAGATAAGTGGGTCATTAGCAGACTTGCTGACCTTGTGTAATTTGTATTGGAGTAAAGAAACATCTAGGAGGAGAGTGTGACTCGAAGAACTAGACTGAAGAAAACTGTTCTAAAACATACTGGCACAAATCTGTCCACACAAATTTAAAGTTGATCATTGAACTACAGCTTCCGGTGTTCTGGTGCCATATGGACTTATGGACATGCTTGTGTTCAAACATGGTGTTTGTTATGGACAATTGGTGACCAGCCTAGAAGTCCAACCACAAAACAGCACTTTGCCTCAGATTAGGTAGCATGTTCCTCCCAATTACACCCCTCCAGGAAACACTTGGTGTTTTTAGATCAAACCCTGTTATCCCTGTATGACGAATGCATGTTTTGTGTGTGTTGGGAAATGTAAATGCAAGATGTGTTACTGTCTCTCTGATGCCTGAAGCCGAGTTGAGGAAAGGGAAGTCGAGTCAGGAGGCCTTTTTGAGTAGTACTACATAATATGATGGCCTGCTATCTGTTTGATTGGCGTCTCTGCCCTCACCAACATCAGAAGAGCTGGCTGATGCAAGAGATAAAGTGGGTGGCGATCCATGCTGAATAACAATGGGATTTGTGTAGTGACTTCCCCCAAATCATGTTGCATAAATATGACCAGTCTCCCTCTGCCACTCCTGCTGTTGTTGTTGTTCACAGCAAAGAACTCCTTTCTGAGGTTCTTCAGTTTGTTTGTGACCCGAATTTCATTTCATGCAGAAAATGAGAGTGTCATTTTTGTGCCCAGTTGGAGATTGGAGATTACGGTTCTGTAATATGCTGATTTGTCACATTCACGTCTATGAGGATGAGAAGGTTGCGGAGATCACCATCTTGTCATCAACAAATCCTGCCCATGACCCACCACCCTGCATCAGTTCTGTTTACAGTAATCCTGACCCACAAATAAGTTTACCCTCAGAGACGAGTTATTGGCAGGGCCATCTCAACACGCCACCTCGCGTCAGTTATTGTAAAAAGCACAGGCGACATACTAGATTCAGGTGTTAAACGTGGGGTATCCACCAATGTAAAAGGGGTTACTGTTGTTACCCATATAAGTGTTGAAGTCCACCAGCATGACCATTTTCCAGTACCCCTGCCAAAAACTCTAAGATGGCCAGATAATCTGAACTGTTGTACAGTCAGAACCAGTAACCTGAAATGAAGGTGCATGAAAGCTACCGTCTCGTTTACCAAGGAAAAAACCAACGTACAGGCTGAGCTGGGGACCAATAAGCAATCCCACACCAGCTCAATGCCTCCCACACTGGGCAGCTCCAGGGTGGAACAAGTACCAGGCTCCCCTAGAGGAGACTGAGTCCAAAAGCTGTGCTGAGTACGGAGGTGAGCCCAACTAAGTGTTATTGGTCACTCACAACCTTCTGCACAAGCTCAGGTTCCTTCATGTTCAGAGAGGGGAGATTTCCCACCAAACGACATTTTCAGTTTCAGTAATTGAGAGTTGAGGCTCATACTTTCATCCACTACCCACATAGCATCCTACTCACAATTCTCCTCTTGTAGGTGGTGGACCGATAGGAGTCATGGTTTATCTTGTATTAAATTAAAGACTCACAGTCTGCCATCTTTAGCTGATTTCATGCATGTATTTACAATCCTCCTTTTTTGTTTTGTCTCCAGAGATCTGAAGTTAGATAATGTGATGCTGGATTATGAGGGGCACATAAAGATTGCTGACTTTGGCATGTGCAAGGAGAATGTTTTTGGAGAGAATCGTGCCACAACTTTCTGTGGAACTCCTGACTACATCGCTCCAGAGGTATAATACTTAACATGAGAAATGTTGTCTTGTTCTGAAATATTCAGATACTTTAGTGTAATCACTGTACGTTCACACAAGTTTTGTTGTCTTTCTAATATCTTTAATTTATACTTTTGTGCTTCAACTCAGATCCTCCTGGGACAGAAGTATTCATTCTCAGTTGACTGGTGGTCATTTGGGGTGTTGCTCTATGAGATGCTGATTGGTCAGTCACCTTTTCATGGAGATGATGAGGATGAGTTGTTTGAGTCCATCCGCATGGACACTCCCCACTATCCCCGATGGATCAACAAGGAGGCTAAAGATCTGCTCGAGAGGGTGTGTACTAAACTTTTCATACAATGGACAATGGAAAGAATTTTAGCAAGTTTGAACTGTGAGGAAAACATTAACTATTATTCATAAAGACAAAGTGAGCTTATAGATGGTAAATTTAAGACTTAATTATTAAACAAGATCTTTAGTGACACTACTCTTGGTCCAGTTATGGTTTTGTCTCTATTTTAAACATATCAGTTGTTTTATTAACCACAATTTTGAATTACTTGGTTTAAGTGTGTGAATTTCTCTTGGACTGTACATATTTCATTACATGACACTATTGCTACTTCATAGATAATCCTTTTATTTCTGTGGTCCTTTATTTTCTTTCTCAAAATTGATACTTCCACTCTGACAGCTTGATCAGTAAATGTACCCAAATTTATAATGGCAATAACTTTGAAAAGTTAATGTGTTTGAGATGTAATGGGATATATTCCTTGCTTAAACTTTCTGACTTTTCTTCCCTTCAGTTGTTTGAGAGAGACCCGACCCGCAGGCTAGGAATTGTGGGCAATATCCAGTTACACCCCTTCTTCCAGACCATCAACTGGCAAGCCTTGGAGAGGAGAGAGCTTGAACCCCCCTTCAAACCCAGAGTGGTATGCTCCATGCTGTCACTGAGGATTAACATTGTTGTTCTGTGTTTACACGTGTCTGCTATCTGATAATTGTGTTGTTTGTCATTTTACTGAGATTTGTTTCTTCTCAACCGCAGAAAGCATCGAACGACTGCAGTAACTTTGATCGGGAGTTCCTCAGTGAGAAGCCGCGGCTCTCCTACAGCGATAAGAACTTCATAGATTCCATGGACCAGTCTGCATTTGCAGGTTTTTCATTCATAAACCCCAAGATGGAGCACCTATTAGAAAAATGATTATTGTAATATCAGTCTGACTCACAAGACTCCCCTGGCTGTTTATGGGACAGTTCATTTACTCGCAGATGAGCTCTTCTTTAGTCAGTATTTGTGTAACTATTTTTAAGCGCAAACATTTTTCCTTGGTTACATATAGAATAAGCCCTTGCATTGTATATATTGATGTTATTATGTTTGTGTGCATGCTTATTAATTGTTGAGGCTGTGAAACTGTTGATGAGTAATCATATGGTGGGAGGTTGAAGATCCCAACATTATACGTAACATCACTGCTACCATCTGTAATCCATTTGTGTTCCTTCTACATGCAGCTCAAGCCAGATAGGGATAGAAAATTATGAAAGGGAAAATGCTCCATAAACACTGAACTGTGTAGTTTAATTGTAGAATCATGGTGTAAATTATGTGACTGCATGTATATGAACAATAACTGGCCCATGTTAAAAATATAAGTTAACAGTGAATGTTATCTGTCCTTGAAACATCTGAATTCTTTCATTTGACTTAATAAATTTAGAAAACTAATGGGAAGAAGAGGCTGTGGTTGTATGGATGACTGAACATGTATTGATCAAATCATGTATTGATCAAATCTGCAGCTGTCTATATATGGGGGATGCAGCTATGTTGAGGCTTATAAATGTTAGATTGGTTAGGGAGTAAAACATCACTGAAATGCTGTACAAAACATTTTAGATGTATATTGTAACATGTATATTGGTTTACTGAAGATGTACTTTTTTCTTTTTTTTACTGTCTCCATATTTTACATCTGATTAAAAACCATCAGCTCCCAAAGCGTTGCTCATTTTTGTGTGCTGAATAATTTAAGAATTAACTATAATTTTAAGAACTAACGGAAGTTTTCAAACTATGAAACTAATAGAGATGAACTCAGACATTAAATGTACTGCAGGATTTTCAGTGAATGATTGTTGTCCATTGTTGTTTACTGTAAGTAATTTTTGGCCTGAATTGGTATTTAGTACCATTGGATGACATGGGAGGAATATTATTCTCATTTTAGCAGTTATTATTCAAACTGGATGAATGAAATTAATATTACTGAACTAAATGACAAGCCAGGTTTAAAAACACCTAGAAAAGGCATTTTTGTAGTTTTGTCAGAAAATATCCTAGTTTTGATAAAACTCCAAGGTCACACGTAGACCTGGCTATTTATTCCATAATTGACTTAATTCAAGTAATTTCCAAAAAAATTCTGATTAAAAAAGTTGTCATTGTTGGTAGTTTTTTTTTTTTTTTTTTTTAAATCATAGCAGCAAGATGTGTAGTTTTGAGACCAATATGACAGAATTACATAAATATGTCCAACATAATAATGTAACTAATATGTGTTACATATTGATGCAGAATGTACTTACTATAATCATTATGTTGGTTACAAATATTGTAACAATATAAAAGTTAGTATAGGTCTACGAGCTCCAGCCACACTCATTTGACACGTCAGAAGTACAGAAACAGTTCCGCCCTCTGGTGGCACCATTACGTATTACGTACGCATGACGTCATCGCGTAACGTGTCTCCGCAAAATGTGTACGGAAGTAGTTGGGTGTTCGAGTACAGTTGTATTTGAAGTCGATGGTGCAGTTTAGGAATGGTTTTCTTCTTAAAAATTAAAAAAGAAAATGGGGCTTTTCTATTTTAATAGGTGCAGTGGAAGACCTCTTAGCATGACTTTATAATGTTTGTCCTTTCTGTAAATCAGCGACTCAGTCGTGAACTTCCCTTCTTGAAGTTTGTTAAAGATTCAAAATGAGCTCTCAGGACATATTGAAGAATGCGTCCACTTTGGCATCGTATAATGTCTTATTACAGGTAAATTAAGGCATCACCGAACTTTCTACTTCTAACTGTACCTCGATTCACCGTGTATTATTTTACCTGTTTTAATCTCAGGTGATGTTCCGCGTGCTCACATTCTTGCTGAATGCATTCACGCTGCGATTTGTGTCCAAGGAGCTGATCGGGGTCGTCAACGTCAGGTAAGAGTTTCAAAGTGCTTTCAGTTTCACAAGAGAAAATAAACTTCATCTCAGTCTCAGCAGTAATCTGACTTTCTCCTGTTTTCTTTTTTCTTCATAATACAGGCTTACACTATTGTATTCCACGTTAGTATTTTTATCCAGAGAGGCTTTTCGGAGAGCCTGTCTCAGTGGAGAATCGGGGCCAAACCACAGCTGGAGACAAGTCATTAACCTTCTATGGCTGACGTGAGTTAACTGAAACATATACGGATCACAGTTTTATATATTCAGCTTTGATGCAAAAATAAAAATCTCCTTATTTTCAGGGTGCCCCTTGGTTTGATATGGGCTGTCCTTCTTGGTTGTGTGTGGCTGTGGCTCCTGGAGGTCCCAGATCCCCAGACTGTCCCTTACTACAGTCCTGCTGTCATGCTATTTGCCTTATCAGGAGTGCAGGAGCTCCTGGTCGAGCCCCTTTGGGTCTTGGCTCAAGCCCACATGTTTGTTCGACTGAAAGTGGTCGCTGAGAGCTTGGCGATGATCGCTAAGTGCAGTGTAACTGTGGTGCTGGTGGTGTTTACCCGTGAATGGGGCCTTTACATCTTCTCTGCTGCACATGTATGAAAACAGCTGAAGTTATTTACATTATTTCTGTCAATACTGAAAGATTTTTAATCATTTCAATTTTTCTTCCTTCCTTAGTTGGTCTACACAGGATGTATAGTGTTATGCTATGCTGTTTACTTCATTCATTTCTTGGGGTCTGAAGTGGCTGCAGAGAAGAATTTCCCACTAAACCATGTTGCAGATTTGCTGCCTCAGAGAGCTGATGAAAAGGTTGTACAGCTGCCATATTGTTATCATACAGTGATTTAAAATTTTTATGAATGTATACCAATGTTCCTTAATTTTTTGTTTGTTGAAAGGCACTAATAGATTGGACTCTTGCCCGGCTCACATGGAGCTTCTTCAAGCAGTCCTTCCTTAAGCAGATCCTGACAGAGGGTGAGCGTTACGTCATGACCTTCTTGAACGTCCTCAGCTTTGGAGACCAGGGAGTTTATGATATTGTTAACAATCTGGGCTCCATGGTGGCACGATTCATCTTCTTACCCATTGAGGAAAGCTTTTACATCTTTTTTGCCAAAGTCTTAAAGAGAGGACATGACATCAAAAGTCAGAAACAGGTCTGGACTCAAGGAATAAACCCAAACATCTTTTTGTGAATGGCAAGGCAGGGATTGTTCATTTGACTTCTTGTTGGTGGTTTGTTTGCAGGAAGAAGTTGCTATTGCGGCAGAAGTCTTGGAGTGTTTGCTGAAACTGGTGCTGGTGATTGGCCTCATTATTACAGTGTTTGGATATGCCTATTCTCACTTGGCTCTGGATATTTATGGTGGCTCTCTGCTCAGTAGTGGGACAGGTACGTGTGCCACACAGACACCAAAAGCATTAGCAATACAGACAGTTCATTTCTGCTGGATTTTCCACTATTAAAGTTTGTTGTGAATTTCCTTGAAGGGCCCAGTTTGCTGCGATGCTACAGTTGCTACGTCCTCCTGCTTGCTGTAAATGGAGTAACAGAGTGTTTTGTATTTGCTGCTATGAGCCAAGAAGAGGTTGACAAGTAAGAATATAGATACAGACATAATAATTATAACACTTGATTAAAATCTGCCCATTAATGTGTTCGTGTTTTATCCGCAGATATAACCTGGTCATGCTGGCTCTATCTGTATCCTTCCTCTTCCTGTCTTACATGCTCACATGGTGGGCTGGCGGAGTTGGCTTCATACTTGCTAACTGCCTCAACATGGGCCTTCGTATTTTACACAGTCTGCTTTACATACACCATTACTTCCAGTTCAGTCGGTGGAAACCTCTGCGAGGGTTGTTGCCCTCCCCACTCCTACTGTTGGCACTTGCTGTCAGTGCAGTCATCACAGCAGCTTCTGAGGTACCAGAGAAGATGTTTAACCTTCATTGCATTGCTGTTTTAGTCCAACTATTTGTTTGTCTGTTGTTGAATTTAATCCTGTGCATTACAATGGCTCTAATTTAAGATTCTTGATTCTTGGGTTTCAGGCTGTTTTCTGCTGTGACAGCGGCTGGTTGCTCAGGCTGGTCCATATTGCTGTGGGAGGAGTGTGTCTGCTTGTTGTTTTTGTGGCCGTTCTTCTCACCGAGACTCAGCTCATTCAGTTTGTGAGGACTCAGCTGTTGCCACGATACAGAAAGAAACATACATAAGTAAGGGGAAAAAACCATTGCTGCTCCTGAGAGAACAATTCCATATACAGTACAAACAAAAAGAGTACAAACAGTTAAGGTACTGGGAAGGACTGAGGAAGATGGAGCTGTGGACCTTTTTTTTTTTTTTTTTTTTCCTTTAAATGGACTGTGTTTTATGGAGGTGCTGCTGTGTGTTTTCACAGTGACATACCTGGATACACGTATTAAAAATGTCATTACTGTTTCTGCTTGGGGGTAAAAAAACATGAATGGACTTCAGTTAATATACTGTTACAGGACTCGTTTGTTCTACACAATTCGATCGCACAAAATGGCAACATCATACACATTAACTGTTGTGCAAATAATTCATAGAAGAAAGTATGAAATGTTAGTACATCAAAAGGTTCTGATCTATTCACCAAAGTGAGGTTCTTGACAGATTAATTTGATCATTGTATTTCAGTAAAAAAATATTGCAAAAAGCCAAGTTTTATGAAATTTGGTGGAGAAATGGAATATGGGTATAAGAGAC
>JAOWBL010000020.1:1644194-1657502 GCA_028564865.1 Zenarchopterus dispar | reverse complement strand
GTGGACCTTTTTTTTTTTTTTTTTTTTCCTTTAAATGGACTGTGTTTTATGGAGGTGCTGCTGTGTGTTTTCACAGTAACATACCTGGATACACGTATTAAAAATGTAATTACTGTTTCTGCTTGGGGGGAAAAAAAACATGAATGGACTTCAGTTAATATACCGTTACAGGACTCGTTTGTTCTACACAATTCGATCGCACAAAAAGGCAACATCATACACATTAACTGTTGTGCAAGTAATTCATAGAAGAAAGTATGAAATGTTAGTACATCAAAAAGTTCTGATCTATTCACCAAAGTGAGGTTCTTGACAGATTAATTTGATCATTGTATTTCAGTAAAAAACATTGCAAAAAGCCAAGTTTTGTAAAATTTGGTGGAGAAATGGAATATGGGTATAAGAGACTGTAGTTAAATGTGTACAAGAATCTAAAATTGCATAAAAAGATCATAGTTCTTAGCTATTGATGCACTTTTGTACTGTCCTTCTAGTCTTTTTCCATTTGAATTATATTAATTTGGATGGTTTCAACTATTATTCAAGTAATTTTTGTAATATTCAATTAAAGTTGAGTGTAATAAATCATGGCCTCCTGCTTTAGCTGTTTTCTTTCTTTCATGGGACTTTAACAGATTCAAGTAAAGTGGTTGTTTGATAAGTTGATGGAAGTGTTTGCCAGTTATTTGCTGTTTTTTCTGCTGCCCAGATTCCCACTGATGTTAGGCTCCCAAAGGGCTGAGTAAGGATGTGATTACTGGAAATAAGCAGGATAGGGTGGGAATGGCATGCTTTTACAGCAGGGCTAAATGTTTATTTATTCTTATTTTAGTTTTCAACAGATATTTCAGTCAAAAGTGGTAGGAATTTGCTGTAATTTTACTTGTATTTGCTTATCAAACTTGCTACCAGCGCTGGTACAAATCAGGTTCAGTGCAGTATTCCTGATGATCTGAGATGCATTAAATGAAGCATCATGAACTGGATTATAAATTTATTATAACAAACCAGATTCAGCTGGAATATAACTGAACCTTATTAAATCACACTTATATTCAACTTGAATAATGTCACAAGTTCTAGCTGTGATCTCATTATTTTCTGATGAAACAGCAGGAGAACAGGAGATGATAAAAAAACAAACAGGCAGAGAGACAGAAGAGAGGAGGAGGAGTCTGTTCACTAGTTGCGTCATTTATTATCTTTAAGAATCACTGCCAGGTTTTGTGTGTGTGTGTCTGTGTTGGGAGGAACCAACAAGAGAGAACGAGAGACAGCTGAGAGAAACAGGACCATTTCTGGTTGGAGAGTATCTTCAGTCACTCAACCATCATGTCTCAAGTAAGACCATAGTTTGAAGCTTGCTTTTTTAAAATTACAACTTTGAAACGAATTTCCGCAAATGTGGAGTACGAAAAAAAAAACTCCAACCTTTTTGTGTTTCTGCCCTTCAGCCGGGTCAGGATGATGAAAAAGTACAGCGTCCTGAAGTGAGAGAAGAGGACCTGACTGAAGCAAAGACAAAACTGGGCAGTAGTGGGCCTCTGAAAAGCAAGACATTTGAAGTCATGGAGGAGTGTGGTGAGGAAACACACATGCATGTAAACACTCTGTAAATGATTGAAAACAGCCTTTTATCTTCTGTATCTGGTTTAGTTAAGCTCACTTTATAGCAATGAGTGTGTGTGTGTAAGTGGTGTTTCTCATGATGCTCAAGTTTCCACTCCATATACAGACAGGAAAAGAGGGACAATAACATTGCTCTCTCCCTCTATCTTTCTTTCTCTCCCTCTCTCAAATAGTGGCATCTTGTGTGTATCATATGTGTATCCTCATATCATACTTGACCAAAACACACACAAAACAACTTTTCCTTGGCCGGGCAGTGCACATCTATTTTTCAGCAGAAAAATAGATGTAGCTATACAGTAATACACTTATTTAATTTTGATTTTTCCTCTTTTCAGAGAAAATGGGTAAAGTTGCTCCCTCGGTGTTCAGCGGCGCGAGGTCTGGAGCAGAGACGGCTTTCAGCACACGCTCAGCTCGTCCGGTCAGGAAGTAGAGCAACTCCATGACCACGGTTGCACGGCATCTGTTCCATATTAAGACTTTGTCTCAGTTGTTTTCCTGCCTTAATTCAGACTTTTTGTCTTTTAAAAATTATGCCTAAAGCTTTTTCTGCTCTTGCTTTGTGTTGTGAATGTCACATAACATTTCAGCTAAGACATATTTTTACATTTACGTTGCTTAAATTAATTGCTTCACAAAATAAATCAATAAGTCCAGTGGTGATGTATACCTAGAACACATTTATTTCATAACTGTAGTTTAGTACAAATTTGAGTTATTTGTACTTTATCTAAGTATTTTCTTTTTTATAATTATTTCTTGTGCTTTAATATATTCACTTTCAGCAACTTTTACTACTGCAAACTTTATAATTTAACAAACCTTTGAAGCATTTATAAAGTATGTTTTTATCAAACAGAAATAAGTAATCAACTGTGGTGACATCTAAAGAACAATGCCAGAAGAAGAAGATTAAATAAACCTTAGTCAGCTGTTTAAGCTCAGCAGTTTTTACAAGCACAGCTGAAAAGACAAGTTGATTCACTGGGTCGGAGGATCTGCTGAAATGCTGTTGGGCTTCTCCCTAAGATGACACGGCGTTAAGAGCAAAGAACTCCCCTTTGCTCTCATCTGCCCAGGGGACATTGTTCTAGAACTCTTTTGGTTTCTTCAGATCCAAGGCTTCTGTGTCTCCTGGCAACCAGTCCAAACAAACTGTACCTCTTTAGTTTCTAATTGTGCTGTCATGGACTTTAACGTTTACATTCTCAGTGAGGACTGTAGGGTCTGAGATGCCCCCCCCCCCTTTTTTTTCTATTTCCCTGAGCACAGTCTGAGTATTTAGGATGTCCTTTTCCTTGGAGGATTAGAAACTATCTTGAAATCTTTCCCTCTTGGAAATGTGCTAACATACCAGAATCCTCTGGACCAGGGGTCACCAACCCTGGTCCTCAAGAGCTACTGCCCTGCATGTTTTAGATGTTGCCCTGCTTCTTCACACCATGACACAAATGACCGTCATTGACAGAGTTGTGCACACCTTGATGCCAACCTGTTAATGACCATTAAATAATTTGTTCAATAAATAATGACATAGTGGAAAAAAATGTTATGTTTTTGCATAAGCCTGTTACTAAAAACTCAGATTACTTTTGTTTCTACAGAAGCAAAAATGAAAACATGAGATTTAAAATGGGGGTATTGACTTTTGTGGAACCATATATAGTAAAATGAGTCACAGGGGACATCACTGATCTGAGTTCTGTTTATGATATTGCTTACATACTTTCAGACTAGTAGCATTTGTAACGTGTTACTTGTAATGGTCCAACTGAAGTACGGTATTGGTGGTTTTATTCAGTGCCATAATCACTCTACAGTTTGTGAGGACTTACATCAACTAAAAAAGTCAGGCATTATTTAACATTTTAATTTTGGTCTATTCTTGTTTTTTGATTTATGGAGTAGTGGCAGCTATGCACTATTGTGCTTAATACTTTTGATCACACACACACACACACACAAATGGCAGAGGTCAACTTTTTTCACAAAAAAAAACAAACAAAAAAAATACAGTATATGTTCTGAAATCTATATTTTTATAGTAATAGATATCAATAATAAATTGAATGTCTAAAAATGTAATACACTGAGCCATTATGTGTTTTACTTTTTATTCAAAAATTGTCAGCCAAAGACAGAATGAGTAAAACTTTAAATTCACTGGAACAAAATTACTACAATAAATGAGAAACATTAGAACATTAGCAGGAACATGAGAATGAGCCACAATGGAGAGGAAAGATGGGACGATGCAAAAACAAAAAAGACAAAGTGATAACACCGACCCTGCAGACTGAGAAACTGGAACTCCAACTTTATTTCATGAACTTGTGATGCTGATCTTGGAGGATTTTAGCTGAAGACTTAGCATCGTAGAACAACTCATTAATTTCCTCGACCTGCTCTCTCTCCACGGTTTCTTTTCCCTGAACACGCCCCAGCAGACTCGCTGGTGTCAGCAGCTGCACGGAGTACCTGAAAGGAAGCAGGAAATAGGAGCAAAAAAAGCAAACGTGAGCATCTGATGGAGATGACATTTAGAGGAGTTTGGCATGTTTTCAAAGTATTTGTCTGATTTTCTTTCATTCTTTCTATCTCAATTATTTCCCCATATAACTACTGTTTTTTAATTCCTAAAACCCTGATTTGCACATTTTACTCAGGCATTAGACAAGACTTAACATTATAGTCTCTGCAAGTGATAAGTTATTGGGTTCCAGTATTGCGAGAAAGAAGAAAACATCAAATATGATCAAAAATTTGTGCACAAAACCAACTTCTTCCTGTAAACAATCCAGGCAACGGGACTGCAAGAATAGTGATTTGATATTTTTCCATTGCAATAGTTATAAACTTGTACTTTCTTTAGCATGTAAAGCTGTATTCCACAATTGTTAAATCATTTTCTCTCTTATTGTGTGACTGGTCATTTTTGCTCTATATCTAGCAGTTTTTAATTTATTTTTTTTAGAAGTGTACTCACGAGATGGGCAGGTAGCAGACACTGAGGAGTGATGCACTGAATACGGTTTAGAAATTGTGTAGAATTGCTTACCTTGCCTTTAATGTATGGACGATTCAGAAACATAAAGCATGCAAGTACCTGAGGGTGGTCTTGGTGCCAATCTCTGCTAGATGTGTGAGAGCTTCCTCGCTGATACTGATCCCCTCAGTCTGAGCACGGATCTTGATGATCTACAAACCGTGGGTGCATTAGCGACACGTGCGGAGATGAGATGTCACATATGAAATTGTGATATTTTGACACTCCAACTCACCTGCTTCATTTCCTGTGGAGTATACAGCATGGTCCTGATGATCATGACTCTGTCCAGCAAGTCCAGAGGTATCCCGTGTGGAGAGCTGATGTCTTCAGTCCCTCTGGTGAACAACAGTGAAAGGTACGTTAAGGAAACTTAAGAAGACAATGACCCTGATCCTTTAATCTTTGACGTGTGTGTGCAAAAAACACATTTCAAAGTTCAGACCTGATTAAACAGTTTCCCCTGTTTGAAGCAAACACAACAATAGGGGCGATGCTGCTCTCGAGTGCACGATGGAGGTACGTGAAGCATTCGATGTCAAGCATGTGCACCTCATCCACAAACAGCACGCCAGGTACGAGCTCGGCTACTCCCTGGTCTATGTAGCGGTTTACCACCTTGTTGATCTCAGCACGAAGCTTATCTGCAGTTAGAAAACGACAACAGACGGTCACAGTCAGCTCATGATGTGCAGGACAGGACAGCAGTCGGGTTTTCTTTACCAGTGATCTCTGTCTTTTTGGGCTTCATCAGTTGTCCCATCATGGAGAGAATATCCTGACCTCCCTGAGAGGAACCAATGTGCAATTATTACTCTGTCGTAGGATGATAGTGGATGCATTAATTAATACATCAGTGTGTTTACATACCTGTGGTCGGGCATTTGCAACATCCAGGTCGTGCAGCGTGACATCTTGGACTATCTCCTTCTTTTTATGGACATCACCTTTGGGAAGAGGCACGTACTCCTCTGCTTCCAAGTCAAACTCCGTTGCAAAAGTGTCACAACGTCCTTGTCTCTGCAGAAACGACAATAAACATCTTTCTTAAAGATTATTTTTAACAAGTGAATTCCTCACATTACACCAGTGAAACAAAAGCCAACACACGGGTGAAGGGAGAGCAGGTGTACAAGTGATCCTGCTGCCAACCCATTGAAGAGAGGAGGGCACGTGGCTGAGGGATGAAAGAGTTTGAGAAGGCAGGTCATGGGATCGCTGTCAACAGCAACAAATGTGCCACCTAACCCTCCTCCTCCTGTCTGACTCCAGCCAACTCGAGCCCCAGGCCCACCTGCACTGATTAAAAGAACCGTCATCACAGCCTGTCAACACAGGTCACAAGCCCCGCTGCTAGAAAGAAGCATTATGGGAGATGAAAAGATAGAGGGAGCATGAGGAGCTGCAAGAATGAGAGAAGTTCATTCCAGAGAGGAGGAGAAACGCAGCAGCGCTTTCAAGCAGAGCTGAGAAAGATGAAAGCAGAATGCCGGCGTGAAGGAGTCAAGGACAGGCAAGCCTGAACACTACCAACTTTGATTTTATGAAGAATTTTTTCTTTTTTAGTTTTATTACTATAAATGTATTTTTTGAAGTAAATAAAGTTTATTTTGTTATTTTGACATCCTTCAGGTAGTTGTAAATAACATAACACACTGAATTAGAAATGTTAATGATAAATTTAAAAAATTTACTAAATAATGTATGAATTCACTTTTCTAATTTTTTTAAAATCTGACATCAGAAAGATC
The DNA here is from genome assembly GCA_028564865.1 of Zenarchopterus dispar. Taxonomy (NCBI): domain Eukaryota; kingdom Metazoa; phylum Chordata; class Actinopteri; order Beloniformes; family Zenarchopteridae; genus Zenarchopterus; species Zenarchopterus dispar. Next base: position 1,651,073 of record JAOWBL010000020.1, on the reverse strand, counting down.
AAACAGTTCACATTGATGACGAGTTTTTTGCTCCTCTTTAGCAAAAATCTCCCGGTCTTTGAGATCAGCTTCCTTAGCAGCGCTCCTCTTTGATTCCCTCCTCGGATGGGACTTTGGCTGATCTGGACTTTGGCTGAAACTCTCAAAAATATCAGTAGTGTTCACTGTAAACTACTTTGACCGGATGCATCAGATGTTTACATCTTAATGATGGCTGAGGTTACACTGTTTTTGTAGGCTCCTGATATTTTCCTGGTAAAACTTTAATCTAGTCCCACCACTACTCTGGTTATGGCACCATACATCTACATTTTTAATTAAAAAAGTCACATTCCTGTTTAAAAAAAAAAAAAGAAGTCTCATCCATTCACAACTATGGACATCTTTTTTTTTTTTATTCCCACCTTTTTGTGGAAATTACCATAACCAAAACTACAGTTTATTTGGTTCCCAAAAAGCAAACACCAATCTCCATCACACCAATTTAAGACATGTCATAGAATGAGACCAAAAAAAAAAGTGTCAAGGCTGAAATGATTAAACCTCTGATAATGAGAGATCAACAGTGTAGCGTTTGTGACTTTCAACAATCACGTCTGGTATTTCCAAAGTAAACATAATGACACGTCTGTTGATGGATTAGTTCCAGCTCGTCCAAACTGCATGATTTCTGAGCATGGATGTGAACTCTGAGCTCCCTCGAATTGAGGCCTGTGGTCTGAGTGCACAAGTATTTTGCTATCCTTCAAAAAGTTTGACAAATTTTTAGATGTGCATTTTGGGCAAATGTCTTGTTGGAAGATTGAGTAGAGACCTAAAACAAGACTAGTTGAAGATTTCTTGACATTACTCCTCACATTTCTAACATAAATCTCTTTTCTCATGATCTCACTTAACTAAACAGGTTCCCTGCACCTCAAACAGTCTCACAGCTTTATTCTCCCACCATCATCCATCACTTAAAAACTGTGTTTTTTGAACTGAAGGCCTCTCCTTTCCTGTGCCCAACAAAAGCAGCATCATGCTGGTATCTGAATCCACTTTAACACAGTCCAGAAGAAGGCAGCATTTTTGCAAGACTTTATATAACGACATTATTTTAAAAAATAGGATTTTACGATGAAGAGTGAACCAAATAGAGGCCTTAACACTAAAGAATGTCTCACAATGTAAAGCTGAATAAATAATGCGATCACTGGTCAGTTTTTGGGGAAATGTTCAACAGTTTCTTGGCGGTTAACAATTTTGACCTTAACTGTAAAACAGTTTACCTTGACAGCTCCACTGTTTGCTTCAATGTAGATGACATCTCCCACTTCCACACGTTCTTTCTGAAGACTCTCGTAAATGCTAGGATCCAGCTGAGAAAAAAAACAGCAAAGTTTTCAGGCAACAGCTGGTCCTTGCTTTTTCTAGTATAATTTTGCAGACTACACTTGAAATAAACATCTGCCTGACCACTACAAGCTAAAAGTAAACCCCAGAAAATATCAAACATTTTACTAGTTACAAACATGCTAGTTAAACAAGTTACTGGACACATGCAACAACTTTTTTTTTGGTTAATTAATATAATTTCGTGTAATTTATTATAACAATGATTTTTACTGTTTGTGCAAAAAACATTCAGCAGATAAAATGTATTTGTAGCTAACAGCAGGAGAACTCCAGATGAAGACTGAAACTAAACTGACCTTGAGCTGCTTTGTGCCTTTGGCCGTCTTCAGGCCGATGATGACGTGGCTGATGGTTTTTCCGTAGCCCCCCATAGGATTCTCCGTTTCACAGGGGGTCAGCTCTGTCACCTCCCCTTCATACACCTCCTTTGTTTCTTTGATGCGCAGACCTTAATGTGAACGGTATTACAGTCAGACACACGCCTGCACTTCAAAGTGAGAATTCAATCAGTCCTTTATATTCCTGTGTCAGCTAAGCCGCCACATCTTTCAGACCACTGAACAATGCATTTTATAAATGGGAAAGAACCTGTGCAGGCGAACGAAATGCCAAGGCATCGTTCGGTGTAACATGATCACACGCTTTCACACAGCGTGTGGACCTGAAAACCAGCAGCACACAGGTGCCTGATCCTCACTGCCGAGGATCAGGACAGTGCGTAAGTCAGGAACTGTGTTGCATCGCTGTTACTGACAATGTGATGACAAACTTCAGAGTAACTATGGGTGGAGCAAATGTGCTGATGTCCCCCTCTGCCTCGGTTTAAGCTCCATTTCCTCTACGTTTGACAGGTATCATCAGCATAAGCCGTTCTACTCTCTCAACAACCATCCTCATAAGTCATCTTTCAAGTGTTACCTTACAATTCATGCCCACAGAGTAAGCAGCGTACTTTGAAGTTCCAATTCAAGACTCCTTATTTAGAGAGTCCATGATGAGATAAATTTCCATTATCAGCAGAATTACAAGTTTGTTTCTCCCTCCACTTCAAGAACAAATAATTCTTCTATTCACCTGAATGAACAAATATATTTTCTATCATGAACTTTAGATAATGCTTACTGACAATGTATGTTTTTTTTAAATTTATTTGAGATTTATACTTCTTAAAGTTTTAGTTTTGTTGTAAATGAAGTTTTTGTGTTGCTTTTATTAAGTAGCAGCCATCTTCACCGCAGAAAAATGTTGGACGAAAGGTAAAAATAATATACAATTAACAATTACAGTCACACTCACCGATTGCCCTCCTGAAATTCTCCATCAGTACTTCTGTTTTTTTAATTTCGGATGAGTAGACCTCACTGCCGACCATGGGGCAGAAAGGCACCTTGTTTCCTAACTCCTGCGCTACAGCCAAGGCGAGGGCAGTCTGAAGGTAGTCAGGTAAAACAACATGGAAAAGTGACAATCTGCAGTAACAATAAACACTGGGCTTATTATGTTTTGCCCGCTTATAAATACTGCATACATACCTTTCCCGTTCCAGGTGGTCCTGCAAGTAAAACTGCCCTCCCTGCCATCTTTTTTGATCGGATCAACTCAACAATAATGCCACAAGCCTAAAGAGGGAGAAAAATTTCCACAATTCAATAGCTTCAAGAAATAAATAAAACACAATCCTGTTTTCAAAGGATGTCTTCACAGGTCTTCACAAAAAAGCATGGCTCTGTGTGCGTGCATATGTAAGACCACTGAGAACCTCTAATGCACAACTAACAAAGAAAAAAAAAAACAGAAGAAAAAAATAACCAACTGAGATGCTGAAATATTATTTGAGCTGAGATCCCAAACTCTTACAAAGTGTTGTATAAGAACAAGGTGATGTGATATGCTGCTGACTTCATATCAAGTTGAGCAAATCTTACAAACACTAAAAAAGAAAAAAAGATACTGATATACAGTATAGAATCATAAACAGAAAAATATATTAAGTAGAGTACGCATTTATTTTTAAAATTATTATATTAAAAAAATGAACGTCTTTTATATATATATATATGTATATACATATATATATATATATATATATATATATATAAAAGATATATATATATATATCTTAGAATTCACTTCTTTTCTTTTTTTTGTAATTGGGGATTTTTTTTCTGTAAGAAATTACCCATTAACTAATATAATAGAAATGGTTTGCCGTTATTAAATACACACAACCTAAGACAGTAAAGTATAAGATAGCATTTGTTGCCAGTTTTGATTGTGGTCCTTTTTCGCTGAATTTATGGCATAATATCTTTTAAGATATATTTTCCCAATTAAACAAATAGTACGTGTTGACCATATGACCATGTTTAAATAACAGACATAAAAGTCCAAGTTTTTTTTATCTACAAATAACTGTTAGTGCAGTTTATTTTTCTTGCTAAATTTGTGGAAGTGGGATTTTTAATTAAGTTAGATAAGTATTTCACCTCTCAGAGAAACAGCGACCAACTAATGCTAACGGAATTAGCGAATGGGCTGCTAAATTGACTGCAGTTCGCCAAATCTCTTGCAAATATCCTGATGTATGAGACACTTTTATGAAGAAGAGTCCAATAATGCAAGTGAATTGAAAAACAAAACAAAAAGTGGGAAAAAAATCACCTCTCTTGCAGCCTCCTGACCGACAAGTCCACATGCTGTCTGTTTAGCATTCCCGGCCTCGTCTAACCCGAGTCCTTTGACGTGACTGTGGGAGGCGATCCTTTGGGTTTTTGTGGTGCTTTTTACTTCCTCGATTTTCATAGCTGTACTACTTATAAATTAACGTGAGATGTAAAGACTGAGGGTCAAGTAAATAGGCCCCTTATGCTTCTGATTACGATTTCTCACCGCCGCAAACGGCGCCGAAAGTCAAAACAGAGGGAGATCGGTTTCCATGTGGGTTACTAGGGAAAATAAGCGGAAGTGATACCCTGAAGTACCACCTATTCGATCTATTGTGAAAAACGATTGGATCTTGTAAAAACATGTGAAAATTCAATTGGCTGAAATTGTGTCAATCATTTTCTATCCGCCATAACCCCGCCCCTTAGAAGTCTGTGTTTCTTTTAACATGTCGTAGTGGAAACACCGAAAAAATGACAACTAATAAAAGCATAAGATTGATGCGGAGCCGAAAAGTTAAATATATTAATACTGACATTTTACAGTTAAATGATAATTAAAGTGCAATTAATCGACGATTAGACCCCTTGTTTTGTGTTTATTCCCTACTAAAATACATTCCGCTTAAGTTTGTTGTTCCGAGGAGGAAATGCGGTGACACTAGGGAAGACGTTTCTCGCTTCTTGCAACTGTAAACATGAGACATTAAGCTCAGTTTTTAAACAACTATATATACATATGTTTTTGAAAACTGTCACTTTTGTGAATATTGCTTCAGAATTGGATCTAAAACCAATCACTAGCGAGTTTGTGAAAGGCAAACAAGACAGCGTGTCTTGTTCACGGAGTAAAGGGAAGCCCACGTACGAGATAACATTTTATCAGCTGACAACATGTCCGAGTCTCAGGACAGCCGTACTAGAACCCTAAACTTTAATGTTGGGGTTCTCGGACACGTCGACAGCGGGAAGACATCTCTCGCCAGAGCCCTGAGCAGCACAGCCTCCACAGCTGCCTTCGACAAGAACCCACAGTCCCGAGAGAGAGGCATCACGCTGGACCTCGGCTTCTCCTCCTTCACGGTAGATTTTCCTGATCACCTGCTGGACAGCGGAGGGCAGCAGCCGTATGACAGCCTCCAGTTCACCCTGGTAGACTGTCCGGGACACGCCTCTCTGATCCGGACTATAATTGGAGGTAATCTCTAATGTAGAGGAACAGGTCCCAGATCTGATCATGGACACACTTTACAAGAGTCTGTAACATCAGCACCAAGTTTATAAAGTTACCTAAACAGATAATTGAACAGGCCTGCAAGTAACAGGCTCAGGGACCCAAGGCATCACGGGACCCGTGGACATGTACCCAGTCTGATTGCAAAAATGTAATTTTCTATTTACCCTACAAAGAGTTACAAACTAGGCAAGAAGAGAAGTTAAAGAGCGGTAAAATTATAGACCAGATTAAACAGAAAAAAACTAATATTTTATGCAAAACAGCCACAAGATGGCTTGCAGTTATTTTGAAATACAAAAAAACCCATTAATAAAGATGCCACACTACCAGATTCTGAGACAAAACAATAAAAAAATTGATGTGACTAATTAAAAAAATGAAATAAAACATATGTCTAAAAAAAAATAATCTGTAAACAAATTAAAGGTGGCAACTAAGTGATGCAAACTGAAGAAAAAACGTCTATAGGATTAATAGTTGTGAAGACTTAAATAACCTGAAATCCTCTTTTCATGTTGTTTTTGAACTGTGGTTCTTTCATTCTGGTAGGTTTTTTTAGGGGTTTTATAGGTCTGTGTCCAGGGCTCTCGTTTCATAAATATTTAGGAAACAGATGACAAAGTAATTACTAAACCTATTTATAATTTTTAATCTACAGTCATATTGACACGAATTTAAAATTTCTATGTCAGTAAAGTTGTAGTCATAAGGCTCATTTATTTCCTATAATATAAAACAACCACCTTTCTTATTTTTTAAGGTTTTTCTCTTCAGTATTTTTGAACCATTTCAGCATTGAACTAAATGATAATTTAGTATGTTTGTGCTTGAAGACGTGTTGTTATTGTAAAGAGGAACCAAATCATATGCAAATGTATTAATAGCATATTATTAAAAAATTGCTACAAAAAAAAACAAAAAAAGTGTGACATGCATTGAATTTGTGTCAGACGGCCCAAACAAACAAAAAATCAGCAACAACAAAACAAAGTCCATTAGAGGTGTATTCTCCAGCATGGTTATCCATCAAAAGTAGTTTAAACCAGTCTTAGATACTTAAGCCAAATTTGCTGTGGATAGCAGACAAGTATTGTGTGTGTGCGTGTGTGTGTATGGGTAAGTTTGCGGGGGTAGGGTGGGGGGTGGGGTGTTTGTATGAGAGAGAAGCATAAGCGTCATAAAAACTTACAATAATGACATACAGATCTGGAATAGTAATAAAACTGGAAAGTTGCTTGATTCAACTGATGTATAATTTTATGTAAGATGCAAACATGAAAAATACAATAAAAATAAAATTATCTAGTCTAATCTCATACAAATTTGAGTCTCTTGCAGTGATAGCAGACAGCAGTAGAACCGCACTGTAAATGAACTCAGGTTTGTCTTATCCAGCAGGGGGCGCTCTCTCTCTCTCTGTAAAACAAAAACTTGCCTGAAACGTGTGGTCTTGCATATTTGTACGTTTTAGGGGAAACAGTTGGATTGGAATGCTATTTTTTCATATTTTCTGTGCAAATGAAAAATAAAACTAGTGCTATTTTAATCAAAGCTGCTCCATCTCAAACTTAATACAGTCAG
>JAOWBL010000020.1:1627790-1644094 GCA_028564865.1 Zenarchopterus dispar | reverse complement strand
TATTTTCTGTGCAAATGAAAAATAAAACTAGTGCTATTTTAATCAAAGCTGCTCCATCTCAAACTTAATACAGTCAGGTCAACGTATGCGTGATGCCATTTACAAGGGCTGTCAGACTCAGCACTGGGCCGTGTACCCTTCAGACTAAAGTAAACTTGCAGGCCACTGGTTTGGCACATGCTGTAGATTAGGGAGGAAGAAAAAGAGTATAGATGGGGTATGTATTAAACTTCCCCTCCAGTCCCAAGTGGGGAACACACAGGAAAGAAAGGGGAGCCAAATAGAAGGAGAGCAAAGAGGGGAGAACAGGAAAGAGAGACTGCCAAAGCCAGGAAAAGTATAGAGTGAAAGGAAAGACAACCAAGCGAGCTGCGGCTCTAGTTTCAACCCTCTAGCTCTTTACTCTATTTGCCTTGGTGCACCCCACCTCCCCTAATTTCTCCTCTTGTCCTACTGTTATTTTTGAGTGCCTGTGTCCAGTCCTGTTTGTATTGTTTGTATTATATATTTTTCATAGATATACATCTCTTTAAAGCACAGTGTCGCTCTTCTTCGACTTAATGTTTTTTCTCTTACGTGTGCAATATATGCCTTCTCTAGGTGCCCAGATCATTGACCTAATGATACTGGTGGTAGATGTGGTGAAAGGCATGCAGACTCAGACAGCAGAGTGTCTGCTGATAGGAGAGCTGACATGTCCTCGCATGGTCGTCGTCCTGAATAAGACTGACCTACTGCCACCCAACAAGAGAGAAAGTGCCATTGAGAAAATGACCAAGAGAATGCATAAAACACTTGAGCACACAAGGTAAAGATTTATGTTTGTGTCTCCTGTATATCCCAGGATCAGTCTGCCAGGGTGACTTGTTTCTAAACTGAAAATATCGCAGCGTGACATCATGAAATAATCCCAGTGTTTTTGGTGCCCAGATTTAAGGAATGTCCAGTGATTGCTGTTGCAGCGAAGCCTGGGGGCCCGGACGCCCCTGACACAGAGGAGCCACAGGGAGTGCCTCAGTTAATAGAGGTAAGGTGTGGAAACAAGCTGGTCGCTCATAACTGGTAGGGATGAAGCTCAAAGCTGTGAGCGAGTACTTATTTATGAAAAAGCGCAGGAACTCAGGTAACGTAATGTACAAATGATTTTAACTGCTTCATATAAGTACTTTTTATTGACAGAGTTAAGATTAGCAATATAAATGCTTAATTTGATTAACTATACAGGAGAGGAAGAGAATGATTTCATATCATGATCCAGATGGAGTTAGTGTTTGGGAAAGTTTGGGAAATATTGGCAACTTTTATTCATAACCTGTTTGGAGGAAATACACTTTTTCACTTTTAGAAAACATTAGCAAATCTGATGATGGTGTCTTGTTTTCAACAGAGTACCTCTGAATTTATTTGTCATGTAACTGTAACCAAGATAATCTGCATTTTGTTGGTACTTTCTGATGGACAAATAGACACATTATTAAAACCTGACTGTGGTTTTATACTTGAAGCATTTCTCCCCTCGTAGGACCAGCCTCTTCCAGGGGGATACTTCTTCTAACATGCAACATGTGAGATCCCTGAATGTCTGGAGCATTAAAAAAATGATGTACATCAAACGTTTTGGGCTTCTCAGTCATCAGATATTAACCTAGTTGATCACCTGTGTGGGAATTTGGACCTGAGTGTTAAATTGTGCTCTCAGTCATCTTTATCAAAACAAGAAAATGAAAGAATCTTGTTGGAGTAACGACATCCGCTCCTTCCCATGGAGTTTCACACATTTCTACAATTAGTACCATGCCACATGGAACTAACATGCTATTTAGATTGTTGTTATGTGTTTTCCCTATAATTCCTTTAATTAGACTCAGGTTAAAGTGTCTAAATGACCCTACTATGAGAGTATTTACAGTACTGCAGGGTGCTGGAGTGTCTGTAACTCAGTACAATAGGTCGCCCTCTAACCAGAAGGTTTGATCCCATGTGTAAAGGTGTGCACAGCATGTTTATATCAGTGTGTAAACACATTTTTCTTTCTTTTTCCTCCTAGCTTTTAAAGAAGCAGACATACCTCCCGAAGAGAGACCCTAAGGGTGACCTTCTTATGGCCGTGGACCATTGCTTCTCCATCCGTGGTCAGGGAACAGTCATGACCGGGACTGTCCTGCAGGGGTCACTGGCGATCAACGATACAGTAGAAATCCCAGTGCTAAAGGTATGCTCTAAAAAATTTAAATAAATAAAAAAAATGGGCTTAAATTTTCAGTGTGATATTTTCAGGCATTCAAAGCCGTGGAGCCGTGGAGATAAAAGTCTAGATGGCTGAGTGTTTTGGAAGCTCAGGAGTTAAAGATGGCTGTGGGCAGGCCAAAGGATAAATGTTTGACTGGTTTCAGAGGATGTGTCAGGTTAGTGTGAGGGAAGGATGAGGGGACTGGGGGGGAGAAGACTGGTAGAATAAAAATGAGTAATTCAGACCAGATGCGGACTCTGAGGCAGGCTCAGCGCGTCGGGCTGTAGTTATCACCTTTGCCTCTTGGGGGCAGCAGATGGTCAAATTCATGATCACTTGTTCATGAGCCACAGTCGAGCTGAGTAATGGCAAGTTTTCAGTGATGGGAAAAAAAAAAAAAAAGAAAAGATTGTCAAGCAAACAGCCCAGACTGCAGTATGTCAGTCATGTGAAGCTAACTGGTTAGATAGATGTCTTTTAAATGTCTGATTTATACAATTTATATTTATTTGTATGTAGATGTTAATAAATTAATAAATTATAACAAAACATATATATTTAACCATTGCTTTATAGTTACTGGTTAAAAAAAAAGAAAAAGAAAAGATTTTTCACCTCCTAAAACATGAAGAAATGCAGCCTACTCATAACAATAGTTCATTGCATTAAGAAAGTTATGTTGTAGGTTAAACTTGCTTATTTGTTTATTTGCAAGGTTATTAGTTATGTTGTTGACATGTTTTCATGAAGATTCTCCTGTAATTCTCAGTAGAGATTTGAGTTTTATTGCCATCTCTTTAAATCCTCAAGTTTTTAAAATATATTTTTTGTGCATTTATGCAGTGTCAGGTCGGCATCAGATGCAGTAGGATTTTTTTTAAAAGCTTCTGTAAATAAAAAGAAAATTGTCTTTAACTGTGTTTAAACATGTTTTTGTAAAGGGTCTGGCTATATTCTGAAAACAACATCAGTTGCACACTCATTGCTGTGCATGTTTAATGACCTGTTTGCTTACATTTGTGCACATTTTTTCTTCATGATGTTTCAAAAATCGTTTCGACATTCATTTCATTTTGGGGAAAGATAACTTTGTGAGTTATGATCTATCAGCAGCGGGGTACCCATATACCTTATCTTGTTTCTGAACAGCATAGATTTTAGTTATCTGCAATCTTTTATCCAACCCGTGATCAGGTTTATGCTAAAAAACTATGCTGTTTGTGTGGAAATGTGTTTTTTAGCTGTGTTATTTATTGTATTTTCATGCTCTCTGACACTAGGTGACCAAGAAAATAAAGTCGGTGCAGATGTTTCGGAAGCCCGTGTCTGGGGCTATGCAGGGGGATCGTGTGGGCGTGTGTGTGACACAGTTTGACCCCAAACTGCTGGAACGTGGTGTTGTGTGCACTCCAGGGTCCCTGCGCACCCTCTTTGCGGCCGTCATCTCTGTGAGGAAGATAGGCTACTTCAAGGGCTCTCTTGCTACTCGTGCCAAGTTCCACATCACAGTGGGTCATGAGACGGTGATGGCGAGGGTGACCTTCTTTGGCTTGCCTCCTTCTGACTCTAAACCCGCTTCGTCAGAGCCTTGCTCACTGGAAACACCCTTCACATTTGACACCGAGTATTTCTACCAGGAGGAGTATGTCACCGGCCATGGGGAAGGGAGTTCAGGGCCGGATCCAGAGCAGTGGGCCTTACTGGAGTTTGAACGACCAGTCACGTGTCCCGCTCTCTGTTTAGTAATTGGCTCGAAGCTAGACACGGATATCCACGCCAATGCGTGTCGCCTTGCTTTCCAAGGTCGCCTGTTACAGGGGTTTGAAGATAAAAACTACCCTGAGACTGCTTTGCCACGTCTGCGGATCTTCAAGACCAAACAGAAGGAGGGTCAGGTGGAGAGGGTGAGTAGATATCCAGCAGTTTGCTTGTTCTTTAAAACGATCCTTACCTTTGAGTGTCGTCCCTCCTTCTCTGCCCTTGCTCTCACCTTGTATCCCTTTTTTCTTCTCGCCATAGTTCTTTGGATGTTTGTCATTGCTGGTGGCACTGGAGCGTGCCTCTCAGACAGAGCCCCTATTGTGTATTTGTAAACAGTCACGTACACACAACAGTCATACATATGCAGCCCTGCTGAGCAATGTTTGAAGCATGGGTGGTTCGCATGCCTTACTATGTGCTGTGACAGAGGTGTGCGTGGGTGGCCAACTGACGCTAGTCTCTTGTCCTGTCTAGCTGTCAGACGCTGGCGCTGTTTGGACACACCTGAGTGGCACAGGAAAATTCAGATTACTGTGAGCCTCTCTCGCTGCTTCGCTGTCAAACACGCCATGCTGATTTTCCTCTTTGCTGTTATATTTATACATGATCCTAAATCTATTAATTTAGATTCATTTAGAGGCTCGGCACCATTCTGACAGCAGTTTCACAACTGTCGTCATGGTGCGTGTTACAGTTCAGTTTCTCTGTGCAGACCCTCACGCGGGGTCAGATTGAGTTCAGGGGTCAAGTGTGTGAACCAGTTTCCTGCTTTCGCACCTCAGGCTGTCGACAGCTCGGCTCACTTATTCAGCGAAGAGTACAGCAGCGCGTACGCGAGGTCAGATGGTGGTCATGTGATGCTGCATCTGTCGTTCAGCCCATATCGTAGAATGAGGCAGTTATATTTCAATACTAAAGAATTCCCTTTTTATAAAAAGAGCACATTGCTGTCATTGTTGAGATATGACGGCCTCATCCAGTCAGATTTCAAAAAGGTTTGTCAGACATGTGCAGCTACTGCATGTATTTCTTTTTTCTTTTTTCCTTTTTTTTTTCCAATCAGCAGATCAGTCATGCTTGAGGGACACCAGGGTCAAATGTTCAGGAATGAATGAGGGTTAGGCAGAAGAGCACGGAAGAGCTGGTGGCAGCGCTAAGTTGCAGACAGAGCGGTGCCCTCCTTTTATCAGATTAGTAGCGGGTTAGACCAACTTAGTAATGGTTGATAAGCAAGAAATACAAATATACCATAAAACAACCAGAACGGTGATAAAAAAAGCTCGAGACAGCCAGGCGGCAAGTCTCGAAGAATGTGGCTGATGGCGAGCTGCGTGATTGATGAAGGGACAGAATGAAATCCTGACAATAATCCAGAAGAGCAACACACCAGACAAACATGCTGACATTTTCACAGTTGTAATCAGATCATATGCTTGCACAGGGTTTACAGTAGCCGCCACTTCTAATCAAGTTTGTCACATTTTGTGCTTTCTTTGCAATGTTGCAGTTCATAAGACTTTTTCCACCTCTGTGTTGCACTCAGGTGACTGATGATTACACCGTGATTGGCCGCAGCTTATTCAAGAAGGAGACCAACCTCCAGCTCTTTGTGGGGTTGAAGGTCACGTTGTCAACAGGCGAGAGTGGTGTCATCGAGGGCGGGTTTGGACAGAGTGGGAAGTTCAAGATACGCTTACCGGGTAAGGACTGTTTGGGGTTTTGAAGATTGTTGTTTAGTTTGATATTACACAAGCCTTCTTCATCATCAACTCCCGCGATTAGACCACTTTCTCTGGTACTTCTTGAATTCTGTGGCTCGGCAGACGCTTTTCAGGATGTGGTAGGAGCGGCAGGCCTGACATCCCCGGCCACATTCCCAGGATTCCTCCGGGGATTGCCAGCGTTCCGGGGGAAGTCTGATCACTGTTTATTTTACCTTCTGTTGCTCAAAAACCCACAACTCCACACCAGGAGGGAAGAGAAAATAAAAACATTTCAGAAAGAGAACCTCACCTACATCCTATTCACTGGTCAGAAGTCTCAGATATACGGGCTCACACATATTCAAGCATAATGTCGACATTCAGCGGTAACTCAGTGAGAATATCCTGACGGGTTGAGCTGCAGCGACGTAGCCGTGTACTACTGCACTTTCTGGCCGTTGCTTTTCTGTTTTGTTCAATTTTTCTGGTGCCATTCCCATCAGAAACATCCCTAAGATGAAGTGATGGATGAAAATATGCAAGAATGTGTTTGTTTTTATCTTGACTTTGTTTTCAAATGTTATCTGTTGCTCAAATCAGCTGCTCATAGCTGCATTATTCCTAGAGTTCCTTCTAATGATTTTATTTTTTGGTTATACATTTAAATTGTCATTTTGTTTAACACGATAGTAAAGATCCAAAGCATCCCTCCACCACATCCTTGTGTGACATTAAAGTAATAATAAGGGAAGTGAAAAAATAATCACTTCCAGAAATCTGGTTTTAAGCATTAATACTTTGTTCAGACACTCAAATTGGGAGGTTTTCTCCTGTTTCTCACTGCAAATATTCTCAGTTCAATTCTTTTATTTTGTGTGGCACCATATATGTGCTACTGTTGTGTATTGCTTTTCAGTTGTGTATGTGTATATATATATATATATATATATATAAAACACATACATACATGTGTGTGTATGTATGTATGTATGCATATGTATATATACATTCATGGATACATATTGATGACCTGATTCACTTCACCTCGTGTTACAGTTTTTTTCTGGACTTGAGGGATGGCAGCAGCAATAGTCTTAAGCACGTTGTCTAATGTAAGCACAAAACACAAAGAGATTTGTTCACCAAAACCATGATTTACCCATATTTGGTGTTTATGGGTTGCCATTTTTGAGCATCTCAAAAAAACCTTGACCAAAAGAACACACATTAAAGACTTGCGTTAATTTTTTAGCTGCCCCTTTACATTTTGTTGCAAATGTGTGCGTGAATGACTGTGTACACTCTACACTCATAGTCGTTCCTGTTGTCTGCAGTAGATTTATCAGCAGAAAGAGAGTCAGACAACAATAACTTACTTACATCAGTCCAAACATAGTTTATAAATCCCTAAAGGGAAATTATATGTTGCAGTAACTGTCATAATTTAATTCTTTTCTCCAAGTCACTATACATGACTATAGCTATGGGCAGAAAGGATCTCCTGCTGTTATTGACTACAGTTTTAAGTCTGTATTTGTTAGGCACCAAAAACTGCAGACAGACGTGTAGAAATGGCAGTCTTCATGTGTCACTTGAATCAAATGATCTATGATAAGGTGTGTGCGAGCGTGTTTTGTTGTGGAAATCGGACATTTTCAGCTGATCATAGATAACCAGTAGGGATTTTTTGGCTGCGGCGCAACCATAACAACCCTCACCCTGGCATAATGATAAGAAGAAGAATGCTGGCGCCGCTGTACACGAGGTCAGACAGCCAGCATAAAAAGCAGTGAACCCAGAACATTTCTTACATTTGTCTGCGAAAGCAAAGCAAAGCAAAGCATTCAGTTTCTGGCTTCAAAAACATGCATACAGAAACACAAGAAAGCAGATCTGATGGAGCCCTGAGTGTGTGCATGGGCAGCACGGCTCAGACGGTGAGACACATTACATGTCGGGGCTAAAGTCTTGAGCATTAAGGAGAAACTTCAGGAGCAAGTGAGATCTGCTTCACAGTTCCACAAGGTGAAATAAGTTGTGGTCAGCAGTCAAACAACAGGCTCCAGCTCTGATGAAGTATTACATCAGGATCTCTCACAGAGAAGAAAACGTCTCCATCATCCATCAGATGTGCTTGATGATTAAGTTGACTTAAGCGCTACACAAGACGGTCTACAATAAAAATCATGGCATTCTTTGATTTATTTAATAATAGATGATCACCTTTTTTACTTGACCCATTTGTTAATCTTTTTCTTAGAGGGTCTTCTGCCAGAAACCAAGCAGTTGTTATCCACCTCGAAGAAGAAGGGGAAGAGTGCGAGCAAAGGCGGAGCAGCAAACGAAGAGGAGCCTAAAGCAGATTCTCAGCCTGTTTGCATTCACTTGAATTTCAAGAGATACGTCTTTGATCCTCATAAAAAGATGGTTCAGTCTTGACCTCTGTTCCAGACTCTTCAGACTGTGTTGGCCGCAGAGATGAGGTCTGGAGGAGGAGCGGTGACTGCCGGCCCTCCGTATCATGGCTATGTTAACATTCATTGCCTGTTTTTTTTCCTGGGGGATCGAGACAATCAGCTAAAATGAAATGACTGAGGAATGTTGAACATAATGTGAACCAGAGTTGGATTTAATCCCATTAGCTTCATCTCAAAGGTGAATACTGCTCTGATGGTTCTGATACATATACTTGACTTATGTTACAGTATCGGGCCTTTTGGGCTTCTTTGCTGACAAAATCTGAATGAATTCTGACTAGCATCAAACTTTTCTTTTATCATGTTTCTAACCAGCATAAACACATTAGCAGAAATACTGAGTTAACTGCCTTCATGCCTCTGTTTCACCCCGGCTCTGAGGCAGTTCAGGCTTTGGTTTGGATTTACTGGCTCCCTCTATGTCATCTCAGTTTTATCAGTTTTTTTTCCCTTTTTCATATGACCTTTCTCAGTGCCAGATGATCATTGATTTCTTTATGATGTTGTTTGCTTGTTTTGAACAGAATACTAATGTTTCTAGACAGATAAATAAAGCAAATTTCTGCTCTGATCTTAAGCTTGGTTGTGATCATTTCCAGCATGGCTAATACTTGAATTAAAAGTGTCCAGAAACATTAACAAATAAACATGATAATACATGCAGCCGAAATTAAATGCTGAATACACACTGAAATCAGAATAGTCTAAAACCTCTTTTTTTTTTAATGCTGTTTATCATAGGTGGAAGGTATGTAAGACATTACAATCGCTTTTGTAACTAATATTCAAATTAAGAGAGATTGATGGTGTAGGATACAGTTATATAAAACTCTGAAACTTGTCATTAAAACAATTTTACCTAAACTTGTCACTGAGAAGGCATCAGTATCACTGGGTAATCACAACAGGTACATCATTTTAGTGATAAAATTGTGCATTTGTGTTCAGAATTGAAGGATGCAAGACAATGTCTGTTTTGACCACTAATCACGAACCCATTGTGCATCTTAGTAGTTTTATTTTATATTTCTGCATTAACATACAGTAATTTGGTGTGTTATGAGTTAATGTAGTGATCTTATTTTGAAGTGGTATCTGTCTTATAACTGAACAAAGCCTAATTGGTAACACCTATTTATTTTGTTTGATAATCTTAACACATGTGGCAGAGCTTCTGTCCAGTCTTATTCCAAAGTGTAATCTCTGTGATATTGTCTAGGAAAGTTTAGAAATAGATGTGCTGTTGAGACTCTTTTAATCACTTCAGAGACAGTGAGAGTGTTATTATAACACACCACTATGTTCTGTTGTGTACATTGTCTATTTTTTTTCAATACACACCACCAGGCCAGATAGATAACAAGGAGAATAATGTGTGCAATATAAAACTGTATTTTATATCTGCATTCAGAGAGCTATAATGATGAGAGGAGGCATATATTCATATAACGATAATCTCAAATCAGAAACTCGATGCCTTCTGCAAGTGTTCACTTTTGTCTTACACAAAAGACACTTCTTTCAAGTCGTTCTCTGATCTTTTCTCGAATCTAGCCAGTGATCCAAAACAGATCAATGTAAAAAGTAAAATAAAAAGCCTTATCTGATGCTAAAAATACTGAAGAAAATCTAATGGCAGCACATGGCTACTGAAAACAAAACTGAGTGATGAGTAAAAACACAACTTGTGTTTGTGCCGCTGCCACACCTACGACCTCCTGACGAAAGTGGACTTTCAGGGGTTTTTTTTCTGTTTGCATAGAGGATGCAACAGTTGCGTGACACGAATGCATGCACGAAGGAAACAAAACATCCCACAATTTTAAACTTTTAAGTGTACAACTGATATATTTCATGATGTGGAACAACACAACATTTGCACATAATTTCTTAAAAACGTATTTATTGTCGATAGGGGGTTGAACTAGATGAAAAAAAGGTAAGCATATATGGTAACTGCACTGAAGTCTCAAAGAAAAATGTGCAACATCTGCTGTATCCTTTGAAAATCCTAACATGCTTTCATTTTGCATTTTTTGGATTAAACTTATCATTTTTCTCATATGCATTCCTGGTTTAAATGCAAAGAGAGGTGCATGTTAACATGTAAAATTGAATGAATGAAAATCAAATATCCTTGGTTTCGATAGTCTGCAGTGACACAAAAGCCAAAGTTGATTTAAACATCACCTTGTTTTTCGTGACGTATATCATCCTAACTTGATTGAGAGCTTCAGTGGAAAGAAGAAAAAGAAGAAGTCCTATCTCTGAATATTTATGTGTAAGTGTTGTCCATCAGGTGTTGTGATGTGGGACAGTGAGAGTGCAGGACATTCAGTATGTGGCAGATGATGTCAGCAAACTGTCCCTGTGAACAGCGACTCTATCTCAGCAGGAATCTGTGGAAATTGGAGAGAGGGAGGAAGGAGGAGCAGCAGGAGCAAGAAGAGACACTGGAAGGATTGTTCCTCTGAGTGACAGTCCTTTTAGTCTTATCTCCCCTCGCTCCTCTTATAGAAAGCCAGACATGAAAAAAGAGAAAAAAAGTCGCTTTTTTACCCCCTCGCGTCTCTTCAGTTTTTCTTCTTTTGCTACAGCCACTTTTTCTTTTCCGAATCTAGTTTTTCTGGAAACCACTTGTCTCTGTTTGTCATAACGGCCGTGGAAATGATCTCAAATATTTCTCTTGTGGTTAAACAGACCGCAGCAGCAAAGACTGTATATCTGTGCCACAAATCCAACGACTCGTGTTTGCATTTGCCGGATCAATATGTCTACTGCCTTGCACGCATTTCAAGTAAAATAATAATAATAATGATTGAAGCCACTGTTGTGTCTTGCAGTACAACTGAAAACATAAAAGGATGTGCATTATCCAGTTATGGAACGTCATTAATTTCATCTCTCTGGTTTGGATTCAAACTGTCTTGTGTTTTAGTGATACACACAAGTAAGTGGGACTGTGCCATAATTTCTTCACTATATGTCAAAATGCCCGAGTGAGGGGGTTTTGATAGATGACTGTGGCAAGACGAGACAGACAGCAGGACCGTGGGACGCAGGAGTGGACTGTGTTCTCACCTCAGGACGTTGGGGTAATAATCGCACCTTCTTTCTCTGATAGCCGCTATATTTTGATCTGTGCATGGGGCCCCACGCTCATGTGCTTGATTGCGATTTCCCAGAGGACTTGTGCCTCTAACATCTCCCCTCCTCTTCCACAGAGATAAGACACAGCCATGCCGGTTTCCCTTTTAATAACCCCTGTCTTTTTTACTGGTGACCTCCAGGTCAGCTGGGAGTCGGGGGTCACCGTCTGAGCTCCTGAATGTTTATAGATGAGAAAAGGCCACTGATGAGCGCGGATAACAGGCATAGAAAGAAACAGCGGGAAGAAGAGTTTGATGGCTGGGTTATTGACATGGCAGAGGAGGAGTGCTGGAGTAAAGCGGTTCGAGGCAGGGGAGCTTGAAAAGACTAATTAGCAGCTATTTGACTGATAAATGAACACAACATTAATTAACAATTTAACCAATGGGGAGGTGATTTGACCACTAACATGCTCTCTTTTGCTCAGATACACAATTTCCCTCTTTATAACCTAATAATACATGTTTATAGAGCCACTTCAAATGTATTTTTACTAGTGTATTTTTGTTTCTATAAACAATTCTGTTCTAGTGCTAGTCTTTATTATATAAAACCCTCCAATAGCCACTTATTTAAAAGACAGAAAGGATTTATTATTGTTTTTTTTTTTTTGTCTTTTAAAGAAGGAATCCATACTTTGGTATCGGACGCCTTGATCACCCTCAGCTTTCGTACTCCTCTCAGCCAAGCAAATATAATTAGCTATGATTAAATTGCATATTGTTTAATTAATACCCTGCGGCCTCTTTCAACCGACTTTTCCATTTCCGGTACAACTTATCTCCAATCTTTCCTTCAGCTGCATAAATCTGTTGAGGTGTTTTGTTCTTGTTATATGCGTTTGTAAATCGAGGGACATGAATGTGATCGCATATTTCAGGGATTTCACCCACGCCTGAAATTGCGCAGATAAAAGTGCTGTCACTTCTTCCGAAACAGTTCACGTCGATATATAACTATCATGATGAAAGAACGTGGTAAATTTAAAAAAAAAAAAAAAAAGTCTTACAGTAGTGACATGGTGTGTTAATCACTTAAAATAAGAGTATCCCCCCCCCCCCAAAAAAAAAAACAAAACAAAACAAAAAAAAAACCCCAAGAAAAGCACTTGAACCAGTTACAGTAATAATGACAGTAGTTTCTGTTTGGGAACTTCAAAAATAAGAGAGAAAAAAAAAAGAAAACCTGAAAGACTGAACATTGTTTCTCATTGTCACGCCTAAACGACAGTTGACGCTTTGCTCTTTCAGTCTAAATTAGAGGGATTCCTTTCAGATTAAGAGGAATTTTAGCTAATGAATGAGCATTGTAAAATAATTATTACAAAGTAGAAAACTAAATAGGATCTTTATGGTTCTTTCTTTTAGAATAATTCACTCCATTCTTTGGTCAAAATATCACAGAGATAAATATCCAGAGTGTTTATCTCAAAACCGGGCCTGCTATTCCAACTCTTTTCTTCCTCCATACAAAGAATAAGCCAACCCAAACCCATTTCAGAGAGAAATTTCTTCCCGAGTGAATGATCATGACTGGCCAGGCTGTTTTGATTCAGGGGTAGTGAGGAACGAAATGCAGGAGATCCAGGGGCAGGAGCAACAAACAATAAAGTCCTTTATTCTCAACCAAAAGCACTGCTAAAGCAGAAAATCCAGAGTAAAAAACATAAACCAAAAGACAACTCAGGGGGGAGGAGGGGAGGGCTAAAATAAAAACTGAACTAAAGATAGACGGACAGACAGACGAGCTGGAAGATGAGCAAACTGACGGACAAAGAGAAGAGCATCAAGACGAACAGATGGACTGAAGGAAGGAATAGCAGGACAATAAATGAAGGAAAAACCACACGACCGTAACAACATCAATCCTGACTTAACATTGTGTTGTAGATTTGCTGGTGTATTTCATAATCCTGCGTGGTGTTGTTTATCAAATTTCCTAAAGTCAAAAGTCTCGACTTTGATGTTGAAATTAGCAGCTATAATCAAGCTACCAAACGCATCCAGAGCTTGGCCTTCAACCCTGTCCAACAGAGACACATCTGTGTCCACCTGTTCAGATGCAGCTTTGTGATCCAGAGTCTTATTGTTTTATTATAAACCCAGTGTGGAGGTGTCTAACATTGTCCAAATACCTCTGCACCAAACACCTGCCAGGGTGTGTTGAAGCAGGGAAA
Organism: Zenarchopterus dispar; assembly: GCA_028564865.1. Taxonomy (NCBI): domain Eukaryota; kingdom Metazoa; phylum Chordata; class Actinopteri; order Beloniformes; family Zenarchopteridae; genus Zenarchopterus; species Zenarchopterus dispar. The sequence goes on along the minus strand of JAOWBL010000020.1, from coordinate 1,630,597 downwards.
CCTCTAAAACATGCAGGACAGCGGCCCTCAAGGGCCAGAATTTCCCAGCCCTGTTGTAAAGTCTAAGACACAGCTCTTGGGTTCTTTGCAGTTTCTCTTGCCATCCTGTGGTTGGAACTTGGGCTGAACTTGTTAGGAGATCCATTCTTTAGAAGATTGGCAACAATATATTGAATGTTTTCCACTTGTCTTTTTAAGTGTAGAAAAATAGTGCTGGGAAATGAACACATAACTCTTCCCAGGTTTATGGGCAGTAATAATTGCTTCTCTAAGATCATTGCTGATGTTTTTCCTTCCTTCCATCAGTTCATACGTAGGTATCCCAGACCAACAAACTGCCAGAGCTTCTGCATTTATACAAATGATTAAACTCAAATATGATCACTTTATCAAGTAGATTTCATTAACAGGACCTGGCTACTGTTTAAACTCTCAATTCCCAAGGAAGCAATAAAGGTGTACTTTGTTTTTCCATATAATGCTGCATGTCATAGCTTGTTGTATTTTCTCAGGTTTAGGACTTGGTAAGGACAAAATGATATACTTTGTACCTTCATGATTCAGAAGATTGTAGTTCCAATAACTTCAGCTAGTCTTTTCCTGCATGACTATTATAGCTCTCTAGTTTCTGAGGACTTTTGGCCCATTCTTCTTTGAAATGTTGCTTCAGTTCATTGAGCTTTGCAAACATGCACATTTCTCTACAAGTCCCATCATAGCATCTTTAATCGGGTCAGGGTCTATAATTGAAAAAGTGCCGTCCAAAATCTTGATTCTTTTCTTTTTCAGCCATTCTGCTTTTGATTTGCTGCTCTGCTTGACATCAATGTCCTGAGGCTTGACCCAGTTTCAGTCAAACTTTGACTGTTGGATATTTGGCTTTAGATTACTCTAGTACACAGAAGAGAGGAGTTCATGATCCACACAATGACTGGTGGGTCGGTGGCTGCTGAACGAACCTCAAACCATCACTCCTTCACCAGCATGCTTGACAGTGAGGATGAGGTGTTCCTGCTGAATTGCTGCATTTGGTTTTTGCCAAACATGGTGCTGGGCATTAGGCTGAGACATCTTGGCTTTGGTCTCATCTGTCCGTAGGAAATTGTTCCAGAAATATTGTGGTAAGTTCAGGTGCAGCTTTATGATCCAGAGTCTTGTTTTAATTTTAATTTTCAGACATGAGTATTTCTCCTTGAAGTTCTTCTGAACAAACCACACTTGTTCATTCTTCTTCTAAAGACTGAAGAAGTTGGGTTTAGTGCGGTCATGGACTTTCACATTTAACATGCTTTTAGAAGCCTGTATCATGTAGCTCTTGTACCATTAAAGGGTCTAATCTCTGGGATGTCCACTTCTGGGAATATTTCAACTCTTGTAAATGTTTTCATTTGCAAATAATCTCCAGTTCTATAAATTGTTTGGAAATAGTCTCAAGCCTTTTCTGGTTTGGTGTGCCGCAACAATTTGTTCTATTACCGTTGCTTTTTTCTAATCTTGGTCTTTCCTTTTTGGCATTGTGTTTCCACACATCTAAAGAGTCCAGACCAGGACACTGCCAAAATATCTGCTTTTCTGGAGGCCTGCACAACTTCTGCTGATAAATTCATCAATGACTGATGATTAGCAGTGCTTCACTGGAGCTTACGCTCTTAAAAACATTAAAGTCCCTTTAAATCAGAGGTTCAGAGGTCTCCGGCATCCTGGAAACATGCATTTAGCTCTTTAACTGTCTCCTGGTTTTCTGCTGCTTTTAAAGGCATTTTTACCACAGTAACACAGGATCACATCGTCTTTGATTACACTTGTGGGGAGGTTCTAAGCTCCTCTTTATGCACTTCTTTGTTGAAAGATAACACTAAGTCTCTCGGACTGCAGACAGTTGAGAGTATAAAAAAGGACAAAATACAAATCTCCTTTGAGATTCTGCAGGACACTTTGTTTTATCAGAAAGCCGTAAATAAGTCAAACTGAGTTTTTATCCAACCTTATCCAAATAATAGTAATGGACCTCAGGTTCTTTTTAGTTTTTAACTAGCTCATTAATCCTCAGCACCCAGAGCTAGCATCAAATATGCTGTATGAGAATTTTCTCAAGAAGATTTCTAGTCTTTGCATTATTCCACATCTAATATTGACGCCTTAGTTTCCTCTTTGTGTACACTTGTTTTCCAGTCATTTGAGCCTGTTACTCACTCTTATCTATCAGATGTAGTCAAAAAGCCATGTATAAAAAATTCCTCCCTGGATGTTATCCCTGATCATTCATTTGAAGCTAGTTTTGAAAATATCTGGTCTACTATTTTAAATTTGGGGTTTCACATGAACTTAGTGGTCAGCACTGTTGCCTCACGGCAAGAAGGTTCCTGGTTTGACTCCCAGCCAGGAGTCTTTCTGTGAGGAGTTTGCATGTTTTCCTCGTGCTTGGATGTCAGGATAGGTGGTGATTCTAAATGTTCATTGTGTGTGGCTGTTTGTCTGCATGTGGCTGGACCAGTGGCTGTGATGGACCAATGACCTGCTCTGGGTGTACCCCTGCCTTTTGCCTGAACAGAGCTGGGAAAGGCTCCAGCAGATCCCAGTGACCCCGAAGCCTAATAAGTGGGTAGATAATGGATGGATGGGCGGTTATGCTAATCAGCTGAGGGACTGCGCGGCCTCTTTTGGCCTTTTGGGGTCATTTACTCATCAATTTTCTAAAGCTTGGCTGTGATTTTTGACAGGATGTTTAATTTTTATACAAACAGATCAGCTCCTTTATGAAAAGCAGCCTCTTTGGCCGAAGTGAAGCCATGTTTTTAATGATTTTG
>JAOWBL010000020.1:1592594-1611260 GCA_028564865.1 Zenarchopterus dispar | reverse complement strand
TATATATATATATATATATATATATGTGTGTGTGTGTGTGTGTGTGTGTGTGTGTGTGTGTGTGTGTGTGTGTGTGCATATGTATACATATGTAGATTAGTCTTATAAAGACAAAGATGCAGCTGCAAACAGATTGATAAGAAAAACAGACACATGCAGGTGTATCACAGCACAGGTGTTTATTGAATGTATTGGTATTGGTGTTCTTGTGTGACTGTTATGGGAAGAGAAATTAAAAAAAAAAAAAAAAAGAGCAAACATCCACTTTAATGGTTTTGCTTTTTTAAAATTTTCTTTAAAACTTACAAGTAACAAAATGAAAGAGAAATTCATAATCATAAAATTTCTTTTTGTTAAGCAATTCTCCAAAATTTTTTAATTTTACTTTTTTAAAAGTTCAGACAAATCAGTTTTACTGTTAAGTTTGTAATGTAAACATTTCTAAATTAAAAACATAAAGAGATAAAGAAAAATGTCCCTACTTTTATTTTCTCAACTAATATAACTGGAGGATTATTATTAAATTTTACTCATCCGCATGTAGTTAAAACATATGAACGTGGAAAAAAATATTCTGTGTTTTATTTCAATCTTTATTTTATTTTTTCTTGTATTCTGTCTAATGACATTCAGAGATACACCTCCCTGCCCCCCAACACACACACACCCTCTCACAACCCTACACATAATGAAAGAGGTGTAGAAATTAGAGTAATAGCAGAATTACTATCAACTACAGTTTTTTTAACGTCAAACAATTTTTGGACATGCAATACAGTCACCAAGCACAAAGCCTTTGATTTTTTTTATCTAATTAAAAAGAAAAGAAAAACAAATCAATTTACCATTCATTGTTATGGACAGTTATGGTTTAAATTACCAAACTAAAATGAATGCCAGAAATTGTGCATCAATATAATGTTTTATAATAATATAACAATATAACACCTTAAATGGACACTTTTGCTTTTAAAACACCTCAATAAACACTTAAATATTGGGTGCTTCTGTCACTTATACTCAAGACATGAGATGTAGACCTCCTACTTATGTCTTATATTTATAGTTTACAGCATCTCAGTTCTAGTTTAAATAAATGATCAGAATTCACTTCAACATGACAGCAGATTTAAACGAGGCCAGCATGTGTTATCTGCGTGTAATGGCACAGCAGCAGTTACTTGAGTTGGGGTGAAGTGAACTGAGTGGCAAATCATTTAAAATACTCATGAGGTTTTCCTCTGTGGAAAATTTTCTTTGCCCTGAACTCGACCACTCTCTCCCTCAGTAACCAGCTCAGGCCTTCAGTTTAATGGCGTACAGTATATCAAACGCATCCAGATCTCAATTATCATTCTTAATGAGGGAACCACTCTAGAGGAATCCTTTCTCCATCTGCAACCTTCAAAGACCCTTAAAAGAACATCATAGGGTCTTTATCGGACAAAGTTTCCCTCATTTGAATAATTCTCTAAATCGGCCAGAGGGAGATATGAGAGTGAAGCGTGAGGACCTAAAGTCCTGAAAGTGAAATGAGATCTGGGTATCATGGGGAGAGAGATGTACTACACTATGATATGGATTAGAGTTTGGGGGTCTGTATCGCTCTCTCCAACTTTTTGTTCTTTTCTCTTAACATTGGCAGAGAAGTCCTCATGTACCTCGATTCAGTATATGCATGCACTCACACTAAAGCGTCAATATACACACTCGCAGAGGTAACACGAGGGTCAGGAGGTGTCAAAGGGGAAGAGAAAATGTCTCAGATATGAGTGTTCAGAGGGCCTGTATCTCATTACATAGGAGAGTGATAGCCATCAGAGTCAGAATAATATTTAGCACATGCTGCCTGCTAATGAAGCGGTAATGTCCACAGACTGAAAATGAGAACCAGAGATGGCTCTCTTTTTCTTTCATGCCCTCATCTTTGCTGAACTCTCTATCTTTGCTCATTGTTAGCTGTTGACCCTCTGCGCCAGAGGAGGGTGCTTTTTTAAGATGAAATACAGAACCAGGCAGCCTTTTTAGTTCTTCTCATTTACTTATTTATTTATTTTTGTTTGGTTACTAATAAACAGCAAGAATTTAATTTCTCTTTAAATTATTGAAGTACTTTTTAGCCTCAGTTCAAGTCACTAAACTGCATGCTATCATTTGGCGTTCTGTCTTTCTTTGTTTTTATGAAGTGTGATGGAGGTGCTGGAGTCGAAGTCTGTTTCTTAGCCGTCATTAAATGAGAATTTATATCCTCTATGTGTATTAAAATACCTTCAAAAGGCACGGTGCCTTATGAAAGAGCTTGTTCACTTATGCTCATTGTTTACGTTGAAGGTCACTCACAGCCATTAGTATCTGGCTGTTTTCTGCGGTGAATTTCAGCACAAGGAGCAGTTAGTGTCACTTCAAATAACTTTGTTAAAGTTGCAGATATGTATTGGTTCCAGCACCAACCAGCAATGACGTAAATACACGCCAACACCCTTGTGGGCATACAGATTTTTGCAGTATGCGCTGGATTCATGGCTACTGGAGTAAACGCTTCACGTAGAGACTCGAGTGGTTTCGAAAAAAAACACAATAGACACATTTGGATCAGTATTTTACAGAGAAAAATAAATAAATATACACCAAGTTAAAATGGTGGTTGTATGATGAGGTTCTGCTCACACGTCATTTGTTATAAAATAAAACTAGCAGCTTCACAGACTATCATTAGAGTTTGATTGTTGCATGTAGACAACATATAGTGTCTTTACTGATGGGATTCAGGCATCACTGCCTTCCTTGTGCATCCAAGAGGAGATGTAACCAAACCTCTCCTTATCAAACAGAACGAACAAGAGATATTCACTCTGTTTTTGAGTAAATGTCACTGACACGTGACTTACTTTTGACCTTTTTTTTTTTTGAGTGCTTTCTGGAAGACATTACCTTTTTTATACTGCAGATTTCAACACATAAATGCCTTTTGGAGATGAGTACTGGATAGCAACGCTGCACACAGACACACATCAAATAAAAGTGTCAGTGCTGTTAAATTTGCTTTGAAAGTTCTCGGACCACACTTGTGGCTCTGATGGTGGATTAGGTTTACAGTGGAAACATAAATTGGGTTTTATGGCTTTGCCATAAAACACTGTGAGCTGCCTGTCCTCTGCTGACTTGATTTGGGGTTTTTTTTGGTTTTTTTTTTTTTGGATGTAATTAAAGTAATTTGCTTTGATTTTAATAATGAAAGAGAAAAACATGGATATAATATTGAAACTGTAAATTTGACCAAGAAAAGGTGTGTTGTAGACAAAGATATAGCATGCAATACAATGGGTTTTAAAATTATGAACTACTGAATAAACATTTTAGGAATTTCATTAGTCTCTTTCTTTCTTGTTTCCTTCTCACGTAAAGCTTGGAGTCGCTGAAGGGCTAAATGCAAATAATCCAAAAGTTAAACCAAACAGAAAAAGCAGATCTGAATTCATCTTATTTGGTTAATGTCATTAAGTCCGTCCATGTCATTCACGCTGCAGACAGCCCACCTCCTCCCTCCCTTTTTTACACACAGACATACACAAAAACACCTGCACGAAAGAAAAAGGCAATTGTTTCAACTTTCCCCCTTGTGCCCTCTTTTCTCTCAGCCCAGCCCTCTGTCTTGTCAAGAAGATTTACATGCTTTTTTTTTTTTTTTTAAGTCCTTTTATGTAGAGACTGTCCTCTTGTGAGGACCCGGCTCCCACCCTCCTCTCCCCTCCCTCCTCCATGTCCCTGCACAAACACAGCTGACAGGAAGTGGAGGCGCTGCCATGACACAGTCGCGTGCCGTCCAACAAATCCCTCTCAATTCGGCGGCCAGCAGCCCCCCAGAGGGCTTGTGTGTGTCTTTGAGAGCGTCTTCAGCTTTGGAGTGTGTTCATCTGCGTGTTTTATAGGCTCTGGTTTTGGGTGTATTTAGCTCTGGGTTGCCTCCCTGCTTTTGTCTCTGTTTTAGTTTTTCTGTACAGATCTTCCAGTGATTACTCACTATGATTTCATTGGTGTTCATCCTATGAATCAAGAAGTGAGTTAATTGATTACTGCTTTTGAAAGGGCAAAAAAAAAAAAAATTGTTACACACACTCTGCTGATTGACTTTTAGAGCTTATCAGTGAATTGGACATCAATACAAGTTTGTTTTGAACCAGTTTGTTGCGCTCATCAATCCTCTGTCTGATCAGATTGTCACCTCACATTAATGTTTCGTCTATCTGGTGGCCCAGTCTTCCTATCTGTCTCTCTTATCTTTTTCTTTTTTCTTAAATGGTTTCAGCTTACATTAGTGTCTGCTTAGCAGCATTTATTGCTAATTCAAGGGGAAAACAAATCTAAAGCTGCTCTGTTGTTTTTAACTGTGTGTAACAACAACATGAATATTTAAATCAATCAGACTGGACATTCAGCGTCCAGCCTGAGTGAGCCCATTTGTAAATAAAGCAAATATATGCATTACATAAGTTTTCTTAGTGCATTTCTGAAAGTGTATGCAGCATGTGCTATTGCTCTGTCGTCTTTAAACTGTATAATACACATAGTAGTTTGTTGAACATTAGACATTTCTTTCTGTTTCTGTTGTGCGTCTGCATCTTCATGCGGTACGTCCTGGAGCTTGAAGAGATGCAGTCAATTATGGGTGGATTGTCTTTGCAGTGTGGCATTTTAACCACGTCTTTAGAAACAGCCTCTGCAGCTGCCTCTTGTGTGCGTGCGTGTGTGTGTTTAACACTGCAGGTTACACATACACACAGACATGCACGCACACACATACATACAGCAGCCCTCCAGCTCTCCTCAGTCCAGGGGGCAGTAAAGTGGTTATCTCTCTCTTTCAGATCCTAATCTGACAGCAGCTCCAGCCTGTTGCCAGGTTACCCCTGGGGCGTCAATCTCCATTTAAATCCTTTCTGCCTCCCCGCCCACCCATCAACACCAGTCCAGTACACCCACCACCATCCTATACTACCATATTCTCACCGCCCCCTCAGTCCTAAGGGTCTCTGCTCTGCTTCTTCACCCCCTCCATCTGCCCCTGCTCTGACTGTGATGGTGGCGTCAGGCTGAACTCACATGGGGCAGCAGGTGGCACATGGATGCTTTAGAATCAGCTGGCGTTCAGGGATAGCGGGACTCTGTACTTTTATGTTGCAAGGGTGCATGGCTTAGTTTGCTCTCAAAGCTGTGTGACGCAGGCCTTTCCCAGTGTTTTCTGGCGCTGGTTCACTCACAGTGAACAACCAGGTCTTGTGGAGCTGGGGGATGTGGGCTAAGTGGGTTTGTTTTAGAGAAGGGCGGCAGACAGAGGGTCTTGTAACTGCAGGAGGATGTGGGCAGAGTCTGTGCAGCGTTCTCTGCTCAGACAGATGAGGGGAAATGATGGAGAGATAGGGAGTTTGATGTCTGGGAGAACATTCCTTCTTCTTTTGCTGGTCTTTCTTTCTGTCCACCACTGGCTTGTGAATGGAAGCCCATTGTACTTGTTGGAAGGGGCGTCTTGCATGTTGACCCTCACCCAGAGGTCATAGGGCTTGTACTGGGGATGAGAGAGAGTGTGTAATTGTAGCACTAACACAAAGACAGGCCCACTGAGCGGCCCTGCCGTTGTGCCATCTCAGCCTCAGACAAGCTGCCAGCCTGAGCTGAGCGGACTGCCGCTGAGCAGGTTACACTTCCTGAGCTCTCATAGAACAGTGTAGTGTTTGTCCACTGTATCATGTTCAGCTGGACATTTGATTGAAGCGCTGTTGACTGTTCATGTCTGGAGGCTGAGGAAGTGGAAAGACTGTTTTCTATAGAGAAAAAAAAAGAAGAACCTGTGTTAAGGTAGACAATAGAAATTAAAAGATGCATACATACAATCCTAATTTTCAACAAAAGTTGGGAGATTTTAACATAAAATTCTATGATAAAAGAAAAGGAATGTAATGATCTGAAGATAATTTAAATCCTATATCTAAAGTTTCACTTTGTAACTTTTAGTCCAATCTACTGAGAAACCCACTTAAACTGTTGTTGTAAAGTAAGTTTTAATAACACAATATCAAATGTTGAAAAAAAGAATTATATTGCTTTTGAAAATGTGTACTTGTTTCAATCTTATGTCTGCAAGCTGTTTAAAACACAGCCATAATGGAGCTTAATGATTATAATGAGACATGGGAGGATGAGATCAGCAGGTGAAACACCATGGCTACATAGTGCAACAGTTAATAAATAAAAACTTAAGGATATCACCATATAGCTGTAATAATGCCCTCAAATTTATTCAGAGAATCCAGAGAAATCCCTGTATGGATAGGCAAGACCCAAAACCAGTTGTGAATGGTTGTGATTTTCAAACCTTTGCATAGCACTCCATTAAAAACCAACATGGTTCTATAGTGGAAATTATTACCTGAGTTAAAAAACACCTCTGAAAATATTAGTTTGTAAACATGGTTCATTGGTGCCTCCACGGGAATTAACACTCTTTCGCTAATGGAAATGAATGTGAATCAAAAAGGTAGACTGGCTGTCTGATGTCAGGGAAAGGACAGGTGATACACTTTCCCAAAAATATTGACCAATGACTGTGCTACTTATAAAATTTTTCATAGTACAACATTCCTCAAAACCAAGGCTCCTATTTGGTTAAATTTTAATGTAAATATATTTGTGATTTCTTTATTCTAAATGTAGTGATTGTTGAAGTGGCCAAAATTATTTGTGATTTTTGACTTCAAACAAAAGCTAAACAATCAGTCAATATTTGAAACTAATGAAGGACTCCAGGAGCCCCTTCTTGAGACCCCTATTACAGAAAGAAATAGTATCACCAGGTGAAAAAATAAAGAAGGAAGATAGTAAACATCCATCTAAAGCTGGAAGGCTTACTGCCATTTCAAAAGAGGCAAATTATGTTTAAAAAACAAACAAAAAGACAAAAAAAACCAAAAAAAAAACCAACCTGGACACGGTTGAAAGTGAAAAATTTCCAAAACTTTGGAGAAGAAAACAGGGAGATGTGTCAACAAGAATCCCTGGATGTCTGCAAAGATGATTGTTGGTGAACTAACTCATTCTGCAGCTGAGGTTTGATGGCCAGAAGCTTTTGTGGTCATAATCCAAAAGCTCCATTCCTCCCACAGCGACTAGGAGGACTTCAGAACCTGATCACAGCTGTATTGAGAGTATGTGCAGGGAGCTCATGATCAGATTACATACAATTGGAGATTTTTGTTAGTTTCAAGTCATGAATGCTAAAAATGTTTATCAATCATCAGAGGACTAATAATTTTGGCCTTGGGATATTTTTTTTTGCTCCTTTGACTTTAAAATGTAATCAAGTATATTAATTTGGCTTTGTAGAGATTTATCTATTCTTTTGGGACTAAATGAAAGTCACTTCTGTGTCCTGGTTCATGTAGGGGACTAATAATTTTGGACTTAACAGTATGTTTAGGCAGGAAATTTATTCATTTTGGTCAAGGAAAAGATCATTGTTTCAGTTAAAAGAGACATTTTAGGATTCCTTGAAGTAACGTTGTTTTGTCAGAGCTAAACATTCAAAGACTATAATTCTCACTCTGACGGGGTGGGCAATGGCATCTAGTTTTTATGCTAAGTTCAACTGTGAGGCAAAAATGAGGCCAACAGCTGATGCTGCAATTAAAATCTACATGACAGACTGGATCTCAGATTATAAAATTCACAGTTTACATCTACTTTCCCTGTCCAGAAGCTATGCAGAAAAACACTAGTCTTCTCCTAAGCAGAGAAAAGACTTGAATATCTGTTTGTGTCCCTTCAGGTCGGGAAAAAAATACTCCAGGGGTTTGCCAAACATCGGCATCAGCAAATGATAAAACCACACAAAGAAACAAAATGCTCGGTCAAGAAGTGCGAGTGAGATGTATCTCTGCAGACCGTGAGCCACCCTTGGGTTTTCCAAATCAGTGCCAGAGGTCTCAGGGGAGCAGAAGCACGAGGGCGGACATGTACGTTGGAACATTTGCTGTGTTGGTGTGTGACAGCCGTTTGCATGACTCGGTCCTGGTCAGTGTGTCAGTCAGTATGTTCTGTGAGGGGGCATGCTTGGTGCATCTGAAACCTCTGGGCTGACGGCTGCCGGCATGGTTCAGCCACCGGTGCTCCACCTGGCCGATTGATGTGGGCCTGTTTGAAGTCCTCCCGAGAAGAATGAGCTCCATTCATAGCTGCTGCACTCTCCGCACTCCCAGCCCCACCTCTCCCCGCTGTCTCTCGACTCTGTTAACAGCTGAAATGCTACACGGCTCAGAGCTCACAGTGCTATAAAACTGCGGTGGACAGACAACAATATGACAGCCTCAGAATAATGTCCCTGTGTGTGGAGCTTTAGTTTCCTGCTCCTCTTATTTGAATATAGTGTAGGTCATACCATGTCAAAATATGACCTTTTCTGCCTCTGTTTACTCTTGGCAGTTTACAGTGGCTTTATGAATAACATCATCCCACTTAAACTGTATGTAACTGCTTTAAAGAAGTAAAACAACTTACTAAGTTCCCGTGATAGATTAATTTGTTTACTTTTTCCTAAATCATTGGTGTGACTCATAAAATGTCCCAAACGGAGTACAAGGCACACGTTCAAAAAGCACACCCTAGCCACGACAGTGCCTCAGATTTCTGTTTTAAACTATGCACATCTACATTCGAATAAAAATGGTTTCAGTAACAATAAGCTTAGTGCAAATAAAAAGAAATACCCTACTTATATTTTGAACCCAGTCCCGTCTCACCTGTTAAGGCAGGTGCTTATGTTCTAAATGTTATTTTCAGCTCACATTGCAACTAACAACTACTAATTTGAACAAATTAATTTTAACATCCCAGATTTAAATCCATATAAAAGCAAATTGCAGAAATATTGTCCTGCAAGAACATGCCACTCAAGGCTCCTTCCTTAAAAAACATGATTACTTTGTAAACTTTTATTGAAATCACAAGTGCACATGGATGCACCTGTTCTGACTGAGTTGCATCCTCTTATACCTTGCATTAGGGACTATGCAGCCTTGCAGTCTCTATCAGAAAGATCTGCTGCTGACAGACAGAGCCAAGGTCAGTTCCTGGCCCTCTCATCACACTTTGTCTGTGGGATCCTCGGAATGTGCAGGAATGTGGGTTCTGACAGGTGGAGCGGTTCTCCTCATAAGGAGACACCCAGACACACCTCTGAATCCCCTTCCCCCTGCACGTTCATCTTTTCTCTTGCTCTACATCCTCCCTACCCTGTTTCTTCTTAGTCTGTATCTGAAGAGTGATGGTCATCAAAGTGATCGTCTTTTTCTCCCTGCACATGATGGGAAAAAGCAGAAGAGCAGCAGAGAGACTAATGCAAAAGGTAGATTTAACATGAGTCAGGTGAGTCGTCTACACAGCAGCCTGAAATGTCCTCCTTCCATTTGATTGGCTGTCTGAGCACCATTTTTTACCACATTCTTCAGCAGACTGACCCCAAGAACGTTTCAGGAAGAACATGCCCCTCGTTTCCAGCACAGGTTCATCTTGTCTACTTCAGCACAAAGTACGACAGGTATTTCTCCAGTTAAAACTGGAGAAATAACCTGCCTCAAACAGAACTGGATGAAACTGAGAAACCCCTCTGCTGTCAGCTTTCGTCATCCCCCATCCTCCCACCAGCCTTTTCCATTCAGATTGTTATCGCTGGTTAGATTATTGCTTCCTGGAGAGACCTGGAGCTGTCTCAGCTCTCAGTTTTATGCTCCTCATGTTTCAAAAAAAAAAAAAAAAAATCTAAGGCCAGGTGATTACTATCCACATGCGATAAACTCTGTTAACAATCTGCCATATTTAGCGGAGTAAGCTGAGTAATTTATCTGTGAAATTTGTAAATAATAACATTAATGATGACACTATGATGTGCTCCATAAGCCACGTTAGAGAGTGAGGATACACAAAGATAAATCATTTTGCATTAATTAGTAATTATTGCTTGAATTCTGTGAGTTTGTGGTTTTAATCTTTCTTCAACTGAGTATTTATGGAAACAAATATTTGTAATCCCATAAACATAATTAGTTTAAATCTTTCAGAGGTCTGTTTTCATTTTGAGATTAGAGGTAATTTTTTGTAATCAGCTTTAATAAAATAACACCTTATTTCCCCACTGATCTAGCTCTAGGAAACAATAAATTTGTAAACATGAAAAATTCCCCAGTGGTGATGCTCTTATGAACATAAAACAATCAGTCAATAAAACAAACGTTACTTGTACATCATGTTTCATACAACTTGTATAAACACAAAGTGCTTTACAGAAGTGAAACAAGAGCAAAGAAAAAAAAATCCAACTTTGACACCATAACACTTTAAAACAATAACACACGTAACTACAATGACAAACACTCAGACACAAACCGAGATCAATGATATTTAGTCTTGAGTCTTTGAGAAAACACAGAAGAATGACAATTAAAATACATAAAAAACACACAGAAGCAATTAAATGAAGATAAGGAAATAGATGCATGAATAACTAGAATGTTAAAAATTAATGCATTTAGAATAAATATATGAGTAAACAAATGAATAAACATAGAAAATGCACCAAATCTACAAACGATAACTAAACAAATGTAAAGCGTCCTTAACAACACAATAAGAGCTGTTTTAAATTATATTTTGTCACATTTAACATGTTATCCTTCAGAAAAGCAAACAATGATTATTAATATTATTTTGTTAACAATGACCTATTTTTTCATGTAACTTCTGGGATTCTGGGTGCATCTTTAGTTGCAACTGAAGCTTTATCAATCAAATGAACAACTTAATTTGCATCAGTTTGCTGAACATAAATCTGAACACTAGATAAAACCAGGTTCATATTCAAATCGTGAATCTCAATCATGTTTCATCTTCATTTTGTATTATGTCTGGATTATAAAGGCCAAAAACCAATAAATTAATATTTGTCCTGTTGTGAAAACTTTCTGCAAAATCTTTCAGATTTTTACAGAAAAGTTGTGACACTTTTACTTCGGCAACAAAGTTCTCCTCTGTTTTCACATCTCTGTTACTTTGCATTGTGCTGACAGAAACACTGACTCTGAAATATAACCTTAAAAGATACTTTGAACAGATTTGCATTATGATTTTAATGTTCCTACACGCATTATTCAAATACACCGTGCCTACATCCGTGTCTCATTCCTCCACCTCTCTATAGCACACCACAGCAGTCTTGACCCTCCCAGTTTCCATTATCGGATCACTTCTGGGAGAAAATAGAGGCAACCAGGCCCACTTTGACACCCACTACAACCCATACTGTCCTGCAAAACTTCTGTGCCCTCTGATTAGATTTGAGTCCTCAAATTGGATCTCCCTCTGAAACAAACACCCTTTTATACCCATGAACATGCACACAAACATATAATCTGGACGCTGAAACCCTGCTTAGATGATTGTTTGCGCAGTGACTCTTATTCTCAGTAAAAGCTGCTAATAGGAGCAAATTACTGCCAACAACTTAGAAATATCAAGTGCCTAACTGTTCTGCTGTAATGTAGTTAACTGTTGACCAATCCAATTATGGTCCAGCAAAGGGCTCAGTGGAGCCGAAATGGGATGGAGAGAGGGGTGTGTCGGCCCCAGGGGACAGGGGAGTGGAAGATACCTGGCTGCTGGGCTGCTAACTGTCACTGTTTAGCTGTAATTGGATTTGGAAAGGACCGTGGGGTAGAGTTGCCACTGACATCCAGACTTGAGTAGGGGATGTGATCTGATCAGGCTGTATTAGTAAACATAAAGCAGCTCAGCTCCTCTTATTCCCAGTCTGTCACAAAATTAGTCTTCCTTTGTCTCATTTTAACCTGTTAGGACAATTTAGATTTCCCTGGGCTGTTCTGTGCAAGGGATTGCAGCGTTTCCATTTCAGGAAACAAAGGGTGTTTGAAGCTAAAACCCATTTTATTTATTTTTTAAAAAAGAAGATTCTTTGATTGATGACTGCTCAGGGTAAAGTAACATGTAACACCTTTTTGTATGTTAGCAGTTTGAGCCATCAAGGCCCACTGCATGTTTGTTTTTGTTCTGCTTTGGGAGAGACATTAGGTTTGCAGTGACCCGGGAGGTCAGCAAGAACACAGCTCTCAGCTCGCTGGGTCAACTTTGTTTGACGTCTGGAAACATTAGAGCAGTGACTCAGACCAGGCCTGTTAATCAAAGCTAATGCAAGTTTGATGCAGTCGTATTTCTCCCTCTATCTCCACTTGATTTAACCTCCATTACCTCGGCCTTGTTTCCTCGTTCCACGTCTCCGTCCTCCCTCTTTAACCTCATCCCCTGCCCCCTCTTCTGTCTCCCCGTGGTGCTCTGTTCGACTGGCTCCATTACTCGGGCCCCCTGCTCCTCCCTGGCCCCACTCCCCTTAGGCATCCCAAACCTCATTTGCACAGATATGTTTAGCCAGCACAGGAAGCAACCCGCGCCCTTAACAAAATTACCGTCCAAGCCAGCGAATGAGCCGCGGGGCTGGTCTGCAGGGACCAATGACAGAGAGCTTCGGCGCTAGCACTTCCTTGTCCAAAAGGAATGGACGCTCCAAAATGCTGACTTTTTTTTGCATTTCCCCCTTTCAGCACTGCAACTATGGATCCAAGCAAACTCTCAGAGCATGAACTAATGCAGTCCATTACAGCTTTTATATCAGCTTCATGTGTAGCTTTGAATGATGTTAATGATAAGGACAGTAATGATAGTAATGTAAATGCACTGAGTGCTGCGTTAACAGACCCAGGGTGCACAGCCGCGCTCTGATCGCTATCTCCGCGGCGCCTCTGTAATTTGGCTCTGAAGTTCACTCTATTAATGGGTCTTTGCTTTTCCTTTTCCCTCTCATATCCTTTAACTCTCGCCGTCCCTGCATTCCTCTTTGAGTCTTGTGAAACTCTTGTTCTTCAAGGCACAATCTTTGAGATATCTTGCTGTTTATATTAAGGCTGATGCACTCATGTACAAACTGCTGAGAATATTTTCTACATTTGTATGAAGCTCCTCTATTTACATTATTGCCTTGCAGAAAGTCTTTATAACCCTCACTTTAAACACTCCCTCATGCTTTTTTATTGCTACAGGCTATGTGGAAGATCACCCAAAGTTGACTGCCTCCCTTTGATTCCTGTTTAGTATTTCAGTGTTGTCTGTGGTCTTGAAGGGACCGCAAGACCACTTAAACAACTGTGTCTCCCCCCGCCTTCCCCTTAAATCTCTTTTCAGTATGCATCACAGACTTTGGAGGGTAACCATGTGAGATATCTCTCCTCCCTCACTCCAATCACCTCTCCCTCTATGCCCTCTGCTCAGGTAATTAACTTCTACCTCCCATCTCGATCCCCTCTGTGCCCAGCCTCTCTCTGCTCCTTATCTGGGCTCCTTTCAGACTGTTAAAACTATCAGCTCTCTTCTCCCGCCCCCCCTCCTGTCTAATTCCTCCAGCTGAAGGTGGGGAATAGGCAGAAACTAATCCAAACCTGCCCTCCACCACCACCACCTGTCCTCCCCCCACATCTGCTCACCACTTCCGTCTCCCACCAGCTGAATCACTCTGTGTATGTTTTGTCCCCCTTTTTTTTTTTTTTTAAAAAAAAGAATTGGGTCTTTTCAGAGATTCATCTTTCTCACCTTCGGTTTGAATAGAGATTCAGGATTAATTGGACTTGTTATCCTGATCAGTGAAAGAGAGACCTGATCCCTGTTCACTATATCCTGATTAGGACCGACACACACACACATCACACTGAAGAGGCGAGGGGAGCAAAGATGGGCTAAATCTATGACTTTTGGAACTGGCAGGGATTAAAAGGAAATTGTAATTGCTTTTCTCCCCCTCTCTGAGTTCATTTGTATTGACAACTTGTTCCTCCTCTGTCATACAGCCGAGAGCAGAAAGGTCGCCGCTCTGTGAATGGAGTTGGGAGGATGCTTGACAAAGACAGACCACAAATCAGGTGACGAGGAAGAGCAGAAGAAGCTATCATATCTCCTCCATAATACGCTAATGCCAAGTTATGATCAGATTCATAGTGCCTGGAAAAGGTAGCGCGAACACAGCTGGCAGAAGTAAATGAAGAACACAAAGACATGATCTAATCACTGCCATAATTACCACAGGGTGATAAAAGCGAGAGAGCTCTGATTGAATGTAGGAAGAATTAAGAGTAGAGACATACATGACACTCCTTTTTTCCCTTTCTTCTCTCATTATTTATATCCATCTCTAAAGCCTCGTAGTGTGTGGTACTGCTCACTGAGCTGGAGGTCAAGTGTTAAGTGTTGTGTGTGCGGTGAGGATTTGTTCCAGATTGTGTGCGGTTAACCGAGACGAGGCAAAGTGCATTGTTAAAAACAAGTTAAAACTAAAAGCACCAATAATCACAGCATCAAGTCCTCAGCCAATAGTTCATGTGTCTTAGATGAAAATCAACAGACTCTTAGATGGCGATTTGTACAGTTATGCATTTCTGAAACAGATAAAAGAAATTTCCGTTTTTTAACATTAAAATATATGCTGTAAAGTGATACGCAGGGACACTGGGCCGCAAGAACAAGACGATGCTTCTTAAAAATAACCAAATATTCTATCAAATTAAATTGAAATTGATATTTAAACAACAAAATAAATTCATTTGTGCTCCTTTAAAAAACTAGATCAAGTGGCTAATCAGAACAGACTAGGTGGTAACTAAACATCATCTACATTTTCAGAGGGTAGGCTGATGGTGCAGCGGTTACTGTTACAGGACATGAATAATGTTTAAGAAACATTTTGCACTGATTAAACAACCCATTCTTGTCATCAGGCAGCAAATACTGCTGTGTGTTTAAAGCCAGTGGCATCTCAGGGATACACATACGGAGCAGCTGTGGCAGGATTAGAGACTCAGAGGGAAGAATTTCCTTAATAAGCAAGCAACAAAGTCTGCATAAGGAGGTTCAAGGCTCGGGTTAGGATTATATAATTTTGACTTTGAATAAAAGACTGAATTTTTGGGGCAGCATAAGACAATTATTTTTTCTTACTGTTCTGTTTGAGAACTCCTTTCCACTCATACAGGTTTCTTTAAGTTAGGGACCAAAATAGTGTTTGGAAAAGAACATGGTTCAGTTCAGAATGGGCTTCTTCACTGTTCTGAATAAATAAATAATCCAACACAACATACTGTAACTTCACAGAAGTTACCCTCCTCAATGAAAACTGATGCTAAATTATACCGTCAGTCTTGATTTGTGAAGAAAATGGGTCCTGGAAAACATGGTGGCATGCAACAAGAGTGAGAGCTGGCTTGATAAAGGAGCTTATCTATGGAAAATATCCATCCATCCAGCCATCCATCCATCCATCCACAGGAACCCCACAGGATTTTGACAACTTTACATTCAAATTAGCTTGTGAAACAGATCATATTCAACCATTTGTACATTTTTTTTTGCTGCTTATGCGGGACTGGGTCACTGAGCAGAAGTCTTCATACCTCCGGCTCTTCAGGGAAACACAGAAACATTTACAGAACTACAAAAGGATGAGCTTAATTTGACCTTAATTTCCCTTTAACTTATATGTATTACATGTTACCTCCATGTTTGTTTCTTCCTGATCTTGTACAAACAATAATGTATTTAATCACATAACCAGATGAAATTTTATCACTTGAAGATTTTTAAATGCCAGTTGTTGTTGTTTTTTTTTTTCATTGTTAAATTTGCTCTGCTCAGCACTCAGGGAAATAATATTGGAACATTTACATTATTTAAGCTGTGCTTTGACCTTATTCTCCAAACAATAAATGAAAGTAATTTATGAAATCTGTCACAGCCTCAACCCATCCAGAAACAATTTTCCTTTCTGCTTGACTCGTTGTATCATGTTGCAAAGCCATGAAGATCCCTTCTCCTTTTGCACCTCTGTCTATAGTCAGGGACAAAAACCTGATTGGCACGCCCTCGTTCCACTCTTTGACTGTTTACTGTTACAACAAACGCTGGCACCTTGGATCATTTGCCACTGCAGAGAAAGCTGCAGGGTCGAGAGGTGGGGGGGCTGGAGCAGCCCAGGTCTCTGTGGGGGAGGAGGATGGATGGAGTAAAAGAATCACTGAGATAAAAGTAAAATTGGAGAGATGGAGAGATGAAAATGAGAGGCTGCAATAGGAGAAAGGAAAGCGGGAGGTTGCTTGCAGTGCTTATCTCAAAGTGAAGAGCGGCTACAGCCGGAGGAGGAGAGGGAAGGAAGGAGGGAGGCAGAGAGGGTCACTGTTGGGGAGAGTTGGTCGAGGCAGAAACAGTCATAACTCTATGTCCATAAAAGACCTGACATTCACCTTTCCCCGTCACTCCTCTAACAGCCACACATTCAGTCTATGACTGTGAATCTTTTTGAAATCTTTCTGTAAATATTTAGAATTTTTGTATGTACATTAATCTATTTCTTTGCTGGTGACTCTATAGTTAGTCTGTGTCCGTGTCCTAAAAGAGCTTCCTCTCTTTTTAAAATATGCTTTATTTATTTTTGAAAAGAACACTATGACAGTTGTATTATATACATATGTAAGGTCTTAAATGAAACCAAACTGATGATGTCTGGATTTGATTTAGCTGCTCTGTTTGTTTTGCTACCACCTCCGCTAACACGGCACTTGCTCTAGGTAAAACTTTCTGCTGTGAAAAAAAACCTGCTGCTGATGACACGAGAGCAAACGCTCCTTGACTTCAACATGGATCCACCGTTAAATAGTGAACCGCGATTCAATGTATCAGTCAGGAAAACATAAGCAAATATAAGGTAAAGCGTTTGTTTATGCTTTTCTTTGTGGTTGTTTAATCATTTTTCAGGTCATTAGCTGGAAATGGGTTAAATCACTTCGAGCCTTCTCCCCACCTGCTCTGTCTCGCGAGCGGCCCAGTGTAAGATTACGCACTATAGCCCAGGAGCTTTGTTGCTGCTACAAAGACTGCAGCAAGCACTCAAATGTCAAACTATGGAGTTGCAAAAAACAACCACCACCCCTATATGAAAAAGAAACACAAAGAGAGCCATTCATATAATGTAGACACTCTATTTTGCTCATTGTTCTAGGTAAGCCATTTTTCTTTTCTTTTTTTTGTTGATGTACAGTACATCCCTCTTTCTAAGGTGGCTTGAACGTCATGTTTTATTCTCTTTGAGCTGTTTTCTCATTACTGTAGGTTAAACAGTGAAACTCTTGTGCATGTGCTAAAAACTCTTATATGTGAACTGTTAGCATTCAATTATTGCATGAATTAATTTGTGCTGTAAATTAAAGAACATATAGAAACATAACCTTTGGGACTGTTTGAGTTATTTATATGCTCCCACCATCACCATGCAGACACCACTCATTTATTAGATGATCAATATCACAAACTGGTGTCATAAGCAACTCTTAGAGGACTGAGCAGATAAAGTTGCATGATTAAGGGAAAGGAAAAGGAAAAGGATGCAAAGTATTAGTTGAAGATAAAATATATGCCCCAGTCAACCAAAAGCTATGCAGACACAAACATCTCTCTTTTTAAATGTCACGATGTCCTTTTTGGATATTTGTGAAAGAAGTTTTTCAGTGACAGAAGCAGACGTAATGTGTTTTGGATGCTGTTCCCTCTGGGAACTTTTCATTGTGCCTTATTGGATTAGGATAGACAGACAAAAATGCAACCAGCAGGATAATAATCACGTTAGTACCTGCAAACTGATCAGCAGTGATCTGCCATCAATTCAAACTTGTTTGGCCATGATTGACGAGTGATAAAGACTTTTAAACAAAGAGCACTTTGCCCCCCATGTGATAAGCACCGTTTTTAGAATGGAGTATTCAAAATCTAACAGAGTACGCTTTACATGCATTAGCATTGGTTTGTTTTTTATTGGTTTGGATGGGATCTCGTCCTAAACCAGCTTCCCATCGACCATCGTGGTCATGAGCAGCACAACGAGAAGTGACTGATTGACTGAGATGTGTTCACTGAGGTTTGTATCTGTTCCCAGAATGATCGCAGGCCATAGCTGTTTCCTATAAGTCAGCCACAAATCTCCCAGTAAAAACGTAGAAATGCCACAGACAAGAAAAGACAGCAGAATGTAACGGTAATACCAAATTTGTGAGCCACAATCTCCTGTGATCTCCATTAAGTGGCAGCAAGCAGAGCACCAGTCTGATAACCTTGATGTCTGGGAGCTTCCACTATCTGTTTAGGGGAGACATCATTGGATTAAGCATACACTCCTACAACCAAAAACATCTGATCGCTAACTGATACACGTCCTTATTAATTACTAAGTGAAATTACGGATGGTCAGATGGTAAACCAATGATTACACTTAAAGGCCCATCTTGTAGGAACCTCAGCCCTGCACTTGTGTTTTACTTTCTCTTATGCCCTTCCAAATGTTATTTCAGAAGAGGCATTGAGCTGTAGAGGAGTATTTTATCAGGGTGTTATTGCAGTTATGTTTAGTTAACCATTTGTAATCATGAGGGAAGTTGGTAGTTTTTTAGTATATATATATATATATATATATATATATATATATATATATATATATATATATATACACACACACACACACACACA
>JAOWBL010000020.1:1570296-1585813 GCA_028564865.1 Zenarchopterus dispar | reverse complement strand
AAAAAAAGAAAAAAAAACCCTTCTAAAACAGTTGAGCAATTTTAATTTAATTTTAAATAAATAAATAAATAAATAAAGTGGCTCTGAAGAATAGATCAAGTCCATGCACGTCTCACTGGAAGAATTCAACTCCAGGACATTTGGCCTTTCGGAGTCATGGTAAAATGATCAATGCCACAAATTCATTTCAAATTCATTTACTCTCAAATCACATGACTGCTCCTGTTGGGCATCCCTTCTGGCAAGAATGAACATATCAGCTAAACTGCTTTAAAAGACAGTAATATTGGTTTACATGGTATCTGAGGCATTCATAGTCGCGCAGGTGTAACGGGAGCACAGCACAGTACAAGGTGTAATTTATAGGCGCAGGCGAGTGGAAAAGGTGAGTATGAGGTTTCAGAACATGGACTAATAACCTCCCAGTGTCACACAATCAGCAGCGATTGTGCTTCCTTGGTTGTGTTGCTGGAGCAATCTGAGCAGCATTGTTCCGTTACGTCCCCGAGGCAGTCGTACATGAGGGAAGTATTTTCTTAAATGACAATAAAAAGCACAATAAGAAAGTGTAAGTGAGCAGTTTGATCGTGCTCGTTTCAAAAAAAGGGTTTAATTTATGGGATTCAGATGAATTACCTTCCGCTCTGTGCGCTTTAGCTTTAGCAGGTTGACTCCGTGAAAATCTCAGAGTTCACGTCCGTTCACACTATAGACGTGAGGTTGAAACACACGCGAGCCTGTTCTTGATATGAGGTTTTCATTTTAGGCCACAAGGCAGTGGGCAGCTTTTTGTCACGTATCATTCTTTTCATGTTTGGCACAAAATTTTGCGTGTGATGGTCTATGAGGTCAACGTTTCCAAGGTCGGGCTGATGTAACCGGCTAAGCCTGAACCCACACTGACTCCAGGACCCTAACAATGGTACAGTAAACACATTGTACTAAAACCAGTCTCCTACCCCCACCCTTCTCCACTCGTGCTTTGGTGTAGTGAAGAGGGAGGCTGCTGGGATGCTATCTGACTCGCTCATCAGCAGGTCAAGAGACCAAACCCGAAGAAGGGCTTGAATGGAGAGGAATGTAAAAAAGGGTTTTAGTTGCACTGAGAGCTTGACAGATTGAGGAAGAAATGGGAAACTGCCCTGATATTTATGTTCCACTATCTGATATTTTGGAAATGTAGCTTTCTTTTTACTCTTGCCCCCATCGTCTTGCAGAGATTATATTTATTTACCACTAAGCTGAAAACAGAAAGAGATATTAATATAAATGGAGACAAAACTATTTATTCTGCCCCTCATGTTGTATTGAAGGTAGGTTAGATGGCACAGTGACTCCTTACAGCTTAACATACAATGTTATAAAGTAACAGAGTTAGCCAAGCCTTATTGCTTAGAATGCTAACTTAAAATTTTCATGAAAAAGCAAATAAAGTGCCTGTTTCTCTATATTTACTGCTATTTACAGCCATTGACAGTTGGAAGTAATCCCTCTTTTAGACACGGTCTTGTTGCAACTTGTGCATTGAAACATCACATCACACATAGGAAGACTGAAGCATCATAACAGACATTAGACGTCCATCACAACCCTGGACTTAGCTGTTACTCCATTCCTCTGAGTTTTTGTCAGAGGCTAATGTTAAAAGCTATTGTTTATATTGGCCCTGTTTCACCATTTAAAAAAAAAAATTATTTATTTATTTTATTTTTACTAATCTCATCTAAAATGATTCAAGATATTTAAAATGGCCCGTGCAGTATGTAAAAGAAATTGTGCTCATTGGCTTCTATTATGCATTCAAACCTTACCCAAATTTGTAATGTAGTATTTTAAGAAACTGAAATATAAAATGTCTTGCAGGATTTTTTTTTTTTTTTTTTTTTTTTGCTTAGTATATTCTGTTCTTGTATATCTTGGATATTATATTGCCTCATTCCTAGATCTCAAATGAAGGAAAATACATGCATGTGTGTGGTCGCGCAGGCCTGCATGTGATCACGTGGCTGGTTACAGGGGTTAAACTGTTTAGGAAACACACTTTGTCTTTGGGCCCATTGAGTTCTAGCAGTTGAAAATGCCTGCAGTGATTTCTGTCCGTACAAAATGGCTCCTTTGCAGGTGACAAAATAGCCTCATTATATCAGTGCTGAATAAAAGGCAATAGAAAGGGTGTTGAGGCCACAGCAACAATAGCGCTGAAATTAAAGATGTGAAGAGGCCGGTAGAGGGTGTGCACAAATGGTCACAGAGAGTTGGGAGGAGACCTCCCTGGCGTGGTGTCTGCTGAAGTAGCAGCAGTACCACAGACGAGGCGGATCCATGTCCGTCACTCTCTTTTCTTTTCAGTGGCTCTTTTTCTCTTGTCGCTCACATCCATGTCTCTAGTTTCTCTTGGCCCGATTTCCACCTCTCGTCCCACTTAACTGTGTGAAAGTTGTTGCATTTCTCCTCTTTATAGACAGCCTTGACGTTCTTGTGAAATAATGTGAAATCACATGGCAGGCGGTTCAAGAATTTTGCACTTCTTAAGAATACACAGGAATAATGAGTCTATATTATTGACTCTAATCAGCTGGTGCTAAGTATATAGGTAGAAAAGGTAAAGATGCACATGAGATGCGTTAAATAAAAAGATGAATAAATACATTAAAGAAGGATAGAAAACTAACTATACAAGGGAGAAAATTAGAAAATCAATGATGATGAACTGTAAGAAGAGGTGCACTCATTGACAACAAAATTATAAAAAATAAATATCAAGTTTTTAAAAGAAAATGAGAAAGGAAAAAAAGGTAATAATAGAGGTATACACATTAGGATACCATTGCAATCAAACATGGAGCAATCATGTATTTATGGGCATCTGTAATCTTAGGTACGGGTGAGAGTGCAGGTAAGTCCAGTTTTGTGGAGTTAGCTTTGACTGCAGCTGCTTACACTATGAGCAACTTGTCTTTGATTCTAAGGTGCCACATGCGAACACTGGGACATGTTAGTGTGTCCTTATCAATCGAAATGTAGCCCTTCAGCGTTATGCTTTCAATATTGCTGGTTAGTCCAACAGACTTCAACGGATACACCTGGATATCTGAAGCAGATGCCCCAAGAGCACAGTCAAATAATCTTTACAGGGGATGTTAGTGTCCCAGAGACAGGACAATGCAGGATTTGCTTTGTTGCACCTGGGAGGCCTGTGTAGTAAGGTAATGGTTGTCAGGAGATTGTAGTTTAATCCAAGCAATGAAGTTTTCCCTAAATCTAACCTTTTTCATAACCAAGTCTATGTCACAAATCTTTCCGATGAGTGACAAAAACAACAAAATTAGGTAGTAATTGCACTATACATAGGGCAAGCACAACAGATTTATTAATTTTTCACATTGAGAGATGCATTCAAATAGTAGGAGTTGCATTTTTTTTGTTTGATTGTTTGTTTATTTTCACATAGAAACAAACCTGTCCTTTCTGGTGGTTGGTGCACTGTGACATAGACCCAGTGATTTTTATTGCACTTTCTGCCTGGACTTTCTACAACCAAAGTTTCAGAAAGTTGGAATGTTGTGTAAAATGTAAATAAAAACAGAATACAATGATTTGTTAATCTCATAAAACCATATTTTCATATTTTATTCAAAATAAAACATGAAAAAACATGAGATTTTGAAACTGACACACTTTGCCATTTCATGGAAAATATTAGCTCTTTTTTAATTTGCTGGCCATTTGGTTGTAGCATGCATACTTGGTGTGTGTGTGTGATTGTTGTTGTCAAAAGGCAGAGCATTAGTTGTCAACACCACCTAATTTGTGTATAGTGAGCAAATTCATTGGTCAAGAATGGACTAAAAACAGGTCTAGGTCAAAAAGGAAAGTGGTTACTAATTTTTTGTTTTGTTGTTTTTTTTTAAATTATAGCCAAAATAGACTGACTAGATACTGATGAGTTTATCAGAATATTGTCCCTTCTTTTTTTTCTTTTTTTTGATTGTTTTGCAGGTAGGACCTTTTGGATTTTGGCTATCAACATGTTTCAGGTAGTTCAATACCTTGTCATCTGATAGTTCCTGTTTTAGACTAACTGGGGCACTTTCATATTTGTTCAAGAAATGTAATTTTGGAGGCATGGGTTTTGATGGCAGTTGGGAGGAAAATGCTGAGCAGTTTGATTTTACACTTTCAGTATTGTTCCTGCAAATTTTCTAGTAATCCACCTTCAACCAAACAATCAAACAAAGTTTGATTTGTGTGTGTGGTGGGGGGGGATTCATGTTGCTCACTAACTTCATCAGCTTCATGCCAAAATACCTCCAGGACTGCCAGCAGGTGTTTTCAGCAGAATTTAGTGTTTAACATGTTTAACATGTTCTCGGTGGTGAAATAAAAAATGACAGTTGCATTTAGCCGCTGCTGGATTAATACGAACAGGTGGCTGCTTCACTAAGCTCAGTAGCATGATGATTACAGATGAGGAAGTGATAACAGCTAGCCCTTGGCTGAGCCAACTGTCAATCAATCATATAGAAATAAATATATTGTATTATATAGTTTCTCCTAGCGTGGGACAAAAAATTCAACCCCTCAGTGTTGTCATGGATATGAAATCAAACGATTAAGACTAAAACAGATTTTTTAAAACCATGACTGTATTTATGTTTATTTCTACTCTAAAGTTGGACATTTTAATGTGGGAGTCAATGAAGATTGACTCGGTTTTGCAGCCAGCCTTTATCGGTCAGTGGAGGAGCTGCAACGAATCTTAGATCTGTATGAGACTCAGTGCAGAAGTTAGGTGGCTGGTGAATCAATGCATAAACATTCAGGATAAAAATTTCCACATGCTCGTCCTTAATTTCCACAGTGTGTATTTTATGTATGACTGCACTTCCCAATTCAGGTCAAATATATTGTTACTTTCCTCATCACACACACGCCTTAATTCTGGTTTCCATCTGCCACAAAGTGAAACAACGAAGAACAAGCAGATGCAGATGGAGATAAGAGCTGGACCTTTATCAGCAAAACATCAGGTGTCAGAGTGAAAGTTTTTACATTTAAACAGTTGAACAACTTTTCTGCACAAACAAAACAAAACATTTGTATTTGTTAATGATCTGACAAAGGAAAAAAATTGAAAAAAAGATGAAACACAAGTCTCAAGGTATTTCAAAAACAAAAACACACACAAAAAAACTGTTGTCTGGTCTTGTGGTCATAAAAATAATGTAGTGCAGCTTCATCGCAGCTGTGATTTGTCTGGAGGAGGTGAACGCTGTAGGAATTGGTTTAGGTGAGGTAAGAGTGCCGCTGGCTGGAATCAGGAAGGGTACTCTGATGCTTTGCCCTGCTGAAGAAAACCTGATCACTTAAACCAACAAACATCAGCCTTCAACACTCTCTCCCTTCTTTCTCATACTTGTTATTCTCCTTCTCACAACTTCCCTTGCTTGTCTGTCATCGTGGCTTCCTCTTTCTGTCTGTTATATTTTCTTGGTATACCATGTTTCTCATTTCGCCCTGCCGTTCTGCATTTGTTTCTCCCCAGTGATTGGTTCACTGCCAAAGGGGCCTTGTATGCTCCACAGGTCATTAGAAGGTCAGCCGAGAGGCAATATAAACAGCAAAGACTCTTGACCTCCAGCATGAACCCTAAATGTGATTATCTCCCCTTCACCAGGAATACTTGCTTATGCTCATCACAGGATAAAGCTGTTTGTTTGAGGTGTGAGACACTGAAGAGTAAAAATATTTTTATGATTTTGCCTTTATACACCACAGTAGATTTAAAATAAAACAAACAGGGTGTCATGAAGTGTTGAGAAGAGAACTGAAAATGGAGGCACTGTGTCACATTCTTCTGAAACATCATACGCTGAAGCTGAAAGTCTTGATTGTTTTATTTTGAAATCCATTGTGGTGGTTCATAAATGCAAAATCATCAAAATTTTGTCATTGTTTATATACTAAACTACTTCCTGGCCTGACTGTACATAGCTTAAATCCATGCTGGGTGTGAAAACATACTGTCCAACAGTGTAAATTCAAGTTTTACTCTGCTGTGCTGATCGTTCGGCCTGTTTGAACGTGAACTCTGACTTAAGAGGCAATGTCAGTCACGCTTTCCTGCAACAGTGACATCTCTTTCTCCTTCAAATGTTCATTAATGTTCTTTTTTTCTGTCCCTGTGATTGACTGGCAGCCTGTCCAGGATGCTCACCTCGTCTCACCCATGACAGCTGGGATAGACTCCAGCCTGCCTGTGACCTTGAACAGGATTAAGCCGGTTCTATTTGGAGATTGACACAGTCCCACCAACTATTAACTCCCAGAAAAAGTAATAATACCTTATTCAGCTTCTGCTGCATAGTTAACATGGTCCATCATAGCTGCTTATACAGTTTCAGAAAGTCACATTGTCAGTGGCCACATTTAAATGGGCAGCATTATAAGTTAAGTTAATTCTCTCACCCCTGCTGTGCACTAAGGACATCTATTAAGCTTGGGCATGGTCAAAAATTAAAATAAGACCTTTGCTGACAAATGACAACACTCAGATTGATACACGTAAGAAACCATAGGTTGAACATTTGTATTCTATTTATATAGAAAAGCTCCTCTAAATTTGGATGGAATCCTGATTTTTTTTTTTTTTTTCATATAACATTTTGGCGCAGAGACAAATAGTTTTAGTGTTTGACTTGAAATACAAAAGAGATGCTCAACAAACTTTTGATACATATAGGCCAGGGTAGGTGCAGCGTAGCTGAGATGTTTTGTCCTTGCTTCCCTCTTTCCTCCTGGCCTAGATACCCTGCCTCTCAAATTTCCTAAAGGCTGAGCCCTGGGCTTTTTGTCAACTTTGTTATAAGATAGTGGGGCCCAGACACCCAGTCCCAGGGGCCCAAACACACAGGACATTAGCACTGTGCCTACAGTATAGCACTGTCAGGCAGATGTAATTCTCTCTCCCCCTCGCTCCTGGACCCTCCTCCCTCTTTTCATTGGTGCAATAGGCAGAAGAAAAGAGGTGTTTGTTCCGGGACAAGAGGGATGAATTTGTCTGCCTCAGACAGGAGAAGAAAAGCAGTTTGAAAGGGACTTGACAGTGGCTGTGGATCGGGTGGTTGGAGGGTGTCCCTCTCCCACTCAGAGAGAATGCGCTGTGTGTCAGCATCGTCTACCGTTTCCGCAAAGCTGAGTCCACAGCCACACCGAGTGTCTTGATAGGAAGTGTTGGAGTGTGCGTGACAGTGTGTATTTACAGTTGTGCATTTCTGACTTATTTTGTCATCTTTGGTTTTTCAGGAAAGATTTATATCCTTGTACATTTATAAAAGTTTTACAATACTTTACTTCTTATTTCCCCTATGTTAATGTGGCTCCCTTTATAAGATATTGTCATGATGGAGGCTCAAGTACTGTGACACATTTCCATATTCACATACGTGCAATGGAAGTATGTCAGCGGGCCTCTATGGGTCTGAAAGTTTGGCGGTGACCCTCATTTCACCTTAATAAACTGTGACAATCAATAACACAAGGTTTCTCTTTTTCTTCCCTCTTTCAGTCTTTTGTGCATTTTATTCCTCTCTAGAGCCCATCAGGGACAAAACTTTTGTGTAATAAAACTAGGGTGGATCTCTTGATGCTCACCAGGATTGTGGCTGTCCAGTTGTCTTAGATCTGAAATAAAACTCACATCCTGACCACACTCTTAAAGACCTGACAGCATGAAAGTTCTACTTGGCAACCAAACCAACGCTTCAGTCCCTTAAACCTGCATTTTATGTAACGGCCAGCAGGAGATTGTTTATATGGAATTCTGTGTGAAAATGATCCCACTTCTGACCAAAGCTGTGATGCCCCTAACAAGTTTAAGGTTTCAGTCCTAGTTTCACATTTTGACACATCATGAAGCATTAATGAAAGGTCTTAGACTTGCATATTTCAAAATATCATAGAGTCACAATACTGAAATATGCCTGTCCCCCATTACACAATGCACTTGTCTGCCATGTAGGGTGTGCCTGTTTTGAGATCGGTGTCACAGCTTTGCTGTACCCACTTCCAAGGAACAGCACTTGGGTCATGATATGAATGTCAGTGGATATAACGTTGGAGAAACTGAATAATTATACTCTAACTAGACCCTGGGATGTCCCAGTATCCATTAAATCTGAATAGATAACTGAACTGCATATTTTTAGACGTTAAAGCCACAAACAATCCAAAAATATTTTACCCTGTAAGAGTTTAGGAGTTCTTGTTGCTCAAAAGACAAGAATAATAAGAGTTTGTGGGTGAGGTTGAACTCCACTAATTTTTTTGAGTGAAAAAATCTTGTCAACCATATTCATGTTCAGCAAAAGCAGTGGCGTTGTTATGATCGAATCATTATCAAAATATCATACATTTGAGCATGCTCAATAGCTTAAAAAGTGACTGTGCTGATGGAGTTGTGGAGCATTGGGACAGGGATTAAACTCTAAAACATGTCAAACCAATTGACAACCATTGTCCCGTTAACATGGATGGATGTGCACACGTGATATAAAACAGAGAAGTATTGCATCGAAAACCTGAGACAACAGGTTTGTTGACCAGTCATAAAAGCACAGAAACTGATTTCAATCTCTAGTCATTAGACATACATTTGAATCACTTCATGTTACATCCAGCAACTATCAATAAAACACTTGAAATCACTGTTCTTAAATTCAAGCATGTCTTTTGCAAGGCTTTGGTTTGGAAATTATTCTACCTATTCTCTAAATCTGTTTCAAAAATTAAGGAGCCTCTAATTTCAGAGAAACAAAAGTCATGTTGAAAGCTAGACTTTTGTTATAGTATTGCAGCATTTAAAACTATAAAGGATTTGATGCATTTTCTCATTTTGTGTCAACAGGAAATATTGATTTTATTCAGCTTGAAGCAATTTTTAAGAGGTACTCAGTTGTCCATCAGAGTATTTTATGTGATCTGACAGGGAAACGAGTGTCCACCAAAAGTTTTGGATTAATAAAATTTTGTAGGACGACTGTGGGATTTCTACAGCTAATCCCAGTCAGAAAATAAACTACAGGGCTAAAATATCACTTTCCAATGCATCTGTAATCATATTCTCCCTTTTAGTTGAGGTCAGTAAATATTTAAAAAAAAAAAAAAAAAAACATTATTAACTTTACCATCTGTGTATGTAAACAAACTGTGGATGGGTTATTTTTTTCCTCATCTGGCAAATATCCTCATTTTTTTAATCATTCTTATTTCTCTTAAGAACACAAAACTTGGCTCTTTTTTTCTTTTTTTCAGTGCTAACTCACTCTTCTAAAGTCACTTCAGCTCTTGTTTATGGTTCCAGTAAATCAGTTTAGAAGATAAACAAGCAATTGGTCCAAGAGATTGTTGCCATACAAAAGTGGAACTTATGAATTCCACTTGTTATACCTGATTTGCAATGTCCACCTTGTCCCAAAAACCTTTGCTTCAAAAACACCTCCAAGGAAGTTCCTCCTGTGAAGTAGCTCTCACCACCAGGATGCTTTGTACAAGCCCTCCACTGGGAAACTCTCAACTCATATTTTCAAGGTTGAGGTGATGTTTTTAAAAGGATCTGTGTGTGAAAGACCCTGTAAGCATGGCACCATAAGTGCTTCCAGGGTGACGGGTCAGGAAAGTCCTCAGAGGATACGGGCTGCACTTGAATTGACCCTTAACCACATACCTCCTGCTACCTCCACATACGCAGGAATTTCATAAGTCCATTTTGTTTCAGAGTATGGTTGTGCATGTTTACATTGCTATGTTCCACAAAATCATGCATTTTACTCCTCTCTTCCATGCATTTTATCTCTGTATCATGGAATAAATTACTTAAAAGATGCTTAATGTGCCTTTTATAACAGATTGACACAATTTTTCAAGGTCTTAATGAAATATGTGTTTCACTCTTTGACCAAAATACCACAGAGATACAAAATAAACAAGTCCATTTAAACCATGTCTTTACAGCTCTGTTCATACCAGCCAGTTTTGGGGATGGAGTCAGCCCACTTGACCCCACTGCACCTCAGCCTTTCACAAAGCTTTTTTTGTGATCTGTCATAAAGCTTTGTTGTACAACAGCAATTTTTGCATGACGTGAAGTTGGGTGGAAACAGCCGAGGGAAAGCTGGATGATTCCTCTGTGATCTGTTTCAGTGATGTCACAGAAACATGCAAATCTGAAAAGCTCCCTGAGTGACATAATATTTTCAGACACAGGTAGATCAGTAACTCAGAGTTATGATGTGATGGGGTTTTTGATACAGTAGCCACTACAAACAATGAAATATATATAATCATAAACCAAAAAAAAAAAAAACTATTATTTTAAAGTCAACTTAAAAATCCTTATTTGGAGGTTTAAAACTAGTTTCTGTTTAATGTTATTGTGAAACTCTGATTATTTAAAATATTTGCACTGGCCAAGTGAACACACACAACAAAGTCCTGACTAAGAATTTACAAAATTGTTGTTCAAAACATTTTTGAATGTCTATGCAGGGTTTATTTTAGACGTTTATGGCTGGAACCAAATAAGTGCTTGTAAAGGTTTTACTTGAAGAATTCTTGAACATTGGTGGCATTGATGTGAACTATATTTAAATTTCCTGTGTCCTTTAGTTTGTGTTGTGTTAACTACATGTAACAAACTGATGATGATGAAGAAGCTCATTTCATAAGAGTATTATCCAACAAGCAGATGTGATTAGTTGAGTAACTGCAGGAACATATGGTTCGTCCTATTCAGTTTCTGTAAGTGCTGCTAATCTCTGCAGCCAAGTTAAGTAATTTGTTTGTTCGAAAGTGGAGGAACATGTCGTCAAAGGTTAGAGGGGTAACTCAGATACGGTTATACTGCTGAGAATCAACGCAAATGATGTCCTGAAGAGACAGGCTCAAGAGGATCAATGGCTGTTACAAAAACACAATAAGCAATTACTTAATAGTAATCCAAAAAAATAAACAAACCCCCTTCTATGATTATACAGCTAACGTATTGGGTAGCAGCAAAGAGAGAGTGACCTTATCATTCATTTGGAGTCATCTTTCTGTCCACACCAAGACTCAAGTGTTATGTCTCTTTCATTGTAGCTTTTCTCCACTAAATGTTATGTTCACCTGCTTAAAACGAATTTTTTTCTGACCAGGTTTAGGATGGTGGCTTAATCAGAGGTTTTTACTGATGGCAACTGCCATCAAACAACTACAAAATGTGAAGAAAGTTGTAAAAGTGAACCAGGAGAGTATGATTTTGTGCTGTCAAACGGAAAATTAAAAACATTAAACTTAACCCTTTATAGGGCATCAATAAAATACTTGACATTTCAAAATTTAAACTCCAGAGGGTTATTGGAGAATCTTAAAGGACCTCTATTAACATTGTAACTTTTTTTGTAATAACCATAGAATGTAGTTCTACTGAAGTTACCAAATATGGTCACTTTTCCTGTAAAGGGTTAAAGACACTAAGACAATATGCTGAACTAAGGGAAGCTGCAGAGATGAGTGAACCCTGTACAGTTTTCTATATTTTTGATAGATATAGCAGATAAAGAAAAGCTGATCAAACAACTAGGATCATGTTTAGATTTTTTTATTTATTTATAGATGAAAAAAGCCAGTATTACAGATTTATGAGTGGTGAAGAGTACTTTCAAGATGGAGTTACCCTGATCTGCAACAATAAAAGTTACATAATGTTTATTGTAAAAGCTTGAAGATACTTTGTCATTTTGATTGGTTTCCTCACGTGACCTGCTCACTTCTGGGCCATCCACAACATTTCTTTTGGATCAAAGTCCAAACTTTGACTCTGAGATTCAGTTCACTGTCGGATATTCTGATTATTTCATTTCAAAACCCTAAATAGAATTCGAATTAATTGTTTAATCACTGATGACAAACTGTTCTAGCTCAGATGTAGCAAGACAGACCCAAACCATGAAACAACCACCACCATGTCTCAAAAAGGCTTCAGCGCTGGACTTCAGTATTTTCATTTACAGTCAAAACATTTTGATCTGATCCCTCTAAAAACATTATTTTCAGCAGCGTTCTATGTTGCATCTGTCAAATTCAGCGAACAGCAGATGGAGGGACCTGTTTTTCATAGAAAGCTTTGACTTTCCCCCTGTACAGTGCTCTCGCTACTGTATTTATTTTGGGATCTCTTGACGGTGCACTCATTAACATGAACTTCCACAATGTGAGCGAGGCCTTTGGCTGTTGGAAAGTAACCATGGACTTATCGTTGTTGGTTAACCACTCCTGAGGTCAACCACTGCTAAAGAGAACAACAATGCCCTTGTATTTGTTTTATATGTAAACAGACTGGCTGACTGTGGATCTGTGGATCTGTGACTGTGGAATTTGGTGGAGATGCTAACCTTTCATCAACCTTTTCCAGACTGATGATCATCACTACTCCCTTCCTGAGTTTCTCACAAATTTCATTTGTTTGTACCACGACAGACTTCCACAGACATGATGTGAAGGTTGGATTTTTATAGACGCCTGTTCTTAAAATAAAACAGAGTGCCCACTTACACGATTGCTATTCCACTGACTGAATACACCTGATTCAAATTTAAGCTTTGAATCAACTGACAATCCCAAAGGTTCACAAACTTTGTCCAGCTTTCTTTTCTTCTTTGCGTATTTTGAACAACTGTGAATTTTAGATGACATTTAGATCCTGTTGATGCAGAGTTAGAAAAAAGGCAAAAGGGTTTTTGCAAACTCTTGAACACCACTGCAGTTCCTCACAAGATCAGCCTTATGAACAAAAATATTCAAAAGGTCACTTCATCTAGTTTTAATTTACAATCAGAGTACAAAGAGAACGGAAATCACTGTCATCACTGGAAGTTTTAGATATTTATTATCTTTTCAATCAGTAGTATGCAATCACTGCCAGACTTTGAGCTTTGATAGACGGGTAGCCTCTCTCTTACTTAGATGTGCTACATAAATAATAAAGATTATTAGTAGCAAAAATGCAAATGAGATATTAGCATCAGAAACTGTTCATCTGAGGCGTCTTTGCCTCTTTTGTCTCTCTGGATCCTCACTGCACCGGCAGATTTAGCCATGTTCCTCCACTGGTTTTCAACTAGAGACTGGTAGAGGGAGCTGAGATTGAAAAAGCAAAACAGACTGAAAAAATCCACTTTATCTCTTTATTTCTTAAGAGTATAAATGTTTGACCAGATCAGACAAAGCGCTTCAGCTAAAAATATACTCATAACTGAGATAACAGTGTCCATATTATGAATCAGGTATTATAATCAAAGAAAAAAAAAACATAGTGAAAATAAATTATCTGAATAACAATATTAATTATAATAACAATAATTATAATAAAGTGTCAAATTAGAATTCATAAACCTTTTTTCTTAGCTTTTTTTTTCCTCATGTGGAAAACTGCTTTAAAACTCTCCATGACAAAAGAAACCCAGCATATTTTAAGTAGTGAAGGGCAATTTTCAAACATTTACAATATTCACAGTAAGTACAAACCTGTTCAGCACGCTGACCCACACTGTGGTCAGGCTGTCAGTGAGCACGAAATATGAGGTGCAGTGACATTTTTGTTTTCATATATGTGTGCCTGGCCAACAGGAAGCCAAATCTTTCTCCATCAGTTTTGGTACCTATAGATAAGTAGTAAAAGGTCCTTTCTTCTCACAACCCACCACTGGTTTAATCAATCAAAAGACAATCAAGATAAAGACACGCAGGCTGCATGCCTGCAGGACTACCATCCTCTATTTAGACCCTCATCCCCCTGCGTGTAGCAGTCTCACGCTCCTTAAGTCCATGTACCCCCCCTCTCCTTGTCCTCTCAGCCCATTGCGGTCACCATGTTAGAGTGGTGTGGGTGGCCAAACGATGGGTGTATCGGCGTGGGCGTGGGGAGCATGTGTCCAGTGTGACTGAAAGGTGGCAAGTGGCCCATGGACATGTGACTGGCCAAAGATGCGGCGCTGAAGTGAGAGCTCTTCTCATGCAGACTTTTGGTAAACTCTTCGTAGCTGTCACTGGCCCGCTTGCTCTTTTTGGATTTGTTGGACATTTTCCGGTTGCGTGTCTGGATACCCTCCTTTTTCATGGTCAGGGGCCGGTTCACCTGATGAAGATCAATGAGCATGTCAGTTATTTTATTTGGAGTGACAACTGGCATCCAGAAATTATGCATTTTAGGACGATGTAATCAAAAGCGCTTTGTGTTTCAGTGACAAACAGTTCCTTAATTTTTAACTAGCAAGCCAATAGCCCGCCGTCCAATTCTAAATAAAGTAAACCAGATCCAGATGTAATTGATTCTTTCTTTGTGTAAGTTAAAAAAAAAAAAAATTATAAAAAAAATGGGTTTGGAAGCTTTTTTGAACTACAAGCATTTAAAACAATGCATTTGTTAGATAATATTTTAAGTTGTGGATTAATCCACACTGACCTCTGAGAGTAAAATAAGCACATATGTGGGACTGACTTAAAAGAAATCAGCACATGTTGATGATCATAAACAAACATGTCACTGGGTTTGCTGACGGGCACTAATGTTACTCTGGCACACAACCATCAGGCTTTAGTTACACTTGCTGATTTAATACACTGATTGTTGCTTTTGAACATTTGCATCCCTATCAACCATGTTGTCTATTTCAGTGCCTCCAGCCTTAATACTGTTAATATGAAGGACGTCCTTCTGGCATTCCTACTCGACAACAAGCCCACTATTGTGACCCTCAAAAGGATTACACTTACCATGAAAACAATAAAGCACAAAGAAAGAAAAGAGCATAAAGTGCAACAGTGACTGAAACAGGGCAACACTGTGTCTTTCTTCTTTTAATACTCAATCAGTGCAGCCTTGTGCTTTTACTTTCAGGTTACTCGCTCCTATGCTGGACCCAGACTGGGGACGAGTGGTCAGAGACTTACGTTGTGCAGTTTATAGTAGAGGCCGCAGGCATTGCACACCGGGTCTCCATTTGCGTTGCGCCGCCAGAGTGTTGTGGTGGTCGTCTGACAGTTAGCACAACAGGTGCCTGCACGTCTGGCAGCAGACTGTGGAACGAAATAGATTCAGCTTTTAATTAGGGCTCAATTCTGCAAGCAAAAGATGCTTAAGAATGAGTGCAACAACTCTCAAAACAAATGGTAGAATTTTCAGTTCTACATAAAAGATGCATGATGCAAAGAGCACAGCTACAGATTGTCTTCGGAATATTATTTTACTATAATACATATATGAATATCAATGATAACTACTGGCTAATCTAAAACAAAAAAGTTAATTGAACAGAAGGTTCAACTGACCCTCCCTTAACTCAGCTCAGCTCTTTTTATTTTCTTTGTTCTTGAAACAAAATTGATTTTGGGCTTATTAATTAAATACTGGCTTGACTAATTAACCCATCATTGTCTCTGATAGAGACTTTCATACATACATACATACATACATACATAC
>JAOWBL010000020.1:1493015-1510938 GCA_028564865.1 Zenarchopterus dispar | reverse complement strand
CCATATATACTACTACCTCTACTACTACTACTACTACTACTACTACTACTACTACTACTACTACTACTACTACTACTGATGATAATGATGATGATGATAAGCTACCAGGCGTGAGCAGATAAGTTATAAAAATAACTTAACTTATAATTTATGCATGCGTTCAGTTTTATTTTCAGCACAACACACAAAGAATAAAATGATAAAAGGTGCAGTAGGTAAATATTCTTTATTGAAATCTCAGCTGCTGTTAACACCCTCTAATGCTTTTGTTTCAGCAGGCTGGTCAAGATGCTGCTTTGCTTCTCAGTCTTTCCTCTT
This sequence comes from Zenarchopterus dispar, assembly GCA_028564865.1. Classification (NCBI taxonomy): domain Eukaryota; kingdom Metazoa; phylum Chordata; class Actinopteri; order Beloniformes; family Zenarchopteridae; genus Zenarchopterus; species Zenarchopterus dispar. The sequence continues at coordinate 1,510,620 of JAOWBL010000020.1, read as the reverse complement.
TTGGACGGACACATCCAGTGGCTCATGAGTTTGTTCTGTGGGTGAGGAGTTGGTCTATGAAAGCTTTCTTCACCATCTGCAGTCCAAGTTGCAGTAGTTGGGATCCATCTGCAGGATGCTGGGGTTAACTGGTTAGCAGTCATTCTAACTTAAAAAAAAAAAATAAAATAAAATAAAATAATGGTACGTCTAAAACAGCCTAGGAAATATCTTTGCAAAAGCAGCATCCTTCAGTTTAATAGTTGACAGTTTATGGAAGATTTTTTGCCACTGATTTATTTAATGGTGTTATGCACAGAAATAAATGAGTGGAACATTTCCACTGTGAATTGAGTTTTGTTAATGTGTGACTTAAGTTTATAATTTGAACTATTGGATTAAGCCTTTTTCAGATACTGAAGTCATCGCAGTTGCACTGACTAGCATTGTGGCGACAGTAAATATGGAGGAACAACTGTAGCTGTTTTCATTGCTGGATGCCTGTAAGTAGCTGGCTGGTCCACCTATGCTCAAGTGTTAGCTAGCCCTGCAGGGCACGGTCCAGCACATGCTCATCCTGCACAGGAAATGGCATAGTGACACATAGTTGCCTGTTCTCCTCCATGGTGCGCTGGATGGTTTCATAGGCATTCAAATTTCCAGACCAGCAGCGACGTGCCACCTGCAACGTGCAGAACCACAGAGATCATAGTCAACGAGCTGTCAAACTGTGAGCAACTGAGGTAGGATGGGACTGATTAATTTGCTTCTCTATCTGCTCTCTCACCCCGTTGGAAACATCCCAGTTGAGCATCAGACTGGCACGTTTTGCTGCATCCTCTGAGCCGTCCAGCAGCAAACCAAATCCTCCATTCATTACCTCTCCCCTACAGATGAGACAGTCATAAACACACTGACTTGAACTATATAAACCACAAAAGTCAGTCGCACGCTTAATTATATGCAGGATAACCAGTCTGCCTACCAGCCAACACCTCCGCCATTGTGCAGGGCGACCCAAGTGGCACCTCTGAATGCATCACCAACAAAGTTCTGGACTGCCATGTCTGAAAAGGAGAGACGTTGTGAGCTAAGTTATCATTTCTTGTGACTTTCTTGAGGACGATAAAGAAAAACAAGGGATATTTGTAAAAATGCTGAGCTTTCCCCAAATTCAAATTGGTTCTGTAATAAAGTTTAAAAGTGACTCTGTAAAGACTGAAGAAGATACACACACACATATATATATCATACACACACATACACACACACATATATATATATATATATACACATATATATATGCGTATTAATGTATGTATGTATTTAAGCTCTTAGCTGTATATATGAGTAGCAAACTAAATACCTGCACAGAAAGCAGAACCATCATAAACATTTGAGGTCTCTCTGAAGGGGCTGTCTGTGCCGCTGACATCATGATGGTCTCTGCTGATGACCACTGGTGCCTAAACAATTATAACACCAAAATACGCTGCTGAGCTGAAAAGCCACTGAAAAGATTGCATTATGCATATTCCAGTAAAACTTGCAGCAGTCTTAGGCAACAATTCATTCTCATCATACTGAAACTCTTCCATCAGCGATGGCCTGGTTGATAGCCAAAGCAATGCAGACTCTTCCTTTCTGGTCAGAGTAGAGGATTCTGGCTTGAGATCCTACAACCTAAACAAGGAGAAAACACACATGAAATCAGAAACTAAAGTTCTAAATATTATGTTTTTACTTGTGTGATTCGCTCTGACAGCGTGACCAAAGCTGACCATTTTGTGCTTTCCAGCCTCTTTGATCCAGCGGATGTTGTCTTTGTACTGCTGTTTGATGCGATCCGACACGCTGGCACTAATTTCCTCCAGAAGAGAAGCTGCAATTTCATCAGTTACGGCCAGATCTTTGGGATCACCAGATGTGCACACCCAACGAAATGGACCAAAGCCCAGTGAGAAAATATCCCTACGTGAAAGACAAAGGAAACACAATCACAGAACTTTATTGGCCCATCACTCAAGAGCTTTTCTAATAGCTTTTGGTTGCTGACAAAAAGTGAAAAAGACATCAAAATATCTTGTAAGAGCTGCATAGATTGAGTGAAAGACGAAATATCTCACCCCATGATGTGTTGAACATAAGAAGGGTAACGGAACTCTGTTGCTAATCCATCAACCTTTTTAACATCTGCGCCTTTTTAAAATGATACACATGTGCCTCTTTACTACTTATTACTCATTATTATTGTGCCTGAATGATGCTGTTGTTCTGTGTATGCAGGTTAAATTGCTCACCAGCTCTTTGTGCCTCCAGGAGAAATGCGTTGCCATAGTCCCAGAAGAACATACCTGCATCAGACAACTTGTTGATAGCCTTTATTTGTCTTCGGAGGCTGTGGTGGCATCAAAAAACACATTATTTTCTCTTAATAAACCAGCCTTTCACAGATCAAATACTGTAAATATTTATTCAGCTCAAAGATGAATCTAACCTCTCTTGGACAATACTTCGAAACCGTCCAGGATCAGTGGACATGAGCTGGTTGGCCTGGCGGAAGCTAAGTGGGACCGGGTAGTAGCCACCATTGTACGGGTTGTGGAGCGAGGTCTGATCTGAACCCAGGTCCACCAGGAGTTCTCCAGTTCTTTCATACTCTAACAGGAGCCGCTCCCTGTCCACAGTACAAGTTTGACAGATGCTTCGTGAGCACGTGGCAAAAAAAAAAAAAAAAAAAGTGGCTATTTCGGTGCAGTTCAAGACCTGATCTGTATCTGAAACACTTACCACAAGTCCACAATGTTGCCATGGTAACCCAGGCTGAGGGGAGTCTTGGACCTCCTGGCGTCTCTGTACGATAAATCAATAATTATTGTCTTTTAGAGCAAGGAGGTTCTGCTGCTGTCTTCTGTGAGGGTTTCTGAAGGCGGGTCAGTGTTAGGACGCTGAACACAGAGTAAAATAATTGCCCAGGTAGGTCATTTCCAGTAAACATCAAGTTTTCAGGACCTTTCAGGTTTGCCACATTGTGCTTTGTTTCAGACTGATCTTAAACTGAATATATTTTTTCTATTCATTAAAAAACAAACAGTTCACCATTAAAGAAAAGCAAAAATATGTTTTGGAGATTTTTGTCATTTCTGTATTTTCCTTAATTCCTCTTTTTATTCTATTTTACAGTAAATAGTAAGTGCAATAAGACTTTTTTTTTCATCTGTCCTCTTGGCTGGTTGGTTGCTGTTGTCGTGTCTCTGCTTTTGCTGAGTCTAAGACAATTTTCTGTTACAGTGGACAATGATGTTCAGTTCAGTTTAATTTGATAGGATTTGACTCAACTCGGGTTTATTCAATTTAATCTAGCTCAATTCATTTAAAGGTCTATGCTTTAAAAATGCTGTTGGGATCAAAGGAACTGCAGTGACTTGGTTTCAATAATATTTATCTGATAGATTTGGGTTTATTAAAGTAAACAGTGAGTCTTCCTCATGTAACAGCTGGTCGTGGAGTCCCACAGAGTTTAATGCTTGGACCGATACTTTTCACTCTACAGACGCATCTGTTAGGTAATACTATCAGGCCAAATGGGACAAACTTGAGAAGCTGATTATCATCGGGACAGTAGATGAGACTTGACTCTAACTTCCCTGCGTTTTCCCTGGAGATTACTTTTACTGTAAACTGGGATGATATATGCAATAAATTTCTCTGAAATGAAACTGATCTGTCCAAGAGAGGGTCTGAATACTAACACTGTCATATCAAAACCCTCATGGTCCTTGACAGGTGACATCAACAACCTTTAATTCTAACAGTTTTTACCTGATACGTTTAATGCATTGATCCAGGCTGCTGGTGACCTCCATCAGCCAGCCTTGCTCGTGTCGCTTTCTCAGCGGAGACTCGTCCACCTACAGATATATCAGTTTCACAAAATCACAAAAATGCACAGCCCTGGCTCTAGTTCTTCTCGCTCATTGTCCTCTGAGAGTTCGTGTCTGGAACCCAGCTGACCTCAGCAATCACGCCAACACAGCCAGCAATGACGGCAGCTTTAGCCTGAGCCCCGCTCATGCCCCCCAGACCAGAAGTCACAAAAACACGCCCTCTCAAGTCATCAGTGCCAAGGTACCTCCGGCCTGCATTCAGCACGGTCAGCTGCACAGAAAACCACAAGAAAAACACTTAAGCAGGTGCTACATCCTACAGTACAAAAGGTATTTTATTGTCTGCAGAATATGTTGCAAGTATTTTTTTTTTTTTAACAGACCATCGTGCCATGAACAATCCCCTGAGGCCCAATATAGCAGTAGCTGCCTGCTGTCATTTGACCGTACCTGCATATACACAACAAAGTACACAGATTACACCTTGCTCATCATTTAAAACTAAATATATAATAACAGTAACCTTGAAAAACTTACATTGATACACCGAGAGCAAACATTTTCTCATATTGATCTCTGGAGGAGTAGTTGGGAATAACCTGATTGAAACAAGAAGGAAAGCTGTGAATAAGTCATGCCCTATGTCACTGTGTTACTTTATCTGGACAGGCGTGTGCTGCGCAGTTACCATGCCATTGGTGATGATGGCGCGAGGCGAGGACGGCAGGCTGGGGAACAGGCCCATGGGATGTCCGCTGTACATGACCAGAGTTTGCTCCTCTGTCATCTCACTCAAGTAGTGCATCACAAGGCGAAACTGCATCCACACGATCACAAACGAACACAAACCCATGACGTGAAGCTGTTCAGACTGTACTCATTGAAGCCAGGTTGACTCGGGGCTTACCTGGGCCCAGTTACTAAACACCTGTCCGTTCCCTCCATAGGTGACAAGCTCTTGGGGAAACTGCAGGATGAAGAAATATTTTGTTTCCAGAGATGGCAGAAGACCTGGCAAGTTTAGTTTTTATTCCATAACAAAAACTGAGTAAGAGTTCACCTGAGCAACGGCTGGGTCCAGGTTGTTCATGATCATTACCATTATGGATGCTGCTTGACGTGTGCGACAGGGATATTGATCTATGGGGTAAGCTCTGAGAAAAAGAAGGACATTCCTTTTACTGCGATGGCAAATCAAATAACCTCCACATCACCAGGAATGCCACATCCTCTACAGTTTTGTGCACTCAGTTTATTGCTGCTGTGTTTTGCTTCCTTTCATCTATTTTTTGGTGTAACAGTGTAACAGTACATGAGACCCTGAGAAATTTGAAAACAAATAAATATGATTACATGCTAAACATGACTATGATGTAAACTTTTTGTTTTTAATATAAAGATAATACAAAGAAGAAATAGACCTGTATAACAGCAGATTGATACATTTGATTTATAGTGTTACATGCAAACCCATTATGTTTATTAGTTATTTAAACATCCAGAGACATCACTTTCTTTTGTCAACACATCTTAAATAAATGTAGGGGACTGTTGCCAGTAATGTAACTACAAATGAGGTTTTTTCAAAAAACACATCAAAGACCTTGTTTGGATATGTAAGCCCCGACCTGTCAGGGTTCCTCACCTCATCTGTGAGGTGGGACAGAACCGGTACATGTATATGTGCCCGTACTGCCGCAGCTCTTGAGCAAATTCAGGTGCAAGAGTTGCGTGGTGGCAGGGGGGGAAGTAGCGCAGGGCATTTCTCAGGGCCAGCTGGAATGAAGGGTACAGCAAGTTAGTGAAAATAAATGATTGTATAAATGACATCCAACAGAGTAGATCTTTCACTTTTTTTGATGCCTATCTTATGCAACACTTAGAGTTTTTCCCATGTTTCTCTTAATTATTGACCAAGGGCCTTTGCTCCAAGTTTGGGCAATCAATTTTGGACCTACATTGTCAGAGAATAAACATTTTTTTTCAGTATGCCAACAGGAGCTCATGCAATGAAAATGGAAAATCTGCTTCCAAATCAGAGGTCTCAAAATGCATTACAAACTGAAAATGAGTTGTAATGCTGATCATTAGCATTTGGATCAGAGATTAATTCATCATGACATTCACAGATTGTCTATGTTTTTTTTGTTGTTTTTTTTTAAAGCAAAGTTTACTGTTTGCAGCCTTCTTGGTCTTGGTTCACTGTGTTCAATGTATCAGGGCCCCTGTCATTTTAATATTTTCAGTATTTTTCTGCTGAAACTATTTTACATGCTATCAGCAGAAAAACAGCTAGACTAAAGAGAATATTATACAAAAAAATTAAAAGACAAAAAAAAAAAAAAAAGAGCACACTTCTGTTCAGGACATCTAAATGTTTATGAGTTTTAATTAAACATTCAAACAACTATTTATCTGGATTATAAATTGTTTCACAAATGCTTAAAATCTAAAATTGTAAATGCATTTTTAGCATATGTACTTACTCGTTCCTCTTCAGCTGTGAGGTTGGGAGTCCGAATAGGTGCATGTGGTACATTGGGATCTCTACCCCGGTTCGGTGGCAGGGGATCCAGCGGTAGACCACTGCATATCTCCTTTAAATCAGACATTCCACTATGATTTTAGTGACACACACTTCCACAGAGACCGGGAGGGAAAGATCAGACTGGACCCTGAAATCAGTTCTAACTCTAAATGCAAACAAGCCCATGTGGAGAGAAAGGCTGCACATTTGTTAATTTTTAAGGTTGAACATTATTTTCCTTCCTCTCATTGGCTTTTAGACTGTCTGTGCCTTAAAGAATCCACCAATAGCACACCGTGAACTAGTCAAGTTTGGTAATTATTGATTCCTGAAAGAGTTTGAAGTGATTCAAGGTTCAGAGGACAAACACTGACCCTGACCCCTGATCTGTAATGTTGGGTCATACAACCAAGTTAAATAGAAGTACATACCAGAACACCTTCACTCTAAGCACACGGATACACGAGTGCCCATGTACACTTCTGCTCCATTAGTTACAAGTTAGAGAGGAAATACTTGCAGTGAATGCCATATTTAAGCTATTGTGTGTATACGGTGTGTGTGTATGGGGGGGGGATTTTCAACTGCAAATGTGAAGTTACACAAATCTCTGTATATATCTGCAGTTTCACAATAAATGTTTTAACGAGGTCAAGACAAGCAATAAAAAAAAGCATGACAAAGAGATGTGAATTTTAATATAAAAAACTTTCAAGAATATTCACTTCAATCACTTGTTTCTGTTGGGTTCAGATGAGGTAAATAATTCAAGTGTGGGAATAAATTAGCAGAAGTGCAGCCCAACAGACGAGAGGACATCAGTGGAAAGAAAACTGAAGAGCCCACAGTAGGAAGTTGCAGAAATATTCTTCAGAACATTAATTCTTCACACCTCTGATTTCAGCAAATCTATCACATGTATAAAAACAACCTTTGAGTCAAGATCAATAAGCAGCAATTTTATGCAATAAACAGTTATTTTAAAAAGGAGAAAACCAGATGTAAATCAGACAACAGAAAAAAAAAAAACATTTGCATGTAACTTTACGAGTGTCCAATGTTTTCATGGTAAAGTGGAGAAGCAGATTCATCTAGAGGCAATGCAGGGAAAAAGTGCAATTGCTGGTACCATAAGCTTGGTCCTGTTTTTTTTTTTGACAATTTGACTCATAAAAATAGGATTTAATCCCATTTAGACATAATACGACTTCTAATTATGAGAGCCACAAGAAAACTGCATCAGTTAACAACAAAAAAAGCAAGTTTTTTTTGTCTGCCACAGAATACATACTGTACCCACTTCGAAAAATCAAGTAACCTGCTCATGTTGCAGAAAAAATATACACACACTGATAGATTAAACTGGTCTCTTCCTTCCAACTTTCAAACCAACACATGCACACCCCTCCAACAGCAAAATAAGTATTTCTATTTATTTTAGGTAGTGGAAAACTAATGAAAAACTTTTATGAAAATACAGGCATTGTTTTTGTCTCATAAAGGGATGACCAAACATGAAATGTGAGTAGGGCCCGTGTCTCTTGTAAGAAAGCTCCTCATTAGCTCCCTGGTGAAGTCTCTGTGCCGGGGTTTGTGGTATCAGAGTCCTGCTCGGAGGCAGGTGTCAAGTCTGCACCTAATGGATCTACAGAGGCAGAGTCTTGTGATGTCTCAGGGGATGAAGTTTCATCTTCTTGTGGGTAGAGCTCTGGGTAGCGCTGTAAACACTCCTGCATAGCCCTGAACTGCTCCAGACAGTCAGAGCCCTTCACCTCCTCCTTACTGTAATGGAAGCAGGAGAAGGCGTCCTTAAATTCAGTCCCACAGGGACCGCTGGCCATCCCACCCAGGCAGGGGCAATTCCAGTTTATCTCTCCATTAGGAAGAATTAGACCTGCGATGAAAGCGGAAGTCTAAATTCATACTGTGCAATGGAATTACAATTTTTTTTTTTTTAAATTACAGAGCTCCTGTTCCCTTTTATACCAGATTGTCACTGCAGTTTTGCTGCCCCTCACCTCGCTCCTCGTATGGGTCATTGGGATCTTCTTCTACAAGTTCAGCATTGCTGGGTGTTTCATGATCTTCTTTGCTAACAAAGATGATTTTATCTTTACCTGTAGAGTAAAACATGGGTTAATGCAAACAATAGTGAAAGGAAACCTTCAAAAATCCCTTCATGAATATTGTGTGTACGTGGGTAATTACTGGTAGTTAAAGTACAAGGTCTTGAGAGTCAATGTTGCATGTGGTCTGAGCAAACACAATGAGGTGCTTTGACCTACTGGTTCAAGTATCAAAATCAGGACATTTACATATAAGGCATGTAGACACAAATTAACTTGAGGGTCTTTCTCTTAAAAAAAAAAAAAAAAAAAAAAAAAGCCAACAAATGAGCCATAAAGGAACATAAATGTCAGCTTCACAGAAACGAGCAGTTTGGTCAAGGTTAAACAGTTAAACCGCCGGGCACCGTCTTGTCACTCGTGACAAACGGGTTGCAGAATTTTACTGTCATGAGTAATGCATTAAACACTTAATTGAAACAGAAGGATATACATATTTTTTAAAATTTACACTTAATTAAACTTCAGTGTTAGCTTTCCAGAAAAGTTAGCCGGCTAACAGAGCATGCTTACCTTCCTCTCTAACCGAGCTCATCTCTTCACACTGGAACAGATTCAGTTCCTCCTTTTAGTAGGTCTGTAACAACCACTATTAGGTTACCGAGAAAAAAAAAATCGTAAGGAATAGTAACACTACATATGGAAAAAACACTTTTCACTCCATCATCCGAGCGTTGTTTCACAACTATCCTTGCTGGAGTATGATGCGGGCTTCTTCTTCTTCTTCTTCAGTAGTGACTGCGGTGGCTTCGACGTTACCGAGACTTCTGCTGCCACCTACAGTTCAGAAACGTCAACGCTATTTTCCATTGAACTGCCTACAAATTTGGTTACTATTAATGTTTTATAGTTACTGAAAAAAGTATGTCCCTAAAACCAGGAACACTTACACCTAAAAGCAAGATCCTTCTTTAGCATGCAAAGATTAGGTATAGAAAAATATTTTGTAATAAAGCTGAGAATAAAACAAAACAGTTTCAAAGCAATGCTAAACTTGATTTAGATATGTTCACCAAATGCTGTCCATCCATTTTCTATACCTGCTGAATCCAACTACTGGGTCATGGGGCCAAATACTAATGACACAGAGCAAAACTATCATCTTATTTGCTTATGTTTTAGTTGCTTCACAGATTATATATATATATATATATATATATATATATATATATATATATATATAAAACTTTACATTATTCCATGTTTTATCTGCACCATTGCATCAGAGTCCTAGTCTGTAAACCTGTTTATTGGCAATGGCAATAAAGTGATTCTGATATATATATATATATATATATATATATATACATATATATATATATATATATATAAAAGCAAATACGCTTGGGCTCTTCCTCTCTAGTTGTTCCTGATCTTCTCAAGCGTTCTGTTCCAACAGTCTGGTAAAGGTTTATCTTGGTTTCATCTGTCCAAAAAATATCATTTCAGAACATGGGAGACTTTTTAAAGCCGTTTTCTGACAAAATCTAAGCTCCCTTTGTTCTCTTTTGAATTATCAGTGACTTACATCTTCTTGTAAACCCTCTATATTTACATTCATTAACGAATCTCTTGATTGTAAATTTCAAACATAATCATACTTTCTCTAGTACTGAAATAAAACCTGTGTTGTTTTACATGCCTTTTGATGTCTTTGAACTCACCTCTACATTCTTTTTAGTGCGCCAAAATGCCGATTTGGCTCTGACCTAGCTATACCTTATCTTATTGATATCTGACTATACAAACATTGTTGATTTGAAAATACAGCAAACTTTTAATAAAAGTCTGAACTACACCCACAAATAATAATCAAAATAATTCCACACTTAGTGTTAAACCTTACACTGAGAAGTGTTAATTATTAAACAGCCTCACACATAAAAAAAAAGAAAAACACTGCAATTATTACCACAAAAACATTAGAAAACACCTAGTTTGAAGTGAGATGGAAGGGATAACTCATTGAGGGGTCCTTCTTCCCCCACAAGTCTTTATTGAGAATATTTTTTTTTATACAAGTTTGTTCTGAAATGCATTTATTTTTACATATTCAAAGACTTCATCTTAAACATAAGACAAATTCAAAGTTATTTAATGCATGGCCTATGTACAGTAAATCAAATTTGTTTGAAAAGTGATTGTATATGTAAAGCAGAGAATTAAAAACAAAAGATCAGAGTATGTGGGTAACAAGAATGAAAAAGAAATATGAGTTAATACTGTAGATCCTTGGGAATGCCATACATTTAAACAAGAACCCCTGCTTCTCTTATTTAGTTCACTAGGTTACTCTTCAGACATTTCCTTTTGAGGCTGGAACCCAATGTGAGCTCCACATCCTCTTCTTTCCGGACCCTGACTGCAGACCAACTCTAAATAAGGAACATATACAGTACTTGACTCGGCATCTTGACAGTTCAACTTCTGGTCCACATCTTCACCTGATTGGCAGGCGAGCAGAAAAATAAAATATATCCGACAGTAAAAGTACAGGCTAAGATAACACTAAGCACACAGCAGGCAGTTGACCGCCATCATACAAATCAAGTATGCCTGCATACTGAAGCGCTCACTAGTCAGTTTGGACAGGAAAAAAAAAAAAAAAGGTGACCAAACTCCCACAGGAAGCATTTAAGTGAATCTTGGGGAGCCTTAATCTGGAGTCACATTATTACAAAAAAAAAAAAGAAAAAAAAAGAAAAAAAAGATGAAGTACAGTTGAAATGGTGGTCTTTGCTTCCCTTTGGAAGATACAAAGATGGAGCAAATGAAAGTCAACATGTCGTTTGACCAACTCGCAGCATCTCATTGCAACTGAGATTCCTGAAGGTTCCTCACATATTTGGAAACTGTAGCAGTGATGAGGCAGGGGGTTCTCATAGATCTAAAATAAATGCGAGATTGGTGATCCTAATAAAAGTCGGTAGAAGGTGGCAGGATCATGGCTATCCTAGAAGAGCAGGGCTCCCACGCTGCCCACTTCACTCTGTTCTTTGACAAATATTTCAAAGTACTGATAGATGATGGTGACAGCCAATAAGATACCAGTGCCAGAGCCGATGGCGCCGAGGAAGTCTGCCATGACTGATAAACCGCCAATGCACAGTCCACCAAAGGCAGCTGCAGTTGGGATGTACCTTTGAGAGGCAAAAACAAACAAAAATAACAAATCTGAAAACTTTATTACAAAGAAAATAAGTGCTGATGGAAGATATTCAGATCATTTAATATTGTTAAGAAGAGAGAGAACTGGGTAACACTAAGCTCAACAGAAAAGGGAAACAAGTTTGTCATTTTTTTTTTCAGTAAAGAAAAGTAAGGTGAATAGTTGTAACATTTCAAGATTGGATTACCTAACTTTCTGCTGCGACTGTTCATAATTAATTAGTAACTATGATTACAACATTAATAAAAATTTGCTTTGGGCAGCCCATGAAGATCCTAAGTGAGTAACAGTCTGTATGTGGGGAGGATTTTTGATCTTACCTGTTTAGTTCATGAACCATTGAGGTTTCCCTGTGTCCCCTCATCACCATCTGCTGCTCCTTCAGCTGCTTTGCCACCTGGAAGGTAATAATGAGCGTTGTTTAAATCTGAAGTATCTTTGAGGGGAGGAAGAACCCCCCCCCTAATAATACAGAACGACTTCATAGAGAAAGCTAATGACTAACATCTTTCGCAGATGAGCCTGAAACTTCGATCCAAGTCTTTGAGAAAAAGGCACATGAGCCGAGCATGAAGACGATGTAGATGAGTGCATGAACCGGGTCCTCTAGAACAGACCCAAATGACTCGGGGGGAGAGAGGTAGTAACAGAGTCCCCCGACGGGATAGGCACGAGCTGGGCCGCCAGACGACGTGTCCTACAATCAAGAGAAAGAATACTGTGTTCAAGAAGAAGCATATTATTCATTTATACAGCGCTAGAAAAAGTAATTCAAAGCAAATCTGGGGCCCCAGAGATCCAGGACCAATATTTCAACCCTTAAAATCATATGAATCTGTTTTTTCTCCTTCATTACTAGATTTCTACACCCCTTACGTAGACTGCAACCCAGATACTGTCAAATAGTAAATACAATTTGGAAACTTTTTATAACATTTTAGCCACATTAACAAAAAATATTTTTATAAAGTATAAAATCTTCTGTCAGACTGTGTTTCTCTAAATTTATTAAATCATTTAACAACAGGCACAAATGTACCATGATTTTAAACTAGGATATTTTAGTCTCGTGTATCTCAAGTACAACAATAAGCATTCGTTATACTGGTTTGACCCTATAAAGCTGTCTGAAGAACCAGCTTATACTTTGCCAAGTCCTTAGAAAAATATGCACACACTCACAGTCACACCTAAAGTCAATTTATAATCCAAATTTTACAGTGTATGCTAGCTTGTAAGTACAGCGACACTATGCATATTCAATACAAAGATTCAAATCCAATTTATACAAGAGCACCAACCACTGTAAGCATAATCTGATTTCAGGCCAAAGAGCAAGTCAGTGTCACAAATTCAGCAAATCTCAAATATGTTCACAACATCCAACTGTTCATTAATGATAGCTTTCAAAAATACTGTTGTGATGTCTCAGTAAGGCTTATAACTTGTGTCATCCCTTCAATTCTCCTATGACACACTGTTTTGAAATGATGTAATAGATAGAATATGAATCATTGAATTATCAAATCTCAAGTCAGTGGTTTTAACCTTTAAGATCTAAACTAATTTCATCTTTTGTGCCAAATTTTAAGAGATTCTCTCAAGCTGTTTCCAACTCATTAGAAAGGACAAACTGAAGATTCTTACACAATAAAGTGGTTGTATATTTAGAATGAGATCTAAGTGAGCTTAATAATAATAATAATAATAATACTTACAGACCATGTTCCAAGCAGATTGACCAGGAAATTGCCACTGAAACGTGTGGAAAGCATCTGGGAGATAACGTACAAGTTGGAGACTAAAGCAGACTGCAGGATGATGGGAATATTAGAGGTGTAAAACAGCTTGATTGGGTAGGTGTTGTACTGCCCACGGTAGCGAGCTGACTTGATGGGCAGATCCACCCTGAATCCCTGCGAGACAAGTCAATTTTTAGATAATTATTTATATTTTGACCCTTGATTATTTTAGAATGACATCACATAATCAAAAGGGACAGCAACTGACCTGAAAGTATATCACTACAGCAAATACAAACACAGTGGCAATGAGGTTCATGAGGTTGGGCAGGTTCTGTCTGTAGAAGGCCTCTCTTAGAGCACGCACTTTGTCTGTCCTTGTAGCGAGCAGGTGGAAAAGGGCGATGATGGCTCCCTCAAACTCCGTGCCTGGAAACAAAAAGGTCACAAATATAAACATTTCTCCAGACTGCAGCAGCATAGTTCCATAACATTCACACTTCTTAGGCCAAAACAACTGCTTTTCAGGGCAGTCTGTGACTCCTTACCCCTTCCAGTGTTCACAGTGGTGGGGCTGAAGGCCTTCCAGACAATGGTCTCACAAATGTTGGTGGCAATGAACAGCGAGATCCCTGAACCAAGACCGTAACCCTTTTGGAGCAGCTCATCCAGTAGCAGCACAATCAGCCCTGCGACAAACAGCTACAAAAGAGTACAACATAGACAGTCAGGTTGAAAAGTGCTCACACCCTTGTGGGAAAAATGTTTTGTTTTTTTTTTGCTATGCATTTCTTTTCACTTTTATTTAAAACAAAACAAAAAACCCACACAAAACATATTAGACCGTTTGTTTTTAATAACAGGAAATAATGATGCTTTTAAGGTTAATGTTAGTGTTCATTTTATTTCACATTTTATTACAAGTACACATTCAAAGCTCATATATACATGTTTTACTGTTTTAAAAAACATCATCTGCTATGATCCATTCTTGATGTTCTCACCTGTATGATGATGAGCAGACAGATCCCCGCACCCATTTCTGATGGATCTCCATACATGCCAGTCATCACATACACAATAGCTTGACCAATGGTGATGATCATCCCAAATACTGAAAAAAAATAAAATAAAATAAAATGTTGGATTAATTAAAAAAAGAAAATCCCCTCTAGATTCTGAACACTTTTAAAGCAACATCTGATCATAGATTACTTACATTTTTGAGCACCGTTAAAGAGGGCTCTGTCTTTTGGAGTGTCTCCAACTTCAATGATCTTGGCTCCAGCAAGCAGTTGCATTATCAGGCCTGAGGTGACAATGGGTGAGATACCCAGCTCCATCAGAGTACCTGGGAGGAGATATTCTTGTTAGGCCATACCAACAAGACAGCACACTTGCTTTTAATCTTTTATTCAATATGTGACTGACAAATACCTCTGTTTGAGGCTAGAATGACTCTCATCCAGTAGAACGGATCTGCAGAGTCTGAAGACATTATACCGAAGAGGGGAATCTGAAACAGCAGAAATCACAGCTTTAACTTCCGCGAGAACTAGATTGTGTTAAAAGCCACTCTTTCTACAAATCCTGGTCCTTATGACTTTTTTTGGGGTACAGTCATTTAGATACTCATTCTTGTAACAAACAACATATTTTTTTCCCATGGAGCCATTTTTTTCCCCTTCAGGTAGACATGACCTACTAACTGAGCTATAAATAGAAAAAAAAAACTCAAATTGTCATCTATTCCTATCCCCTGTGGAAAACAAAGAAACAAAAAAGAAACTGTGGTACTTACCTGACAACACACCAGAAAAATAAAGAGCGTGATGGCAGTCCATAGCACCTTTTCTCTGAACTGGATCTGTTGATCAAGCATATTGTGAGGAGTTCAAGACAGGGTAACTAAAACCCAACCAACATTAAAGTTAATTTTTAATTATGTGTGATTATAGGATTAAAAAGAAACGCAAAACTCAAAATATGCACCTTTCGTTCAGGTTTTTGGATCTCTGGCAGGACTGCACAGAATGGTTTTATCACCTCCAGGAATTTGACTGAAAACAAGCAAATATGAATGTTATTTGTTTAAAAAAAAAAATCGACTATCAATGGGACGTGGCAGTGAATGTTGGGTGGGGGACGCGGCGCAGGCACATTTCAAAGTACAATATTCATTTAAATACTTAATATCGCAGTGTTTCAGACATTTTAACTTCACATTCAGTCTGTCACATGTTTCTGGATGAAACTGGGACTTTTTCATGAACGGCAGGCTCAAGATAACAACAGCCGTCTTATGCGTCGTCATCACTAGACTGTCAGTGTCTTTGAATGAGTGGCTAACGAGTTAGCAGCCGAGACGCTTTCAGACATCTTATTCTACAGTGGCGGCTCTAAACCTGCATTAAACGCGTGAAATTAGGCTTGTAAAAACAAAACACGCGTAACGCATTAAGTCCACAAATCACCGCTGTCTGGAAAGAGTTTATAATACGATAAAGACAACTATCACCCAGCTAACTAGCGACAAAAGCTAGCCGCCTGCTCTCAAAACCAGGGCTAATTCCGAGAGCTAACTAAGTTAAACAACGGATTAAACAACAATACTACTAATTCTTCATGGACTAGATATGTCAGAGTTATGTGGCGTTATATACTCACTGCCCATTATGTCCTAAATGTCCACTTATTCCGCTTCTTTACAGTGTAAACCAGACCGGAGTCACTGATTGACTGATGGAGCCTCCGGGAGGAAGAGGAGGAGGAGCAGGGGGAGGGGCAGACCATTGAGACACGTCACCACTACAGACACGAGACCACTCACTTAAAGGAACAATGTTACATTTCTTATTTATTTATTTATTTTTTTTACATAAACGAATATGCTTTGTTTTTTTCTTAATGTCTTTATTTTTTAACTTCTTTATCGATTTTTTTTAAAAATCATGTACGTTTTCTTAGATATTATCTGATCAACATTTAATAATTTATCTGCACAAATACTTAAAAAGGCTTGAGCTTGGACTTTTTAAATGGACGTCTTTTATATGCTGAAATGTTAGTTTTCAATAAAGAAATAAATAAAAAAACCTAACGTGACAACTGTATTTGTGTGTTTTCTTTTCTCTCTAAAGCTAACTGTGCAATTCGTTGCATTTGATTTCAGAAGTTGCCCCACTGACAAAGCTTTAATAATCTAAAATCTAAAATTTCTTGTATTTCATCACTGATATGAGCAACACAGATGGCTAGACAGATGTTGTATTTTATGACAATAATATTGCAAATTCAACTACTTGTATTGCAGAAAATAACCGCTAGGGGTCTCTTAGTTAGGGTCTGAGCACAGAGGGTGCAGGACCTTACTGCAGTGTTTATTTCTGTTGAAGTTGAAGTGTCAAAATCATTTCTATATGACAGGATGGTGTAGCCTACCAGTGCAAAAACGGATTAATAGCCAGTCTCCCTACTGTCAAACACTTATGACAACGGTGTCAAAATGGTCCCACACATAATTAAATTATCAACATGCTTCTTATGTTCTATGCTGTGATAATGCTCATCAATAACATGTAAAACTTTGACAAGGTCACTCTACAAAATGTGCATGACTTCTTTTGACATATTGTAGAGTAAATGTAATGTAAACACAATAAATGTTCACCAAAGTACAGAACAACGTGAGAGGCATTAAAGCAAATTTGGCTTTTAAAAGATTATTTTAAGAATTACTTTACTACAATTATTGGAAATGGTTTTGGAAAAAAACCCCTCTAGATCAAGGGCTAATTTAACTGCCAGACCAGGTATTAATAAACTACTGTTCATAAAAGATAAACACTGACATCTGCCTGAGGATGAAAATGCCAATGGGAAAAGTCAGAATTTTCATCAGCACCTAAAAAAAGAGATCTCAGGAAGTACAGATGAAAGGAACTCGAGTATTTGCTGATTTATTAAAATTTTTTGACACCAGAATAACACAAAAGTCTATAAACAGCAGGCTAGTTCATTAATCTGTGCCTCCACCAGAGGACAGCAGTCACAAGAAAATAGTGTGGCCGAGGATGCGCAGGCTAATGGAAATGGAGTTTTGACTGTCAACAAAAGCTCTCTCTCTCTCTCTCTCTCTCTCTCTCTCTCTCTCTCTCTCTCTCTCTCTCTCTCTC
>JAOWBL010000020.1:1468268-1492915 GCA_028564865.1 Zenarchopterus dispar | reverse complement strand
TCTATCTATCTATCTATCTATCTATCTATCTATCTATCTATCTATCTATCTATCTATCTATCTATCTATCTATCGTTATAGCTGTGAAGTTTGCTTGGGTGAAGTATAACATTGCATGTGACGTTCATTAACAGTTCAGGGACAAAGTTTATAGACGAGATAAGGCCTCACATTCAGCCAGCAGGGTTACTAGAGCCGCAGCTGTAGGCTGTAATACAAACCTGCCTGATATGAAAACAGCCCAACACCTCTAAGAACACAGAGTTCAGGTTTACTATCACTTACGTCCAATCAAATCCAATTTTATTTGTCCCCGTGACTGAGTTATCTGATTGTATTTTTTGTTCGTTTTTGAGTAAAGTTCAAGGAGGGTTGCATAATGGGTTGTGATGTCACCTTGTTTGAACTTATGCCATACTGTTTGCGTTTCTCCGACTTGTAGGACCTGCTTTTGTGGAGTCGGCTGAGAATAATGTTGACATGGTACTCATCATTTTCTTACACATTTTTGTGGTTAAAATGTTCACAAGATAAAATTTTAATATGCTTCATAACCAAATTTGTATTATCTGACAAGACAAGACATGAGCCCTTCTGCTCAGTTATTCAGCCTTTAAGCTGTGACTTGTTGCATTTATTCCACTCACACTCCTCACTTCCCGTCAGAATATTTCCTCTGAATCTCAGAAGGTGAGTCAATATTTCTGTTACATAAAACGTTCTCCAACCATTGATCTTTCCCTGGATGATCAGGCTTTCATTGTATTTCCTTTAAAAGCTCTGCATTTATCTTTACTTTGTGTGATGTCATTATGGTTTCCAAGATTCAAAAAAGCACATTTGTTTAAATTACATAACTCATATCTGTTTACATGGGAAAACTTGCCTTTATCTTATAAGCCAGTTCTATCTGTCACGTTTGCATCACTTGTCATGTACCTGATGAATTAGTGCTGCAAGTGTTCAGAGAGATCTTTGCTTTTTAGTCCACATTTCATCATCGTCTTCTTCTTTTCTTTAAAAAATTGTACCACGCTTGACTGCGACACCTTTTTGTCTGTCTGTAACTCGAGCCTTTGGCCTCTGGTCAAAATCATTTTTAATGGCTGCATAAAACACCCCCTGCCTCTCCGCTTCTGTTTGGGCTATTTTAAGCTCAGACACACTTTTCTCTCGTTGCTGCAGGGAGAGGAGCGCATGTGCTGCACTGCAGAGTCACATCCAGGTTCAGCTGTTTGTTGCACTGAGAAACAACTTATTTTTGACAGCATGAGACAGTGTGTACAAGCCAACGTTTTTTAAAGTCCTGTCAGTGCTGGTGTTCGAATGACAAGAAATCAGATAGGAAATTTTCATAACCCTTCAACTGTGAAGACTGCAGCATTCAGACACATCCGCGTAAGCACAGATAGACAGTGTATTTCTCTGCATGTATGCAAAAACGACTGCATTCACAGATGTCAAAGTAAGATTATTCACACAACTCTTGCATTGAGACTGGTGTTGTTTTTTTTGTATCTGTTTTAGCTTTTCCAGAGCACTGCATACTTTCCTTTGATCAAGTAAACTTCAATCTGATGTTAACTCTAAACTTATACTCCAAACTGATATTTCTTGTGAGGTTTCAATGACATGAAGCATTCATTTTACTCCAAAGCATGTCTCTAGTTTACATTGAACTCTATTCTGTGTCACTGTGACATGCTGTCAGTATTGTGTAATTCAACCTCTGCATTTGTGTAGTTAAAATGAAAGAAAATGAAAAATTAAAACCATTTTACCAGCAGCTATTTCCCAAACAACTTCTGCATGTTTATTTACTCCCTCCACATGCTGCATGCGGCTGAAAGTCAGTATACACCACTGAATGTGCAATACTTTGTGGTCTTTGAAAACGTATACTTCTGTCACGAATCACTCTGGCCTTCGTGTGCGAAGCAGGTGTAGGCGAGTGGCTGAAAAGACTTGGAAAATTCTAGACATACTTTCCATGGAGCTTCGGCAGACTGTCTTTAGCTTGGAGACGCCGCCGCTGCAAAGCTCATTAGGCTGACTAGAGTTATGACAGGCAACAATTTTTACTACACTGAGCTGAGAGTACTCTATGCTTAACAAGTCCTGGTCATTTGAGCTGCTGCCTGACACCTGCTAATGCTTCCTGCTTATCACTGTGAAACTATGAAAGATGTTTTTCATGTTCAAGAACATAATCTAAGCTGTACTCAGGCCTAATACAGATCAGTCACCGATGTCACAGCTGAATGGGGACTGATCCAAAGGCTTGTTTAAACTGCTTAAAATTGAACTTTGCAACTACAGTGACGCATGAAAAGCAAGCTTGGCACTTCCTAAGTATTATGCTCCTTCAAACAAACTTGTGAAAGCAAAGGAAAAATCCCAAAGCTCATTCATCAGAAACTCCCCAGTGT
Organism: Zenarchopterus dispar; assembly: GCA_028564865.1. NCBI lineage: Eukaryota > Metazoa > Chordata > Actinopteri > Beloniformes > Zenarchopteridae > Zenarchopterus > Zenarchopterus dispar. The sequence continues at coordinate 1,490,486 of JAOWBL010000020.1, read as the reverse complement.
GATTAATTTTGTCTGCACTTTGGGAGAAAGTACCTGGCCCTGAAGTTTTGGTTCATAAACACATCTTATCATACTACTTCAGATTCTTGAAGATCTTTTTTTTTCCCAGTTGTTTTTTTTCTAAAAATAAATATATCATTCCACAACATGGTTATTTTTAGTGTCGATTTGTGAAGCATTCAATTGCTTCATAAAGAGCATCAAAGGTCAAATCAACCCCACACTCAGGACCAGTCAAAAATGGGAGTGATTATATTTCAAGTATTGTTGTTCCAATATAGTTTAAGAAGTTAAAAGTGCATTGCTTCTTTTTATTACGGCTGCATTCCCAGATCTGCTCATATCCCACTCTTGTTCCCTTTTTAAAAAAACATTTCCTGACCAGTATGTCGATATAATACTACGATGAACACAACAGAAAAAATGTATTTTACCACAATGAAATGCCTTTATTTTCCATGACACTGTTAACACACAGGTATACAAGAAAGGTCTTGCGATAACAAAATAAATCAAAGTCTGTATCAGGAGGACAGAACATTTAGTGGCAAATATGGAATGTGTTCCATTTTTTTAAACAATCCTTTCAAATAAATAGTCTATAGTCTTTGTTGCTAGTGTTCTTATCAATATATTCTCTTTAAGTCAAATTTTAAGGAATGAATGAGAAGATCTGATGAAAAAAAAAAAAAAAAGACCAACAAAAACATCCCCTTTACAAAAGTCTTGGTTTGTTTATAGGCCAGATGTGTAGGTGAGAAACATCTGTTGGGGGTGGGGGATGGGGGTGGCAAATCCCTTTTTCTAGACCTAAGTAATCTTCCACCAAAAAAATATAAAATCCAAGTGCTTGGAGGACACGGAAAGCATGTCTATTACAAGGATCTTATGAGACATCAATATAAAAACACAAATGTACTCATCAGATGCTTAATTTGCCAAATGCTACAAAAGCTGCTGACCTAGCCAGCCATGGTCAGCTCGTTCATTTAACTAGTGAACCTCCCCAAATCGTGCTGTGCTGATGGGGGACAGGCAGTCCAAAACTCATGAGGGAAAAAGAAACAATAATATCACAGGTAAAGCACCACAACAGTCTCCTAGTCAGTCACACTTTCAGCCTTCACAGCCTCTCTCTCCCAGAGAGAACTTAACCAATAAAGATACTCATCTGTACCGGAGGAGGGGAAGGGGAGGAGAGTCCTACAAGAGACCTCTGCCTAAAGCAACATTTCTCCTACCATGTATAACAAAGAAAAGTCTCAGTCTCAAAAAGAGAAAAGTGCAAGGGATGGCACAAGCAGCCCTGTCCTCTGGCAGGTAAAGTGGGAGTGCACGATCGACTGCGCAGATTCCTCTCTACCCAAAGAGGTTTCCATCAAGCAGACCCCTTTGTAGGCATAAAGCACCTTGGGGGTGGAGCAGGGTTTCAGCTCAGTGAGCTCTTCCCATGCTTGAAATTTAGACAACGTTGGCTCTAGTGCAGCCTCAGTCAGTGCCGTGATCCTCGAGCTGGGAAATTATTGTGATCAGATTCTGGAGGCCGAAGATAAAGCCGCTGTCCTGGCCTTCGTGAACAACGCTGTCTTCTCCATAGTGGCGGCAGGTGGTGTGAGCAAAGTCAATCATGCGCACGTCCACCTCGGGGCTGCTGGCCTCTCCCGTGCCGTGGGATGAGCGGCTGCTACTGCTGCCGCCTCCTCCAGCCACACTGGTGGTGCCACTTGCTGAAGACGAACAGGGGAAATCAAAAGCCCCTTCTTCCTCTTCCTCATCCTCATCGGATGGGTCATCTTCATCACCTTCTTCACCACCTCGATGTCTAGGTCTAGTGGGAGCTCGGGGTGGGTCTCCATCATAGATGATGAGCAAGGAGCTGGAGTAAAAGCGGTAGGACTCGCAAGCCTCCAGGGCTGCTTGCATTTCCCGGAGCCTGCGCAGCACTGGAGAAAGAAGTTCATGACGAAGGCAGCGTCCATTGTGAAAGAACTGATAGAGAGCTTCCTTGAATCCTGCAAGGGTTAGCTTGCGCCCATGGTACTTATTCATGAACATCAGTTGGCCGGAGTCTGACTGATACACCTGAAGGGGACATACAGCAACGTGAGCATGACAGAGCAACATGTAAATATAAATTAATATCCATGTTGAGCTGCGAATGATCAATACTTCACCTGCATGCCACAAAGTCGCACCCCAATAGATGCAGATGTGCTCTGTTGACATTTCCGAATCTGATTGGCTTTCTTCTCCTCTGATGCATCATCTCCATGTTGGCGAGTTCCCATCTTCAAGTCTAACACACATGGTACTCTATAACGCCATGTTAGGTTTTCCAAAAGAATAAATTCTGTGAAAAGGGTGGAGTCAAGGATCACACAGCTAACGAGAAACATCTACAATATATGCACTATAGATTTACCCCCACCACCCACCCACACACACACACACACACATCGTGCAGGTCACTGCACACGCTGGTCTTTAATGAAAGGATACTGTACTGGTTACGATGTTTTGCATTCTCCTTCATCCTCTGCAACTGCTGCTGGTGACATTTCAGACTCCACGGGTTGTGTTTGATCTGTGGCACCACGTTGCCCTTCTCCAAGCTGAAGTATAGAACCTCGGCCTGTTGCTGTGACACCTCATCACGATTATAACTGCAAAGGTGACCCAAAAAAAAAAAAAAAAAAAAAAAAAAAAAAAAAAAAAAAAAAGTTCAGCTCTGGTGTTACAGAACTTCATAGCAACGGGTCTCATCATTTATGAAGTAATAAAGATGCTGAGGACAACCCCTCACCTCATGATCTTTTCCTCTTTGCGGCTGTGTCGAGCTCTGTCTTTGCTATAGTTGTCGTTTTCCAGAAGCAAAGTGGACTGCTTCTTGTTGCTCCACTTCAGCATCTTGCTCTTGGGCTCACAGTCTGCTGAGGGGTCTTTGTTCTCCAGGTCCCCTGACTCACTGTGCAGGGGGTAGGCAATGAGACACAAGTTCCCCTCCTCATCTTCTTCGAAACTCACTGACACAACACCTGAGAGATGGGAAAAGAGCATGATTACTGCTATTTTCTTTCATTTTTAATTGACCAAATCTCAGAATTTACAAAAATCAGTGAATAAGGCTTGAATTATAAAAACATTTTGACAAAACTTTCAAAAATAACTCAAATTGGTGAGTTCTGAAGCATTAGCAATTAGAAATATGTCATTCATGTGGATTATTGGTTACATCCATAAATGAACTCGTGAACAGCCAAAATGCAGACATTCAGTAATAAACTATGATTCAGTCATCCTTAAAATTCATATTTTCAAGCCATTCAGTGACATAAAAATCTGATACACTTCAAAATATATCTAGCTCTTTTTACAGTTATTTTGTGAGCAACTGTAAAAGTAATTATTGCCATTGAAGACTGCTGCAGAGTGAAAAATGAGCTACCAAAGACATCTAAAGTTTTGTTCAAGATAAAAAAAAATAAAAAATAAAAAACAACTCTGCACCTTGATTACAATCTTTAATTGTGTCATTGCCAATAAACATGAATCCAAGTTTAAAACACCAAGCCCCCCACCTCCACCCACCATCAAATACAACTCCCTACAAGGACCCATGTCCTGCAGGTCCCTGTGTAGAGTGTGGGAGTGTTAACGCTGAGAATAAACATTTAAAATGCGTCAGTGGCTGACACCGATAAACTCGAGACATGAAGGAGGGATGTGGTTGAAAGTCTCATTGATATGAGCCGAACATCCAAGATACATGATACAACCACACAAGTCATCGCAGTCATGCTACGGAGCAAGAAAAGTATTTGTTTCACATAGAAAAATGCCTAGCTGATGTCATGTGCACTGACATCATCATCATCTTCCTCCTCCTGCAAGAAGCCCCGCCTCTGCCATTTGTCTGGAGGGAGGTCCGCTATCCACTCAGAGCTGCACCGTCATCACACCACCAGAGAGTGTGGGAACTTATGAGTCACTCTTGGTTAATCTAGAAGGGCTTATGAATTAGTGATAAACTTTATCAAAGAAGATTTTTTTATGACCCAATAGCATACAATGACTATATTAGGAGAACATTTATAAGTCACTCCTATCTTATTTTATTTCAAAAGTTTTGGCTGTCCAAACCCACGGGTCTGAACCTTGATGTCAACTTCTTCCAAATAAGACTGCCTTAAACCTTCCTTTACATATTTTGTGAATTCTAAATAAATTTAAACTTTACTCTCTTCCAATGTTTCTCTATTTAAAAAAAAAAAAAAGTTTGGCAACTCTCCCTTACATCACTACATATGTCTGGTGGTGTAAGGGAGATCTGCATCCATCTATCTAGATGTGAGCCCTTCTGTGGCTTTAACTCGAACATCCCAGAAGCCCACTATCCAAATCCCAAGTCGTCACCAAGGGTCTTTTTATAGTCTCCCTGCATGACTGAGGAGTCAGATGCACCACTCATGTGCCTGGGCTCCTTCAAACTGGCCCCTGAAGACGTCTGCAACAGCAAGCACTTGGTGTCATTGTGCGTGAGAATGTGAGATCCTGGGACCTGGACGCAACCAGGAAACACAACACTCGCCCTAAAAACGTGTGTTTGTGACCAGCTTTCTGTGAAGGCCCTGAAACCGGAGCAGGGAGCCTCCTCAAATGACTCGTTCTAGTTTCTCCTCACTCCAGGTGATGCGGCCCAGTTATTTTTGATCCATGTGGTACTCTGGCTCATCCTGAAACCAGATCTGCCTTTAAAGCAGGAACGACGCTAAAGAGAGCTCTGGATGCGCATCCTCCTGGCTGGTGGTCAGCTTTTGAGATCATGCTACTTGAATTCTGAAGGTATGCCTGCCAACATTTACAAAATTAGTGATGCCGAGGATACTAAGTGGCTCTATCAAAACAGAAATAGGACCATCTCTAAATATGTCTAATGCACACTGTGTTCTTTGAGCGAGTCAAGCAAAACAAATATCTTCTCATCTTCGTCCAGAATTCAACTAAACAGCATATTTTTTTTTTTAGACTGTGCACATTTCTGGTGGATAGGTGAAAAAGACAGAAGACACTGCAACAGCTGGGATGATAGCTGCTCCATATTTGCTGTCTCTTACCTTTATATTGAGGGGTGAACTTCCTCATGTCTGGTGGCAGGTTCTTGTAGAACTGGTGCTCTCGGGGGATGAGGGGCTTGCAAATTGTTTGTTCACCGAATCGTAGCACGCAGGAGTGGCCTCCCACCTGGTGCACAAAAGGCTCCAGCATCACCCCTTTCCCCGGATAAGGTGTTCCGTCCGCCTGCATGAGGGCTTCCAGAGCGGGACTCATCTTCACCCCGCATCTGACAGCTGAGCTGTGGGGACCCACGTCGCTGGGGAGTCTAGCTGCTCGGCCACTTGTTTGGCTCCCTATCCTCGGACCGTTTCCTTTTCTCCTCGCAGGGGGCGCTGTTGCTCGTCTGTTTGACCGAAACGGAGAAAAACAAAGGGCTGAACGGCAGGGATGAAACCAACGACGCTGTCCTTTAAATCCGTCTCCCTTTTTTTTTTTTTAAATAGGAAGACAAATAACAAAGCTCCTTCGCTTAGCTCTTTTGTTCTCCGTGTTTGAACATTTAACAAAACGCTACTTATGAAACCGCTGGAGCTGACTGAAGGCAGCGAAATCCTCGCCTTACTGTTACCGAAACTGACGACAGAGCTGCAGCTTCAGCTAGAAAAACAGAAGGGCGACCAGCAAGCCCCGCCCCTTCCCAGAAATCAACCAATCACGTGGCCGTAGCTGTCGCTGGGAGGAGACAAGGGACCGAGGAGAGGATCAAGCAGATCAAGCAGACAAAGAGGAAGAGGAGAAAACAGGGGGGAGGGGAGAACAGGAAAAATACTGGGCACCCAAAAACACAATAATAAAAGACATTTATTTAATGCACTTGCATGTTTTAGTACTGTTGAGAAAAAGCTAAGCACCATTTTTGCATTTTAAGTCTTATGGCACTGTCCTTAAATAGTCAATGGAGTCAAACTCCTATAGTTAAATTTATCCTCACACTGTTTCATATCTTAGCATATAAAGTCTCTAAAGAGGGTGTATTTTTTGTGTGGAGCATGTAATAAATTGGTGTCAAATGATGATGCTGGAGTGTTTATCTTACATGATGGTGCAGTCTTTCAGCATGATTGAGAGGGTCTCTTCACATCAAGGATAGAAAAGGTCAACAACTAAGTGACCAAAGCTGTGTTTGAATTACACAGGATAAACTGTTAAGTTGGGAAAGCGTCCCATATTGACAGGTATTAAACGTGCATACAATCAGATAAATGATTTAGGGTTGGACATGTGAGGGTTTAACTCTGTATTGACAAAACATCATTATCCATTTGTACTACAGGGATTTTTTTGTTTTGTTTTGAGTTTCATACTGGTGGTGATATTTACACCTTGGAGAGACTGGCAACAAAAGACCAAGTTCAGACCAAAAACAGAGCTGCATAAAAAGTAAAACACTGGTGTCAACCAGTCCAAGACATCTAGTCCTGGGTTTATACATTCATAAACAGGAAGTATTTGTTTAGTTATTTATCACAAACATTTTTTAAAAACCTTTGCTGGCATGCTTTTGTAAATGTGAAAAACACCCTCCTCCTTGAACTCTTCCAGAGCTCCTCTGTTAAAAGGTTGCTTGGAGTGTGCAGGGAAAGTGCTGTGGTCAGTTTTTAATTAATTTCTGATCCACATCACTGAAAAGTGCTCATGTCTACCACTGGAGTTGTGTGAAATATAAATCTTGATGCAGTAAACCAAGGAAAATAACTGAAACATGCAATTTAGGTAAAGTGATGGTCCACACACAATCTAACCAGAGATTGTATAAACAGAACATCCACTGGTTTTTGAAGGTTCAATTGAATTCAACATTCTGCTTATTTATTAAATTTTATTTCCTTTTATGGCCACATTTGGACCAAACAGTTGCAGGGACTCTCTGGTGGTTTTTGGGATTAAAAAAAAAAAAACAACAACAAAAAACTGTCTGTAGGATAAGAACGTGTAATGGGCTTTTTTCTCTGTTTACATTTGCACTGCAGCTAGGAATGTTAAACTGACATATAGACAAGCTTGTTGGTGGTAATTCCTTCATTACTTATAGGCCCGTTAAACCCAGGCTTTCCCGTGAGTCTGTTCCTCTGGGTTTGGGTTTGGTTAGAGGCTAATGCACAACAACAGTTATGTGTGCAGCTGAATTTTCATCAGTATTAACATGAACTTTTTTGTAAGGGTGACTTCAGCCAAGGGGAGGCCCACCTCAGAAGCTGAAGCTGAAAAGATCCTATAAAAGCCAGTTCTATGAGCTACAATCGACTGCAGTTCCTGTGTGTGCAGAAACAGGGTGTAAATGTGTACTGTTGCTTTGAAGTTGGGCAAAATAGGGAGGATCTCAGGAACTGAGTCACTAGGCTTCCCCTCGTGAAGTACAAGGAACTCGGTCTTTGGCAGATGAATTTATTTTTAAACATAGGAAGCTTGAGGTCAATTAGACTAAAAAGTGTTCACATAAAATACACTGCTAATAGGCACTTTGAATGCTTTCTCTCATTATTGCAGAACTAAACACAAACAAGTTCAGACTTTTAAAATTAAAAGGGGGGAAAATCTGTGAATTATCATGAAATAACCTGCTTTTGTAATATAATGAACATTCTGGTGTTAGATGACTACATTCCTATTAACTATAAATAGATAGTATGTCAATAGTATCTCAGATATCAATATCTTGGAAACCTTCATAAAGATTTTTGTAAAAGAAAAAAAAAACATTGTATGACATTGCAAATTGCACAGTCGCCATAAATGGAAAATATTCCATTGATGTCAAATCTTAAATTTAGTTTTGGATTTACCCCCATTTTATTATGTGAAAGACTATATTTACAAAACATAATAACAACAGCACCAACATCAACAAATTATTTGACAGCTTGTCCTCATTTCTCTGTACAGAAATATTGCATGAATAGCAAAGGATTAAACTGAATGTCAGCAATGCCTGTTAGTAGGTAAGGGAAGATCTCTAAACTGGTGTGGTCCCTCACGTATCCAGAGACATACTTGGCAGTCTGAACTGGAAATTTTTTTGGAGTGGCAGCAAAATTAATGAGTGTGACTGGTGTGCCAAGGCAGACCAAGCTGACTTACTACAGTCAAGTCCAGGTCACAGGATGGTTGCAGCCTAATTATGCACTAATCTCTGATGTTCCAGTTCTTTTTTCCAGGATTACGCTTGGGAAAAAAATATCCCAGTTCCAGGCAGGAAAGGGATTAAATGATCGGCACGTGAAGTAGGTACCTATTTGGTCTCAGATGTGTAGGGACTCGATGGTGAGCTGGTGTGAAATGAGAAAAGCAACAAAAGAAGAGACAGAATGAGAGCATTGTTATATGTGGACTCACACAAAGTTTCCCTGACTTTCTGATCCCAGGATATAACAGAGTACAGACTTAATCTTGCTGTAGTATTGTAGCAGTAGTCTGTGGTAAAGGAGGAATGTGTGTGTTTTTGGTTGTTTGTGCTAAAAGTTGTAGCTTTCAGTACTCATATTAAACTTGTCCTTGAGATCTTTTTTTTTTTTTTAAATGGTATCTCTGACAGTCAATGAAGAAAATATTTAATACAGTTTGATGGATTTTCATCCATCAAACTGTATTAAATATTTCTCATGAAACTATATCTCATGAAACATTTAAACATTTACTCATGAATATACACTGTTATGCTCCTAGTTGATTCATACCAGCATTACTGTTGTGCTAGAGTTATGTCAGTTTCACCTCTCATCTTATGGGTCAGGGACCCAGAATGAGAGATCCAGACTTCGCCACAAAGCCAACAGTCTTGCTATGACTGAGAAAAACAATAAAATGCTCCCAAAAACTTCTCCATAGACTTTTCATAACTCATGCTGTTCCACAAAAACAATTGGCACTAGACTCCAGAAACATTCAGAAATCAATCCTTGTCTAAGATCACCAATGATCATCCAACCGGTGAAATCCAGTGTGCTGGAGCAGATATATTACTTTTAAAATTCATTGCACCAGACAGGGTATTACCTGTAATGGATGTACTGTCTCAACATCAGCAGTATCAGTTTATAAGCTAAAAACAGTGATAGATTTGAATCCTTATACCTCTTCAGAGTTAACTGACTGTTATAGTACAGCCTGAAAAGAGGACGGGCTGTAATGTCCTCCGTTCATGGTACATAGTTGTACCTTGAAATTCCTGTGTTAAGGAATTCACAGCAGTATTCATCTACAAACGTGAGGAGCCACATTCATTGGGTCTTTAAGCCCGCCCTCTCCTTCCTATAGACACGTGAGGGAGGGAAACATGAGTATGAGCATGACAGCTTTCCACATAAAAACGATGAGCTGACATGGGAAATTCATTTCGCCCTTAACTGCTCAAGTAAATATAAGTGTGTTGATAGTGAGGAGTGTTGTAGGCATTTGGCTACACATCGCCAAGCCAAGGGCAACCTTGTTTACTCCTACATTCCCCCACTCTGGCACAGTTCCACTCACTTTCCCAATCCATAGTGGAGAAACGACTGATCACAAGACACACTGACTGCTTGATGACAGGAATACAGTCAAAGCGCCTGTTTGTTATCCTGTGTACAGCTTCCAACATCATAAAACAAACTAAATTTGCGCTGACAAAGGGGATCTTTTCAGGGCTTCTTTACCTATAGCAAAAACACCTTCATCACTATCAGATAACATAATTTTTTACAGTAAAGTTGCCGAGTCAACAAAAAAACTGAATGTGTGTGTTGAAAAAAAATGAGATGTTTTTGAAACACTCATTTACTTTGCTACTATATATTTTGCTTGTAGGGGAGTGACAAACATGAAAAACCACGCCCAGACTCCTTCTACTTAGGATGGGAATTTTCTTGTGCATTTTGAAATCTGTAAATAACTTAGCTAACAATAAAATCCTTTCAAACTGACAATTAAGGTATACCAGGAATAAGCTCAATATGTCGTACCACTGCTTACACAAGGAGGGCAAAGACAGGAGACAAAGAATAGAAAACACAGCTTTACTGTGAAATGGTTGAAATTATTGTAAATAACTGGTCCAATAACAGAGTATTCATCTGGTATTTATTTTCAAAGATAATTTACTGGAATAATAACCCTCAAAAGAAGGTCACATGAACAAACTTAAGTCAGCTGAAAAGTTGAGCTGATTCAACGATGTGGACACACATAATGTAAACACACACCCACATCATGCTACAAAGTGAGGCAAGGAGAATATGTAAACAAGGACGACTGGTGAGTGCCTGGGCAAACAAATCACAAGGAGTGCCGCAGCTTTTCTTCTTTCTTTTGTGTTTTCTGTCACTTGGACATCTGCATTAACAATAATGGAAACAGAGGCAACTTCAACTGCCTTAGTGTTATGGCTCAGTTTCTGCATGCGCTGCGTCGATGCTTGATCTGCACGATCAAATCACCATGGGAACATCGTCGAGAGGACAGTCTGTGTGTGACATTTAAGGCTTCACTGCACTGCAACAAGTTCAGAAAAGATTTTGGAAAGATTTGAACCACTAACAATCAGTGTTCAGCAGAAGGCGTTCATGTTGGCTATATCGAAGTTTACCTGGATGCCCTTGTTTAATATTCAGTATGAGATAAAATCAGTATAAAAGTTAACAGGACACACACAACACGCCTGCCTCAAAATATACATAGCCGCTGTGACTGGGACCTCTCGCCTGTGATCTGATAATCTGATATGACTCTGCTGACACACTGTTACACATGCAAACACTGCCAAATAAGCTGCGCCCCCTTGCCACCCTTTGCACGCCTTCTAATAAATAACTCAAAGATCCTGACTCCTCTCTGTTCTTTGCTCCATTGTTTATTCAGTATCACAGCAATACACAGTGTACAATAGAAGTTAGTGCATTTCTGCACTGCTGCACAATGATGGTAAAAATATTCATCTTGAACATGAAAGCATTCTAACTTTTGGACCTTTAGTGCATAAAGAGTTGGGACGATAATATTTACATATTTCAACACTAAGGCCAGCTGATAAATCAAAATACTGGCAGAAAACCTGAATCCCTCTTTGTGGAAGTTGGAAAACAAGGTTAATTATTTCACTAAACAGTCTTAATGTCAAAGTTACTCAGACATTTCTTAAGAACAATTACAAAAAAAAAAAAAAAAAAAAAAATCCTGACTTTAATTGATAAAACCTCTGTGGCTGAAGAACAGCCGAGCAAATCTAGTTTGATAAATGTCAGAAAAATCCTTTCACAAATGAGAAAAACCAGTCCTCCATTTGAAGTTATGACTCTGGGATTTTTTTTTTTTTTTTAAGTTTTGTGCTATGGTATGCATTTTAAATATGGTGACTATGAAATATTTTGCTTTTCATTTTCTAAGAGAGCAATACCTTTTTATGTTTAAAAGAGAAATAGGCTAAAAGTACTCTATTATGATACTGTTTTGAATAATTTCATTGTAAAGGTATATCACAAGAATGTCCTCACTTCTGTCTTTTACTCTGCATTATGGCTCCTATAACATCTACCCACCAGTGTGTTTTGGTTCTGCTAAAACCCTTTTACACACAAACACTCTGCCAAATTAGTCACTGTCCTCGCTGTCATTACCTTTGAGTCTCGACGTCTGATAAATAACTAAAAGTGGGATGCTATGCATTGGTACTGACTCCTTAAGCTTTAGTTTCCCTGAGACTTGGCGTAAAAATTAGGTCAGATTCCTCATCCCCCCTGAACGAGTACTGGCTGCCCAGGTCCAGTCTGCTTCAGGCCTTTGGTTTCAGTCCAGGCGGCCACACCAAGTCCACCTCACATATTCTGCACCAGATAGTCAATGACAGCCGGGCTGCCTGCTGCCCCACATCCTGCCTGTTGGGCCGCCACATCCTGCCAAAGTGAAATGATTGTAGGTCCCTCTTTCTGACATTTTAACCACAGCGAATCGAAGCTGACAGAGAATATCTGAGCATAGATGCAGTATATAACATAATTCACACACTCTAGCTATTAATGGAATTTTTTTTTTTCACATACTGCAGAAGATCCTCTTGGATCAATTGTAGACCTCGATTAAAAAAATTACTGTAAATAAAAATGATCCAAAGATTATATTTAATTTGCTGCTTTTTTAATCAAAGCAAAGAATAAAAGCAACTTTTTTTTACTTGTATTTTTTTCAGTACTGCCACTATCAACTGTGGAAGCATGTTGGAGTAGTCTTTCCACCGCACTGTCCTGAGAGCAGCAAATAAACATGCAGATTCAAAGATTATCAAAGCAAGGCGATCAATTAAAATTTCAGTCTAAATGTAAGCTCCTGATTATAAAGTTGCAGTTGACACTTGTTGTACCTGTCAAAGTGCAGCAAGCAAAATAACAAATCAACAAAACAACACAAACTCAATGAGAGTATGTAGTGGGAAAAAAAGTTTCTCACAACAAAACGGCGTATAAGCTGTTTTCAAGAATGCAGTTTTGAAAGTTGTGCACTGAAGTCGAAGTGGGTAAAAAGCTTTGAGAAAAAGAAAACAAACTTTCTAACCACATGGCCTTCATCAGTTTTTTTTTTTTTTTAAATTTGGATCAGAGAGTAACATATTTTCCTCTGGTATGTTTCCTCGGGGTTGCTCAAAACCTGGAGCTAATAAACAGCCACAGAGAGTTATAAATATCTCCTGCTGCTGCCTTTGAACTAAAACACTGAAACTACAGTGTCTGGAGTTTACTGCAGCACTGACAAAGGTAGGCAATGGTATAAATAAGTCTCTTGGCTGAACTATTTGTGCATTTTCCTTGTAGCGTACTGTACATAACAAGTTCCATATGGTTCAGGAATCTGGAGAAAGAGCAAAAGAAAAAAAAAGTTGTTTTTCAAAACAAATCCCCTCCTCTTTCGCTGCACGTGTCGCACAGGATGTCACATGGCTTGCAAGACTGCCAGCATGTGAAACCATAATATTTTGACTTTCATGAACACACTTAAACACCCATGCACAAAATGTATATACTTGCTGTAGACTGAAGGTTCATCCCCAAACGGAGATGGCGGGGACAACTTTAGCTAGGACTTCCAGGAAACTGGAGTTCATAAGGTCAGATGGAAATACTTAGCTGTACAGCTGTAAACTGAAGGAGAGTACCTGACATTTAAACAGAATATCCCAGATTTTTTTTTTTTTTTTTTACTGGAGTATTTCCCAGTATCTGAAGTGGGACTCAACTCTTGGAAGTTCATAGTCTTAAAAACTTTTAAAATCCCACGAGACAGAGGTAGGAAATAAACACATGGACAGTAGAGGGGTGTTACACATGGGGGACAAGAAATCCATCAGAGATGAATTATTTTTGTTTTTTTGCCCAAGTGGTGCTACAAAGCTAAATTATCTTCAAGTGTAAAGTTCATGCATGAGTCCTCACTGTTTTGCACAGTGATCTCCTGGCCACTGTGTGCTCTTTGCATAAGCCCATTTTCTTTTTCCAGGAAAAACGGGGAAAACATCATCTGTTGAGAGTCAGAATCAAGATTCCTCCTCTACTTGGCTGTACATAGTGGGTGTGTTTTGTTTTCTGTGTGCAGATGTAATGGATTCTGCAGTTCCTTCACATATGTGTGTGAGTGAATGAGTGTCTGTGTGTTATGGAAGGAGGCATGAGTGTGCATGTCTGTGTGTGCATACTTGAGTTGAGCAATGTGTGTGAGAGAGAAGAGGGAGAGAATATAGGCTGTGTTCTCCCAGAGTATTATGTAACAGTACAGTGAAACAAATCTGACTGTATTTAAACCGCATGACATTTTATATTAACATGGGAGAACAGGTTGTTCAGGGGTTGTAGCCTTGCAAGTACAAACAGACAACCATGCTTTCACAACCACTGACAGACTCAACCTCCTCTAGTTTGCAGACCAAAATGATGACCATTTACACATTTGTTATTTGATTTATGACAAGATACAATTTTCTCATCTATCCACCCGTCCACCCATCCATCAATTTCTGATTATTCGATTTCAGGATTGCAGGGGCAGCAGTCTCATCAGGAGCCTCCCACCCAGCATGTTCTGCTGTTCTGGGGGAATACCGTGGCATTTTGGAGGTCAGCTGAGAAATATAATCTCACCAGCATGTCCTGGTGTCATAGTTTAGGAAAGGGGCGTCCAGTTCCAGCTGTCCTGCATGTTTAATATGTTTCACTGTTTCAACAAACCCTGATTCAAATGACTGTGCCATTCACTTGTGTAGTCCTTGATGACAAGCTGATGATGATCCATTGATTATATCACACACTGATACCAAATTTGGCACAGCCTGAAGCCATATGCATTTCTGATTTTATTTTGGGGTCCACGGGTGTGTGTGTGTGAAAGTGTGTTCCCTTCACTAGCCCTGCTGACAGCCTACCATATTTTAGTGAGCCATGTATGGAAAAAGAAAGAGAGAAAGAGAAAGAAAAAGAAAAATGAAACTCAAAAAAAGGGAAAATGTTTCTGTCACAGAGGGCTAAAATCACAGACAGTGGGACACAAAAGAGCAGGAGAGGGAAGACAAGACAGTGAAGGGTGAAGCTTGGTGACTGTACAGTGTGTTGTAGTGTGGTAGTAATTATTAATATATATGCAGACAAACAAACAAACAAAAAAAACAGAGAAAGAATCAGGTGTGTTGATACAGTGAAACATTTAAAGGTCAGCGGCCTTTGAGGACTGGAACAGGACAACTCTGGTTTAGGGTGTCTTGTTAGGGTTTTGTTTTCTTTTTGTGTCTATCTTTGGTCTTCTCATTTTGTTGATCTAGTTTCTGTCTTTTTAAATCAATTTTCTTGGTTTCTTAAGTTCTAGTTTAACTTCCTTTGTTCCCATCGCTCCTGATTGTTTACACCTGTGTCTCGTCAGCCCCTGTGAGTAGTTATTGTCTTGTCTTTCCCTTCCTCCATCTTGATCCTTTTGTCCCTTTTGTTTATTAAAAAAATCTTTGTTTTATAACTTCTGCCACCTAGTTTACCTGTATTTGGGTCCTCCATATCTCAGGGCCTCCTCTCAGTTGAACATGCCTGCATAGAGGTGTTAAGGGAAAATCCTCACTAGATGTACAAACCAGTAACACTACTCTGGGTCCAACCACCCAGAAACTTATTTCAGCTGTGTCTACCTTGCAGGTATATGCTGGCATTGACGGGTTTGATGGGAGTGGATATTTTCCCCTGTAGAAAAAGAACGTGAAGAAACCTGCTAAGGGTTATGTTTTGCACAGCTGCTCATTGGTATTGTCAAGGTTTAAACATTTTAAGATACATAAACATAAAAAAACATATTTTGGTGTGAACTAGATCTTTAACTACTGTATATTATTGGGAAGTATTTCCTAACCACTTGATCTTCAATTTATGTACACAAAGCACTTGTTGGTTCAGACAGGTCTGTGACTATGGTGTCAACCTAACCAAAACCAAATCAATTACCATACAGTTTTTTTTAAGTTAATGCCCTAGCCAGTTGGTGTTCAATACTACAGATTAGTCCTGTCATTGTGAGGAATTGTCAATATCTATCATTGTGGGAAGCGCTTGCATCCAAGGGTGCAGCTATGTCACTGGATCTATTTATTGTCCTGGAAAACAGCAAGATAGGTCAATGTGGTAGCTCACAGTCTACTGTTCTATTTCCAATTCAAAGTATACAAACTTCTGTAAAGGCCAATGCAAAGTCTTCCAAAGGCAGATTTCATTATAAAAAACTCAGGTCTTGAAAATACCTTCTTTCTTGTGGAATATATCATGAATAACACCGAATATAATTTGGGTTCCATGCTGTTTATCACGTAACAAATCAACGGTTACTGTTGTCAGAAAGTGCAACTGGGACATTCCTTTGATTGGGAATACAAAACATTTGGAGTTGTACAGGGAGCTGTACTGGGACCCATAGTTGTCTGTGCACTGGTTAATAATCCCTACAAAGATTGTAGAGATCACATACAGTATGACTTTGGTCCAGACTTGGACACCAAGGCTACCTCAAACCTACCAAAAGACTCTGAATTGTCTTGCAAGATGGGTTGAGGGTAATTGAACTACTTTGTGTGATTAAGACTATTGTGTCAAAACACTGACATTCACCATCCATGTTAACTTGGAATGTGAAGGTCTGGTGGACTACAAGATGACAAGATGACTCTGTCAGTAACAAGCTTGCCTCCTATGACCAGAAGATTGGTGATTTCCATTTACACAAGCAGGTGATGGGAATGCACTGCTCATCTGGCATGATTCCTCTACAGCAGATGAGGGTAAAATCCTGAAAGTAATGGAAATCAGACCAGTAAATTAAATGGGTGTACTATACAAAGATGTAAAATACAGAAAATATATCACCAGTCCTCGAGTACAGGTTCACTAATGACAATAGATTATGAATGTTCAAAATTATATTATATATCAGGTTTTACTTTTGATGATTACTAATTTAAAAAGCTGAAAGACACTTGCTGTTACTTATTTAGATTTTTGATTGTAATAAATGGTTAATATACTATCCAGATGGTTTTGTTGACTTTGTGGTGCACTGCCAGTATCATTAACATCAGTATCTATTTAAAAAAGTCATACCATTCCTTCAAACTCTGCAGTGTACTGGGGAGAGGGGAGAAGCTTGTTTAATACATGCATGTTCCCAGGCCTGCTGACAGGGAAAAGTTATGGTGTTTTGAGAGCTATCATGTATTCCCCAAATGCCAATTTCTGATCCAAAAACTGAAGTAGAGTTCTTGGTATTCCATTTCCTTGAGCTGCTATTGAAACAGTATGTGGATGTGAAACAGGGCTGCATGTTTGTCAGTTTAAGTCTGAAGTCTTAGGGTTTGAGGGGGTGGAGTTGATCGGTTAAAATATGTACTGTAGGTCTATGTTATTACACATGACATGCTATTTTGTTAGAAATCTATAAGGAAACCTATGAAGGGTTTGTTGAGATCGGAGCATTGTCCTCTCGAAACCTTGAAAAATGTAATAAAACAGCTATTTACAAATTCTGTAAATTATATAAAATGGTGAATAGACTGACATATAAATCCATCCATCCATCCATCCATCCATCCATCCATCCATCCATCCATCCATCCATCCATCCATCCATCCATCCATCCATTCAATTTGGGGTCATGGGGGAATTTATCTCGGCAGTTTTTGGGTGAGTGGGGGAGTACGTGCAGAGATAAGCACCCATCCTCCAACCTATAGTCATTTTAGGATCACTGATCAGTCTAACAGTCTCATGGATTTGGGTTATGGGAGGAAGCCAGGATACAGAGAAACAACATCAATACGTATAGGAAGGACTACACAAAAAGGCCAGGATCTGAACCAGGATCTGCTACTGTGAAGCAATACTACTAACCACCAAACTGTAAGACCCAATATCTTTACACCTCAAATAAATCTAAACTTTTTCTTAACTGGTCTATTTATGAGAGCTCACCTGATATTTGAATATTTCAAAGCTTTAATGCAGAAGCTGATTAGCATTTCCATGATGCAAATAAGATGGATTCTATCACCTACTTCCACTTTGGATTCCAGTGAAAAATCTTTTGACATACATACTTTTGTCACATTTTTATTTTTACCAGTACAGAGCAGTGTACAAAGTCCATCTGTTGGGATAGTTATTAAAACTGTTGTAAATATATGGCTTTAGTTTTCTCTTTTGTTTTTCAACGGCAGGATTTTTATTTTCTATCAAGAATCTTTTATCGTATAGAAAACTCACCAAATGAGGGAATCCCATACCTGCAGAAACCCTGCATTCTCTGAGTCATAAATGCAGCTTTGTTCCTGCAGCAGCTTCACATGAAATGTATTTCTCTGATCAAACCTGAAAATAAATGCTGACTCAAAAAGCAACTCACCGAGGCAGGAGCCCTATTTGCAAATTAAATTAAGCCTATAACAGGACTGCGATAAAGTAGGATGGCTGGCACTTAGGACTTAGCATCATTATAGAGTAACTGGAGGCATCTAAAAATATGTTCTAACTATAATGAACTCTGTAATGAGAGCTAGTAGCACACACGTCCCCTCAGCTCACGTGTTGTGGTCTTCCCTAGTCTTCTAATGACTTGTCAGTCTGCCTGCATGATGTAGGTTGTTGATCAATAATCCATTTGGCCTGTTGTTCTGAATCAATATGTATGGAATTTGACTGTTTTTAACACGTTGACAAATAATCTTTTTTTCCTGACTGTGCTTCAATGCAACAGTTCTATGAAGTGAAATTGAATGTGAGTACATAAGCTGCTATCACATTTTGAATTTTGAATCAATAGTACGCTGAAAACAGAATGTGATCATTTGCAAGCCATTCAGACTGATTTCTAATAAACTCAAAATAGTACAAAGACACCACAACATCTAAAAAACATGAGAATATTTAATGCTCAGGTCAGAATGGGGTCATTTTTTTATGCCACCATAAACACAATTTCATTTGTGGTTTCCACTTTTTGTATTTATCATTGCTGTGACCACTGACCACTGTGTTTGAATATAATATTATGGGATACATATGAAGTAGACCAACTAGTTACATTCTAACAGAGGTAGCACACCAACTGGGTATTTTTTGAGTATTCCCCATTTTATGTTTGTTTTCATACTTCACACTGGACACTACATTTTGCTAAAATCAGTACCCACCGGTAATATTAAGCCATATGTAGCCCCTCGAGGTGACTTTTGTTGTGAATTGGCGCTATATAAATAAAATTGAATTGAACTGAATTGAATATGTTGCTCAAAAACCAGTATAAATGATGCAAAATTTAATTTGCCTTTCTATATGCTTATGTTGACACTGAATATTATAAGCATTTAAATGAAATAACTGTTTCAATGACTGCATCTGAATGATTTGGTTAATGTTACCGTATATTATGCTGGTGTGGCTTAAAGCTGGAGCTTTAGGAGCTGAGTGTTTGTGGGTCACTTTCTCAGCAGCAGCAGTGTTGGGGTACTGCAGTGCTTTTTTTCAGGGCACGTGATGATGGATCACGTTTCTCTAGCAGTTACTTTCACACACATCCTTTCATCACTCACTCCCAATAGGTTTCTCCTCTTTTCTCTCCCTGCATCATCACAGCTCTTTCATATTTCCTCTCATTGTCTTTAGTTCCCCTCAAACTGCATCTCTGTCCTCATGTACATGCATTTTAGGCATTCTTTTGAGAAGATTCTTTAAAGATCAAGTTTTTTTCATTTCTGCTGTGCACTATTTTCTCAACTAATTGATAGGATTTCATTGTCATCCATGGAGATTTGCACAGTTTAACACACACATACACTCTACTTATTTGTCTGTCCAACTTCACTCAGCATTTGCAGAATTCAAAATGTTAACATTTTCACCCCGCAACGCATTGTCAAGCTCCCATCATCGATTGCTTGTTTTGAACTCTCTCTCTTCTCATTCCCTCCCCTCTCATGGCACCTGCATCTCACTCTCCACCGCCACCCCTCTCTTTGCTGCAGTATGGAATTTTCCAAGCACACCAAGTGCTGCAGAGCTGGGGCTCCAAGTGATGTTATAAAGGCAGATGAAAAGCAAGGAGGCAGGGCAAGCTCTGCTCAAACGCATGGTGCAAAAACCATTTTTGGGGAACGATCCATCTCTTTTCTTTTTCTAACAAATCAGTGGAAAAATACCAGCGAGATGAGCAGGTGCAGGAGAAGCTGAAAGGAGACCACGCAGAGCACAAGAAGGGATACGAACATGCTCATTATCTTTGAATGAAGATGCTGGAGAGAAAATTCAAATAAAAAAACTGGCTCTATTTGCATTACTTATGGCAGTATATATGCATATCTGTGTCCTAATGGTGTTATGAAAAGTATTACATGCATCAAGAAGTTTACAATGGATTACTAAGAGAAATGTGGCTGAGCAAAAAGCACAGGTTGAATGAATTCCAGTGTAATAAGGTTAACTATATTAGTTTCCAAATGCTAATTTTGATCCATTTTACTACTCTGACCAACAATGACCTTACTCCTTCATACATTTCCTAAATGCCAAAATACTGAGCCCACACTTTCCCAATTAAACTGAACAAACTGTTTCCTGGAGAAGAGCTGAACTTTTATTTAATTTAATGTTTTCACAAATAAGAGGATTCCCTTAGATTGTATAAAAATACAAGTCTGTGTTCCCTCTGGTCTCTCTTCGACAACATCAAATATGGCTCATTTGCACATTTAGTCAGAGGATATATGCTAATTCTTTGCATTACAGAGATTAATATTACAGAAGATGATTACCTAACATCATCTTGGCACATGATCCGATAAATATCTCTTTGGAAAACGGTCACAGTCAGACCCTGCAGCATCTTTGGTGTGAAAATGGAGGAGGTGATTAGACTTGTGTTAATGACATTTTGTGAGCGTGACGAGTGTGCAGCACTTAGTCTCTGTGTAATGCTTCTGCTGAAGTAGTCTTGTGGTTAAATGATTGGGGCACGGTGTGCTGCAGTGTGGTGGGTCAGCAAGAGTAAGATGACGTAAACGTAGGGTGCGGGAAGTTTAGGGCTTGTGCAACGTCGTACTGTGAGCATTGTCCTGCGTCACCAGTGATGAGTAGAATTTGACAGGAAGTGTGCCGAGAGAGTCTAAAGTCAGCCGACAGAGAGCAAAAAGATGTACAGGGAAAAATACAAAGAGGAGATTCCAGTAGAATAACACGATTGATATATATTCAGAATGATAGAAGCCTGTACAAAGCCAACGAACTGAACATGGCTTTTGAATAGGTTCGGCTCAGAAGCATGCTGTTGATCTTCTTCTCCACACCCCAGAAGTACAAGCTTTGCACTCTCTCAACCCACAACTTCCCTGTCACACCCCGACAGTCTCATTTTGCACCTTAGTCATGGATCTTGACACAGCGACATCAACACAGAGAATGAGACGGAGCAAAGCAGCAGGTCCAGATGGTGTCGACCCCAGAGCCTAGAGGGCCCGTGTGAACCAGCCTTGTGAGGCTGTCCATCACCACCTGAGTACAGAGAACTGATGCACTACAATGTGGCTTAATATGGGAATTTTTCATCTGATCTTGAATGTGAGCAGGAAAAATGAGATAATTGTGGATTTTAGGAGGACTAGAAATAAGTCAAGCACTATTTCCATCCTTTCGAGAAGAGGTAGAGAGGGTAGATGACTACAGAAACTTTGATGTTTATCTGCATAACAGACTGGAGGAGAGTCCCAATAGCAAGCCTGTATACAACACAGAAGAGATCAGACTTTATTTCTCCAGAAAGCTTTGGTCCTTCGATCTTTGTTGAAATACATTGCATATGTTCTTTCAGTCTGTGGTGGAGAAGAATATTTTTCTTTTGTCCATAATGTAAACGAACAATTTAATTTTCCAGCGAGGGTTGTTGAATTTTTATTTCATTCAGTTTAATCCACTGATTTACTCTCTTTCTGGGACATCTCCAGCAACCTCAGTGAGGAATCGTGTTGACTGGATAGTGATGGTCTGTGAGTGTGACCATTACATACATGCAGGAACATATTTTTCATTTTCACACTTGATTTTTGCAAAACAAACCAAACAGTACATCATTAGGAATTAGAAATGAAGACGTTCAAAGTTGATAAACTGTCACTAACACAAGGGGACTTTATGGGCAGACTAGAGAAGGCAAATATAAGCAAACAATAAGGTATAAAAAGTAAGCAAAGTAAAAACTTTTGTAGTAATTTGACATGAATATTTCCTCTGAGTTGATAAATTGACCTAAATGCCCATGTTGCCCATGCCAACAACATAATAGAGCTAATCAATCCCGTCACCGAAGGGAACGAGTTCATTTTCTTTCTTGAATTCATCAGCCATTTGTAAATTGGACTAAATGAGTCTGTGGAAATGGAGTACTACAAAACCAGCCTCTAAACTGGTTTGGAAACATGAGTGTAATTACTTGGCATTCATCCCAGTTTGTGAAAATAGCAGTGAAAGGTGCTAAAATCAAGTATGTTGGTCAACTCTGCAGATGAGGGGGCATTTGTCATCCGCCTGACCAAAGTTTTATTTCTGAAGTTTGGATTATTTGAGCGATATATATATGTGTAT
>JAOWBL010000020.1:1442372-1468168 GCA_028564865.1 Zenarchopterus dispar | reverse complement strand
TACATACATACATACATACATACATACATACATACATACATACATACATACATACATACATACATACATACATACGTGTGTGCGTGTGTGTGTGTGTGTGTGTGTATAAATCACGCATCTTGTTATTCATAGTAATATGATTAATACCTATTCGGAAGGGAAGAATAATGTTTAGAGCCATTTTAAAGTGAATATCAAGAAAAAGTTGCACTCGTCAAAAAAGCGCTGTTTTGCTGCAAGGTTTCTTTTCTGTTTGAGGAACATAGTTTTCACAGCGTTAAGTAAAATATTTTGTTGCTTACCTTACAACATCAAACATAGGTATGAAAGTGATACTGAGCAGTAATTTGTTAAATACAATCAATAGAGTTTGCTTAAAGTTTTATTATAATTATTTTTAATATTCTTTAACACATTACAATGTGTTAATTTGAATACTAAAACGGAATGCTGCACATCTTTGACAAGAATAAAAACAATCCACAGTCGCTGCCGAAACCCGGGATCGAACCAGGGACCTTTAGATCTTCAGTCTAACGCTCTCCCAACTGAGCTATTTCGGCGCGTGACAGCCACGTAGCACTGAAGACACTCTAAATCATGATGACACAACATGGCGGCGGTCACGTTGTCAATTTTTTTGATAAAGTTGTCAGCGAAACACGATGTACTTAGCAAGAACCTCTTAACACCTCGTTTGACACTGTTTAAATAAACCGTGGTCATTTGGGGTCAGAAGTATCAGGTAATAATAAAGTTTGCTGTCCTGAACATGACGTAATCAATATTTACGTCAAAGATTGTGATTTTTCCATCTGAATTTATGTTGAAATAACCCTTTCGTAGTTATGAACACAAGATGGCGCCATTGCTGAGTGGAGGACTCTTCAGACATCTATCCTGAAAACTACTCAGACTTTATGATAAAATCCCACTAAAATTCCCCAATAGCTTGTATTAGACCTTTTAATAGTTTTGCTGCCTCAGATAACATACAACACTAATCTAAACCTCTACCCAAACCAGTTTAATGGTTTACCATTTGTTTGTTTCTAGAATGTCATATTAGTACATCATAATATGACATGTTATGTCATATTATGTCATGGCATATCAAATGTTATGCACACGTTATATATTTGTGTGTGTGTGTGTGACTGTAGACAGTATTAACTGTAGACCTCTAAAAAGACACTGAATGGGCAAGCTATTTACTCAAAATCCTGTCAGTGTTTTTGTCTCACACTGTCAGTGTTACACTAAAGAGTGGCTGTAATTTGTCCGTAAATTTGTACCTACCTGTTGGCAAATGAACTGTATGTTTTTAGATGACAACTAAATATGTAGACATTTTGATAAAAACTGTTTTTTTATTATTCTTCTCTGTCCAAAGTGGTAGAAAACACTCGTCATTCTGCAGTTTCTTTCTATTTTTTTTTAAAAAAAGGGTTCTGCAATGATGCAGTGCTGTCTCTTTATTAGTCATATGATGTCTCTGTGCCAGCTTCCATGCTTTCCTTGGTTTCTCTTTTCCCCCTAATCTCCCCTCCATATTGCCTCATTCTGTCTCTCTTTCATTTCTGTTCCTCTGTCATCCCCCAAGGTGACTTTCCTTCCTTCTCAGACGCTGCAGCTGTTTCTCGCTTTTGTTCTGGAAGGCCCGAGTGTGGATAAGAGATGAGAGAGATGCAGACTGGCATTAAAAAAAAAAAAAAGAAAAAAAGAGGGGAAGTCAAGGGGAGAAAATGGGAGAGTGGAAAAAAGGAGGGAACTGTTGAGATTATTGATTGCACTCATGCGCACACCAAATGTGTAGACAGATTTGTCAACATGGAGAGCTGCCTCCACAGATGCTTACTTTACTAACATGTTTCATCTTCATTATCACTTGTCATTAGCACAGTTGTCACATTGCGGTGAAGCATGGTGAGGCTTTGGTACAGTCAGCACTAAATGCTGCAAGTATCTGGGACGGAGTTTCTAAATTTAGGGATCAGAGAAAGAGCGAGTGAAGACAGAAAATGTAGAAAGAGAGGGGCAGTTGTTTAAATAAAAAAAGAGGATTCGGAAAGTGTGGTCCACAGGATGAGCGAGGAAAGATATTTCTAGTCATCGAGGAACTGCATGAAATAACATTATAATGAACTTTTCATTGTAAATAAACACGCTGTCAAAAAAAGGAAAAAAATCTTGATATTTGAAATTCAACAAACAATAAATGAGCCTGTTTTAAACTTGCATCAAATGACACAGTGAACTGGGATAAACCTTTTAATACAGATTTTTCTTCTCTTCTATACAATAACACATATTATAAATCTTATACAATACTAATATTTCTCTATACACGTGATCATAAATGTACAGTGTACACACATACAGCATTAACACAAAAACAATTACATGTATCTTCTTTGTACAGAAACGGTCCATCTCACTAAAAGTTTATCACAATGGCTAATTTTCTGTCCGGCAGATGATTGTGGTCAAAGAGAAAATGTTTTCTAACTAAAACTCAAAATCAAACACTGAAGTATTTACATCCCTGAAAAATGTACATGGTTCCGCGAGAATAATTTTCTTCTTTCTGGCTCACAAATAGTGTAAAAGTGGGTGAACGTGAAAGAGGACATAGCCCAAAGCCTGAGGAGCACTCTGGCTCAAGTCCATACAAATATTAAAGTGTATATTTTCTACGTGGTGACATAAACCATAACTTACTCTAACACCCTTAATACAACAGCTGATTGAGGGGTGGTTTATTGTTGTGGGTTTTTTTTTTTTTTTTCAGCAAGTTCAGAAATAAGACATGAAGCCCTGAGAAAGAAGAGAGACACAGAATAGTGTAACATGTCCAGATCTTAGTCAAGAGGCAGTCTGTCTCAGTACTCATTCAGACTCTGTCAAAAACAACTCAAAGCTAACAAGA
Source organism: Zenarchopterus dispar (assembly GCA_028564865.1). NCBI lineage: Eukaryota > Metazoa > Chordata > Actinopteri > Beloniformes > Zenarchopteridae > Zenarchopterus > Zenarchopterus dispar. The sequence goes on along the minus strand of JAOWBL010000020.1, from coordinate 1,465,239 downwards.
GCAGATGCCTCATGTCACTGGTTGTTTTCCATGTTGATGTTTCTCCAGTCTGTAATTCTAGTAGACCTGAAGTGAGTTCAGAGATGATTTTAATGAAGTTTTCACAAAGAATTGCCCTTGAGTTTCCTCTTTAAAACTGCAATGGATGCACTTTCAGTAGTATTACAGTGGCCTGTCATATACACATAGTTACAAATGCAATAATCTTTTTGAATGTCTAGAAGTCTGCTGCTGTTAACCCCCCTTTTATTTTTTATGTTTTTGTCTTTTCCCTCTGTAATATACAGCTGCAATCTACACCATACAGTTAGTAGAAAACCAACAATTCTGTGTTCACGTTCTTGTTCACATCTTCGGGGTCATTGCTTTGCTCATAATTATTGCACATATTTATGGACAGACATTTATTTCTTCATTTACACAAACACACCTTTGTTGCACACAAGTGTGCGAATATGTGCACAAACACAAACACATCTTACTCCATCTTCAGTTGAGGTTAAAATGAAAAAAAAGAAAGAAAAAACATGCCTTTTAGCTTTATATTGCACATCTTTGAATAAAGCATATAGTAGTGCTTATTGGAAATGAAAGTTGAATGCTTTGTTTGTTTGTTTGTTTTGCTGTTTCATGGTAATTGCATTTGAACCTTGTAAACTTTCAGTCTGAATGCTTTCATTGATCCGTCATTACTGTTTTACCATTTACTGTGAGTGAAAATGCTTTCACTCTATGATTATACACTGTTGTAAACATACATCTGGACATTCAGCACCATGAGAATATACTAATAACTCAATTAAGGCATGAAAAAATAAGGTAAAGAAAGACAAATACAGACTCCCATTAGTCATTTTGTCACTGAGAAGATCTGTGCAGGTAGATATTGGTGTGCTTTCACAGATAGTAGCTAGATATCAGTAGGTGTGCATTAAGTGTGTGTGTGTGTGTGTGTTTATAACTGTGCATATGTACATGCACATGCAAGTTAAAAATGCACGCAGGAGCAATATTGTACTGTATGTTTGTAGTCATCTGTCCCTTACCCTACATGTGGGGCACACTAGTATTTTCAGTAGTCATGGCTAGGTTGTCATAATGCTTGGCTAGCGTTGCCATGGAGTCACAAATTGGTAGTCAGAGGTGGAGTAATATTGGCCTCTTGGGAAAACAGGCTCTGAAATGAGCTCCCCTGTTTCCTCATCTGTGGTGATCCAGAGACCATGGGATTTGTCTTGACCTTTGTAAACTAACTGCTTCACACCCACACACAAATATACCCACAATCCATCTCCATCACCTTAGTAAGATTTGTACAAATCTTCAAATTCTCTCTCTCTCTCTTTCTCACACACACACACACGCACACACAGACAGACAGACAGACGTGCAACTGCACTCTGAAGAAGAGCCTCATTCCCTCACTGCATCCGTGAGACATCGATCCGTGCCATCACTGGCCTCCACCCGTGACTTGCGATTCTTTCTCTGGCCTCCGCCCTCCACCCAAGAGTTATGAATCACTGTCCCCCCACTGGGTGCTGGGTCGACTTGTAGAAGTGACACCACCCTTTTCTTAACACGTGTTTTGAGCGCTCGCCGCAGTTTCTGCCTGGTGAAAGCGTAGAGCAGAGGATGAAAAATGGTTGTTCCATAAGCCATGGCCAAGAAGCAGAGTCGGAGCCGCACGAGCCCGTCACTGGGACCCATACACAGGATCAGAACATTGACTGCTGACAGAGGGGCCCAGCACCCCAGGAAGGTGGATATGATGATTAGGGACATTTTTAGGACGCGACGTTGACGTTCTCGTCTGTCTCTGTGCCTGCGTACTGCCCGCCTCAGTGCGATGATTGCAGAAACTGAGGCCTGCACACCCATGGATGAAGCAGGCAGGGGTGTGGAGGAGTGGGTCTGAGCTGAAGCTGAAGCTGGGGTTGGAGAAGCGGGGGTGGCTGGTGTGGTTGCAATGGGGGTGGTGGCAGCAGTGCTGACAGTAGTTATTGTTGCCCCACTGTCAGACAACCCTTGGGGCATGGAGGAAAGTGGTGGGGGTGATGTTGGTGTAGGGGTAGCAGACGGAATGAGGGGTGGATGGTTGAGGTTCTGGTTCTGGTTGGAGGATACTGCTTCTGTTGGAAGGCTCAGTTCCTTCCTCTTCTGCCTCCTGCACCGTATCCTGCAGGTGGAGTCCTTTGCACGTGTATTCCTCATCATATGGGAGCCAATGCGGATGTTGAGAGCCTGTAGGATCCTGGAGTAAGTGAAGAGCATAACTGCGACAGCAGTGAAGAAGCAGGGAACTTGGAGTAACAAGTGATAATACATCGCCATACCTGTGTAATATCCCTGCCCTCCCACACACAGCAAAGTCCTGTTCTGCCATACCGGAGGCAGGTGGTGTGAAGGGGAGGAGGGCCGAGTGGAGGGCAATGGGGAAGGAGGGAAGGAGGAAAAAATGGGGGTCAGTCCAGTAGTAAGCTCTGAATTGTTACTCTGCCTTTCTGGCTCTTCATCTTCACCATCCTCGGCTGTTGAAGAGAAGAAATCCCCTTCAAGGAATGGTAGGAAGAAAACAGCCAGAGACACAGCCCATACCGCTGCCAGGAGCAGTGCCGCACGCCTTGGGGTCAGCAGACGACTGGCCGGACGCACCGAGATGTCGTATCGGTCCAAACTTATTACTAACACGTTGACCGCCGTGGCCACACTAGTGAATGTGACACAGGCCTCGTGAAAGCAGCAAAGTGTGGCCAGACTGCCAACTCCACTTTCATTAGCTGGTAGAAGGATTACAGCCACAGTCAGCGGCAGGCAGAGCACACAGACCAGAATGTCAAGAACGTGAAGGTTGACTGTGACCAGGTTGCTGACTGAATCCACCAGGTTGGACTGGGCGCAATAGAGCACAAGTACGGTCAGGTTGCTGCTGAAGCCCAGCACAAGTTCCAGCATCAGCACAGTGGTCAAAGACACCTGAAAGCCAAGAGGGTAGGGCGTGCTCCAGCTCTCCTCCACACCCGCCTCTCTCCCTCCATCCAGCAGGCCTGCCTCCTGACCATCGCTGGTCTCCAGGAGCTCACGATAGGCTTCGGTCTCCATTGACGGCACAGCAGTCTTTCACACATAGCAACGGCGGCCACCACAACAGACCATCGTCTACATTTGCGTCCCCTCTGACTCCGTTGAGACAGCGATGAAGAGCAGATCTGTGTTGTATCTGTGAGTCGTAAACCAGAGAAAAGACACAAGTTGGTAAGGAAGAGAAGAAAAAAGGAGAACAGAGAACGACTAAACAGCGTAGCAGTCAGCTCGCCTCACATTTAGTCTAAAACAACACAGTACAACAAGTACACATGAGATTTCACAAGTTGACGAGGGAGCTGAAAGTGATCTTAGCACTTGTTTGGAGTCATAAGGTTCAGCTCAATCTGCTGCCGATGACCCTCGATGTCTCACAGGGCTCAGCAGTCAGACATGTAGACAGGGAAATAGTTCAGAGAGAATTTGGGGCGGGACATGTCCCGAGGGACGTTAACAGGTGTGAGTGCATTAAGCTGGGTCTGAACCAATCACCCCATGACGTGTTAAGATTTCAAGAAGCCAGGAGGAGTTTATTTTTTTCGCCATACTTTCAGTTCATATATAATGCATAATTCTGTTATAAAGGGGTGATCTTCTCTCACAAGCATGTGTGGGTGGACGCTTGATTCATTCTCCTGCAACATGTATTATATGAGTCTGATGCAGCACGTGGAGCACAAAGCATGTGCACATGAACAGGACTTAACACTCATACCTGTACTGTTGAAATGTAAATCACACACTACATGTCTAAAGCTTTTTCTTCTAGTGGTGCTTGTTTTCAACCCCGTGACGACAGCTCTTCACTGTGTAGATCCTATATAAAGTGCCATATAATTTTTAGTTTATATGTTCAAAAGGAGATGTGGCAGGCGCATTGGAGGACTGCAAAGAGCCACTGCAGTGGATGTCAAGCTAGCAGGTAACCAGCAAAGAGTTGTAGCAGTTAAAAGTTCTCAGATGAGGACGTAATGAAGACAAATGGATCAAACATCCAAAGGCAATACAACATACAGAACGCAATCAGAGGAAGTCCATTTCCACTGGTATTTTCTCTCCATTTATTATTGCTCTTCTCTCTCCTACTCCTTCCAAAGCTGCTCCATTTCCAGTTTTCTACCTGACGAGGTTTATTTTGCTAACAGTGCATGTCATGACCGGGAGGAAGCTGTGCTATCATGGTGTTTGTGAAGACACAGATGGTGGAGTAAGCAGCAAAAGTGTCCGGCTGATGAAGCAACAGGTCTTTACTTGACCCCAGTCTTTTCAGCATTTTCTCTGCCACGACCTTTGTTCACACCCTCCTGTTTGCCCTTTTCCATTTGGTTGTATTTCAAAGTTTTTCTCACTATTCATCATGTGGAAAAAAACCTGCAGGCAGAACAGGACTCAGTGGTCTGTCTTAATTCACTAATGGGTTTCATGGGGTTTGCGGTGGTGCTGGAACATTGATTTAAAGCATCATCGATCTGCCAATTTAACAAGCCTGAGGAAACGGAGCACATAAACACTCTCTCTCTTCTCCATCCTCTCCCAGAGACCTGTGGTCACATTTTGAGTGCTGCAAATACAGCTGTGCATGTGTTCATTTATTTTCTTTTAGTACTTGCCAAACAAATCCACCACTGCATTTATGTCTGCATTTGTGGTGTTTCTCCACGACTAATAATGGAATGATAATCTTTACAAACATTGTGGCAAAAACCTTTGAAGATATATACAATATGTTGAGAGTTGCTGATAACATGACACTGCAGAAAATCACAGGGCAAAGAGAGTCAAACACTTTCATGAGTCAAGGAGAAAACATCCAGGTTAATACCACTGCAGCCAGGCAGTATCTTCCAGTACATGTTTATGTTGTCTGGAGAACTGTGGTTAAATCAATTTTTGGGGAAAAAAATGGACCGAGTGCAGTCTGTGGTTTGATAAGAGAGAGGCAGAACCACAAAAGTGAGTGGACAAAAAAAAAAAAAAAAACGAATGGTATTTAAGACACCTGTCAGCCGGGATCTAGAGTTTATGTGATGACAATAAACAGGATATTTCAAAAGAATAAAATCAGCCATGGCATTTGGTACTGAATGAGTTGACCAGTGTCATCAAATATCAGGCCATCATCTGTTTCCCGTCATTCTGATGCAAATGATTAGAAGAGGATAATAGAGTACTGGACAGGTAGAGGAGCTTTCATGGAGGGTAAGTGGAGGGTACCAAACAGTTGTCCTCACCGAGTTCAATGATAAAAGACGCTTGGGACCCTAATGAATATAAAGTGACTGCTACAACAATGGTTAAAAAAAAAAAAATCAGTTCGTGGTTGCTTTCAGGAGAACTAAGTATCAGATGCCCTTTGTAAAGACCGCTGTATGGCTCACCTGTAACAGTCACTATATTCTAGTTTGTATAAGGATAAAGGGAGAATTTCACTCAAAATGTTTTGACAAGATGATGAACTTTTGATTGGTTTTGAAATAATCATGTGTATTTGTGCTTTTGAGCTTGAAAATTAGTTCATTTGAGGATTCAGTTCAATTAGTGCAATTTGTCCTTGTGGTAAGAGAGAGGCAGGCTGCAGAGAAGTCATTGTACTGCAATCAGCAATAATTTGTTTGTTTTTTTTTTGCTATCTCTGACGTGTTTGTTGTGCTTTTGTATCCTGCTTCTTGCAATCAGGCATTGAATTTGGGTCTATGTTTTTGTTTGCAAGCCTGTGGACTTCTGAGTGAATTGTGGCAATGGGAAATTGCAGGAAATGAGATGAAATTCTTGCAGAATTGAGTTACATCCATCCAACCTAAGTTTGTTACTGAAGACAGAAGAGAAAAAGGCAGAAGACGCTTCTGCACAAAACATGTTATGAGCTAGGACATAAACACGAGGAAACATGAGGACATTAAAACTTAAAACCTGTAAAATACGTCAGTGGAGTGGCAGTTGTGTACAAAAATATATTGTACACAGCACAAAATATATTGTAAACAGATCTAAAAGTTTTTTGTATGTTTGAAAACAGGAGGAGACTGAAATAACTGTTTGTCTCAGAAATGGAAATTCAACGAGCCATTCAGGTTTGCACGTCTTTGTGACATCACAGACCCAGATCAGAGCAGAGTTATACAGCTTTTCATCTTAATCTTTGTCCAATTTCCTAGTTTGCTCCATTTTCTGTAAGCCAGAAGTGGCTGGCACAAAAGTGTAACGCCAAAGGTGGAGTCCACTCAAGTGGTTCTTTCTTCTTCCACCTAAAACCGACTGCTATGAAAAAAGGTGTAAAGTCATGGTTGAAACGGGATTTTGTATTGTGTTGCTGTGGCATTTTAACTAAAGAAAGCCACAGGTGTTTCATGAATAAGTCATGAAATTGTATCCACTTTTGAAGATGGAGGATAATATGTCCCCTTTAAATTGGTTCTGGTAACCATGTGGGTCCCCTCCTCGCCAGTCAATCAACAGCATCATTTCCAATCATGTGTTCAAAGCTAAATAAGCTCACTGCTTGGTTCAGTGCACATGCCAATGAGTAAATGTCCCCTTAGGATTTAATATGAGCTCGGCAGATGTTTCCATCACATTTGGCATCTCATTTACTGTAGGTTCTGTGATTTGCTCCAAAACCACAAACTGACAGTGTCCAGCTCCCTGCTGTCCGGGTTATTATAGGTGTCAGGTAGGAGATGACATGTTGTCACACCTCTTTTCACAGTGCCACAGGGGTTAACACTAAAGCAGATTGTGTTGTCAGTGTGAAAAGTTAAGGTTGCCTCTCATGTTCCTCCAAATTTCTCCTTTTTCCTTCCACTCTTGCATTCAGCCTGCACAGACGCATTCACACGAGCTATCAGAATATTTAATTCCTGGACTCCTGATAATACGTTTGCTGCCAGAGGCTTGATTACTTTTTCCCATCACAAAGGCAAACAGCAGGCCTGTCTTTGTTTCAGGTGGCTTCTGCCTCAACATTGTGTAAAGTGTTTTTTTTTTTTTTGGCATGCTTGCTGGATATGTCTTGGTTAAACAACACACATAACACTTAGAAGAGAAGTTAATGTGTATGCTGTAGATCATGTCACTGCAGCACAGATTCATCTTCTAAGATGAAGTACTGACATAAAACTCAGGCAGATACAGTAAAGAAAAAGAAAAGGTCATCAAAAAAATTGCTTCAGCTATTTTGCCACAGACAGAGAACCGCACCGACTTTGTCAAAACACTATAATGTCATTCTATCTCAGAGGAACACTTCACTTGACAAGGAAGCAAGTCAATGTCAGCGCACCTTTCTGATGAACAACACACGCTCTAATTCACATCTGAAAATGAGTCAGAGGCAGTTTATTAAATCTGACCCTTTGTGTCATAACCACTGTCCATCGCTCTGCCGCCGCTGCCCTTGAAAGTGCTGCCCTTTTCAAGAAAGCACGTTTGCATTTTCATCTCAATCCTGGTCAGTCCAGATGTGACTGTGGCTGGCACACTTAAAATTTATAACAAGGTGCTAATACCTGATGTGCCACCTGTTAAGAATGTTATATGTTCCCAAATTATATACTACTGAGGGAGTAACACGATGGCGAGTTCAGTGGCTGCCATATCTTTAATTCAGTAATAGTGAGAGGATGTAAGACCTGTGTTTTCCTGGTCTATTGTTTTCTGATGATTTGTATGATCATCAAATTTAAACAGGAAGTTGGAGGACTTCTTTATGCCTGATAACTAGCTCAGACACAAGCTGATGTCTCAAACCTCATAAACCCGTATTCTATTAGCTATACAACATAGAAAACAAATCACTTATTGACAGTGAGATATTTTATCATTTCAAGAGAAATATTTGCTCATATTGAATTTGATGATGCCAGCAATACGTCTCATAAAAACAGAGACATACTCCTTAATGTAAAATTACAAAGGCTTTAAATGCTGCATGATTTGGTAATGGAAATTCCTGCTTGAGCTCTGAAAGGACTCTTTTGGCAGTCTCCTTCCAAGAACACAGTTCACTCTGCAAATGCATCCATAAATGCAGGACAACGCTCCATAAAGCAAAGAAGTGAAATGATAACACAGCTGAGAAACACTGCTGTCCTCTCTGGGCTAAAGCTAATTCACCATGGACTGAGGCAATGTGAAAAATGGCCTTGTGGTCAGATAAACTGAAATGTAAAATTCCTCTTGGAAACCATGGACAGCATGTCCTCTAGGCTAAAGAGGAGAGGGACAATTCAGGCTGTTACAGCACTCAGTTCAAAAGCCTGCAACTTTGATGGCATAGTGGTTCATTAGTGGCTGTATTATAGGCCACTTGCACATCTGGAAAAGAGACATCAGTGCTGCCAGGTATAATCCAGGCAACATCTTTATCAAGAGAGGCCTTCCATCCTTAGGCATGATGATGCTGAAATCCATACAGCATCCATGTGAAAACTGTGGCTTTGCACTAGAAATACTGAAATGGCCAGCCTGCATTTGAGACCTATCACAAGCTGAACAAATTTGGTGAATTTAGATATATTACAAAAACAAAAAACAAAAAACAAAAAAGCACACACAAAAAAAGACAAAGATATAGTAAATATAGTATTCAAGCAGTATGAATACTATATCAGACAAGAATGGGACAACATTCCTCTCTCAAAACTCCAGAAACTATTTTCCTTAGTTCTGATAGATATACAAATTGTTGTTAAAAGAAGAGATGACTCTACATACTGGTGAACATGCCCCCATCCCATCCCATCCCTTTTTTTTTTTTTGATAAGAGTGCCATCCAATTCAAAATAGGACAACAGTTTTTATGATAAAGTGTCTCTTTAACATTTGATATGTTCCTATGTCCTCGTGAATAAAGTATGAGGTTATGAGATTTCTCACAGTTAACAAAAGGAAAATACCCTTTTTTTTCCTCCGGGAAAATGTCAAATTTCATTTTGTGAAGGGCTTGCAAATTTTCAACAAGAGATTTTTACTCATTTGCAGAAATGGAGAAATCAAAATCCCAATCCTCCTCAATGCTTCAATAAGAGCAGCATCCCATACAGTAATCTTCCCTCCATCATACCTCTGTCATTGCAAACCAGAAAGTGTTTTATTTATCATCAATTTGACCTCTTTGTGTTGGTAAAATTTCTTTTTCGACCTGTATTATAAAGCATAATAATTATACAGGGGTTGATTTAAGGTGTAAATGAGTGTAGGCATCTCAAATATTTGTAAATACAAACAAAGATTTGGTCAAAATGCTCTATCACTTTATAAATATGGCTAGTGTACAAAGCTTTACTTTTTGATATCTAATTGATGTGGTCTTTTGTGAGGATTTTTTGATTTTTATCAGAATTCTGATTGATGTGGTTTATATTGAGCTTTTCTAAGTGAGATTTTGCTCTTAGGTCCACAGCAGGATCCTCAATGTAGTTTACTTAAGGACAAGAGCAGTTCTGGGCAGAATAGAAAAAAAAAGTTAATTAGTTGTAAGTTATGCCATAGCCAGTCTCTAGTAAAATTTTTATGCAAATGGTCCATAACTCTTTTAATTCTGTTCACAAATCAATATAGCAACTTAACCTTCTGAGCAGATGTGACCTAAGTGAATGTGTATGACTTTTTCCAACAAAACTAACCATGATAAATGAAAGTACTATAATAGAAAACGGAGTCAAGAGGGCAGCTAGTCTGATTACAAATACATGAATGCAGCAACTCCAAGGTATTATGGTTTCTTTAGGCTAATATCTATAGTGAACTGTCTCCTTTTACCTCTATGAAATTGTAAAATGTCAGTGCAGAATGATGAGAAAGCTTTTATACGATGAGACTGTCCCCTGAATTTGACATTTAGGGAATAAAGAGACACAGCAGAGAGAGTCAGGACAGAAGAGAACTCGAGGAGATAAAGAGAGAGAGAAAAAAAAGCAAAGAGGATGATGATGCATGCAGCACGCTGACTCATGGCTGTCTTAGGTATTCCTAATGTCCGCAGTGAGACAATCGATCAAAGGCTTAATTTTCCCACTCAATTCATCTAGCAGCACTAACAGCGAGGCACTCAACAAATAAGCCCAGGCCAGGCAAGCAACACAACCATCACAGTAAGAGCAAGAACATCTCATCCTCATGTGCTTCGGAACGAGTCAGACTCATGAACCTCAGGAACAAGGCTGCTCAAACTGAGAGAGAACACACAGTTGGGTTAAATATCACACACAGAAAAGCGACTCTGTGCTTTTCCTTTGAGGTCAAACAACTCTTAACACTGGAAAGTTTTTAAATGGGTTATCATAAATCCTGCTGGTTTTGCCCAAGACATCCAAGCACGCTATGTAGTTCACAACACGACTGCTAACTGCCACCCACCCACACAAACCACCCACTGCCAGCCCACGCCTCTGCATTCACTCCCTGACTGTGTGCTCCCTGCAGATTCAGGCGAAGATGGACTGCCATCTGAGATAAACGACATTGTGTGCTTGAGACACTGCAGAATCCCATTCGTATGTAAACCTTGGACAAGTTGGGGTGAAAAGGACAGTGGTAACAGGAGGTAAGAAAAATAAAATAAAATAAAGAAAAAGAAATTGAAGAGGTAGGTGCAATGAGGGCGGAAATGGATGGGAGGAAAACTTTGAGGTGTGCAGATGGATGCTGGGTAGCGTGCTTGCTGGAGGGAAATGTGTGTTCCCTGCTCACTACTACTATCCATCTCGTTTCAAATAGTCCCAGTTGTGATGCCTTGCCTCTCCTCTTCACCTTCCATCTAGAAACAAGCACATATGGTTTTTGCTTTTATACTGTACAATATGTTTGTGTAATCCCCCTCAGACCGTCTGGGGTAGACTATTCTGTGACTTTCAATATTAAACTAGTGTTTCATAATGCATCAGTGCATGCAGGCTCTCACAGATTGCCAGAAGTACACAAGAGACGTACATGGTGAGTCACTTTTTGTCCCTCATTTCTGACAAGTTGCAACTATAACAGAGAATAAATCAGGAAGGAATTGCCAGATTAATTAGTGCAGCCTCTAATCTATTGGTATGGCTTTGCATAGAAGTGTGACCAAGGTCCCGAGACAGGTTTGGACTACCGGCTGTGAGGCATCATTACCACCTGACAGCACGCTTGATGGATTTCATCTGGCCCTGCCATTCTTTATACCCAGCCTATGTACCTAATAGCCAGCTGTGGCATCTAAAGGCCATAATTTTGCTATTACAAACACCTCCCATCAAGACACACTCATCATGGCTGTCATGCAATCACAGCTCTTTAAAACTAAAAGAAATCCAAATGTGAAAGCTTGCAAAATTATCTCTAAACAAGTGGAGTCTTTAAAGTGTTTTGAAGCTGTTGGAAACTGTTCACTCCATCGAAGAAAAAGAATAGCAATGATTGGTGGTGATGAAACTCAAAAAATAAAAATGCGATAAAATGGAAAGATGAAGCAGCATCATTATATTTCTTTTGTAGCAATAATTACGCCTCTACTCCATATGTGCTCTGAAATGATTGTTTGTGATTAGCAGCATCTACCTCCATCTCTCTATTTCAAAGCACCACATGAGCTGTGTTCTTAATAAAGTCTGAATTGAATCAACTGGCACTTTCAGAGGAGTTAAATTAATTGCCTGAATGCAGTCATCAAACTGAAGTAGTCTGTGTGCTGCACTCAGATGCATTGATTTATATTGTGCTGGAACGTGGTAAATAAATCAAGTCACACAGGGAGACCTGCTGCCACTTTGATGGTTCTGCTGTGACACTGCAACAAAGCAAGACTTTTGTGACAACACAACCCTCCTCTCAGACCCGAACAAACCTTTATTGCTGCTTTGAACCTCTGCAAACACCAGCAACGAAAATCCCTCCCAATTAGCTTGTTTTCCTTTCTTTACTTTGAGCTGAGGAGTTACACAACCTGTGGATACAGTGTGACCATGACTTCCAATTTAGACTGTAGTGACACAAAATTTTGGGGTTGAAAAAACAAACTTTGTCTTAAACTGTTAAACATAGATCTCGCAGCCAAGTTAATTTAGATTGCTTCAAAATTAATAGACAGAAAACCTTACCTTTGGGAAAATAACCTGAAAAAATGATGATGATTGCTTAAAAAATATGGCTTTGGTTCCCCTAACTTTTAAAAAGTGTAGTACTAAGTTGCTAGGATACCAATTAACTAGCTACTTCATGTAAAGAGCTTAACTTAATTAAATCCTTTTGGTTGGTATGATGAGTTCTCTAAAAGAAATATAAAAGTCACACAATAAGCATCAAAGCTGTAAAATGTTTACTTTTTTTAAGTGTTTGCATGAAAGCAAAGTATCCTCATGTGTTAGATGATCAGTTTACCCTTCAAGATTTCATTTGCGATCATGCTCTCTTTGATTGCGTTAAGATCGCCAACTGGATCGTAGGCGCCTTCTTTTCATTCGCCATATGGAAAAATTAAACTATTCAATTGTGCTCTGCGAGGCAGTGTCGTAAACAAAGTCTCTTTTGAAATAGAATAGATTTTTTTCTCTGTTCAACAAAACAGTTTTTAGCACATTTTGTTGGCAGACTGATGTGAAACTTTTTCCAGGATTAAACGTGTTGTTGCCGTCTCGTTTGTCCACGAGCTTCTCAAAACGGACATGGCCACTGATTTAAAAATAATACTCCACTGCAGTGAAACTTCATGTTTCTGCTTTTATAAAACTGCTTCCTATGTGTCATCCACAAGAGCAGTGAGTTAAAAAAAAACCCTAATGAGGATACTTCTGCGCTCATCTGATGCTCACCTTGTATTTGAATTTAATCAGACCTTGCTTCAGGCCTCCATTCAGAGTCTGTCATAAAGACTCTTTCTGTACACCACATCTCTGAAGCAGACTCACACTCATGTCCGTGAAAGAACTGGAGAGCAGATGAATAGACCTGAAAAAAAGTAATATTTCAAGGCCCAACAAAAAGACCAACAGAGAAACTTCAGCTGATGAAAATTGAGGAGGAAAATTGCGGATGTATCCTGCACCAGGTTAAAATGATTAAGCTATTCCACTCTAGAGGGCAATTAGATCTCAATTAGCATCATTTATCTCCTGTAGACAGGACATTGTTGGCCAGGCCAGAAAAGCTTTACTGCAGGTACCTGCTATCACGCTGTAATGACTGAGACAGGTCTAAACCACAGAGAGTGAAGATCTACACATTCTCAATTACATGATGCACAATCAGGACTAGAGGTATATACTTATTTTATTTTATCTTTAGGCTATCACTTTTAACATTATATATATATATATATATATACATATATATATATATATATATCAATCTATAAGTCAATATATTAAAGCCATATGTAATAGATAAGCAGGAGAGTAGATGAGAGTGTATGGTCTGCAGCATTAAAGTCAATCTGAGTGCACAGTTATTCTGCTCCATACTGCCCCTCTCTCTGAGAGTCTGTTCCCCGTGATCACGCCACTATTCTGCTCTCCCAGTGATGTATTGTTCCATACACTCCCTCTATTTGCTCTTTCTTTCTAGTGTTTTCTGTTATCATCCCCCACTTTTATCCCACATCTACAGCTGAGATTTGATTCAGATTTCTGTTTCCCTGCACTCATACACCTGCATTTATCGTGTAAGGTTTGGGTAGTAAGCTGAGTGTGACTTTAATTTCAAACGGTGAACACTGCAAGCAAAAACAAAAAAACAAAAAAAAGATGAGTAATTTCAAGGATCAATAACAATGGCTGGTGTTTATTAGGTCTTCACTTTCTACTGTTGTCTTTCACTTCTATTATGTCTGTAATGATATTATGGTAGGATGAGCATGGTTTTAAATTTAATGTTTAAGTTACACAGCTTGCTTCTGTGTCTTGCGTCAACAAGAACAATTATAAAAAGAAGAAGTAAGAATTAAAAAATAGAAAAACCCTTCACATCCTGTTACAGATAAAGGCCTGCAGATCAGAAATGTTCATCTAGAATTTAGACCATTTTCTTCTCCAGAAAACCTTTCAGCCCATAAATTATGCTCAAAACAAACACACAACCTTTTGAAAACAATTTGCGGCTGAGGAACAGCTCTTAGATAAATCTTGTGTGTTTTTCTCACCCTTTTGTTGTCCTAAAATACCCTGATCAACCATCTCAGTGTTGTTATACAAAGGTAAGACCTCTCAATCAGCACGTCAGATCAGAGGCACACCACCCCGTTTTCCTCACCACACTCAAACCAAAAATGACAGCTTCTCTCAACTGTGCTGCAGCGTGTAGCTGGAAAGTGACATATGTGAGGTGGAATATTTACCCACCAGCATCATCAAAGCTTCTCTATAAATACTTTCAAAGACACAAACATACAGGGATCCATATGCAAAACGAATGCTCAATATGCCATCCTGAAAGTTAAGGCAATGCTTAAATACTCACCAGCTACTTTATTAGGCACATTCAATAAAGTGGCGAGGGTATATGTGATAAACATATACACACTGAATGAGGGTGAGTTAAAAATCACAAAACCGATATGGCTGTGTTGTGTATTCTTAATATTTAAATTGGTTTCCATTAACAGGTAAAACCAAGTTAGCATTATTGTGAGTCTGCAGTTAAATGTTGGCAGATTACATAATCTCACTTACTATGAGACAACACAGCGTTAGTATTAGAAACTGAGTCTGGAGTTAAATTTAATTAATTGACATATTAGGTATGTATAGAGCTTATCAGGGCAGCACAGTGGCTTGGTGGTTAGCACTGTTGCCTCACAGCAAAAAAGTTCCTGCTTTGACTTCCCAGCAGGGGTCTTTCATGTCCTCCGTGTGCTGGAATGAGTTGTCTCAGTACCCCAGCACAGTCAAAAAGCATGTCTATTAGGTTACTTGGTGCTTCAAAATCATCCACATGAGTGAGTCTATGTGTGGCCATGTGATGGACTGCCAGTCAGTTGAGAGTGTATCCCTGCATTTTGCCTGAGAAGAGCTGGGAGAGCCTCCAGCAGACATAACCCTAATTGGAAGTAAGTAGGTGTGTATGATGGATGGATGAATGTCAAAGTGGGATGTACTGCAATAATGTAAGAGGATTTTTGAATAATGTCTGAAATATAATTGGAAAGAAAGAATAAAGCAAAGCATTTTTAAGTTAAAAGAATGTAACTTGGAGTTTTTAGTCAAATGCACTCTTCTTTCATTCTAACGTGGAGCAGTTAACATAAGTGGGGTGCAGCTTGACGTTAAACTGATTGCGTAACTTTCAGAGGAAGCTGCTGTACAGGTCCAAAGTTTCTCCACTGCCAGAAACCCATCAGACGTTGTTGCTGTACCTTCTTTCTACATTTTCCCACCTCTTCAAAACAGCCTGCTCCACATTCAAACAGATGAAGGGGCGGACTGCCACACACACACAAACACACACTCAAGAATTTAGTACACAGAGGAGGAGATGCAAATCTTCTGTCAGTCAACAAAAAAGAAATCTCCAAGCCGGTGTGGCGCATGCAAATACATGTCCCCTGCCTTTCTAATGAAGACAAATAAATACTAGGGGCTTCTTGGTAAACAATCCCTTGAGCTGGTGGCAGCGTGGGGTTATGACAGTTCAAGTCCAACTAACGAGATGCAGCGAGGAAGAATATTATCCGATTACAACACAAAATGCCAAAAACATTAGTTTGTATGGACTAAGCCACTGCTCTTAAAATGATCGAAGGGGCCACCTCCGTGTCAAGCATGGCGCATACATGTGACTGGAGCATATTAACAGTCACTGGAACATCAACACAGGGAGGAGAGAAATGAGTATCAGCCCCATAACTACATTGATTTTATTTTGGAGAATTGCCCCCAAGAGGAATATAAACAAAATCTGATCAGCTGATGACCCGGATCGTTATTAAATGCAAATTTTTCAAAGGCTTATTCCAAGTCTGACGCTGAGGGGATTTGTTATTGCCCCCCACCCCCAACCCCCCACCTTGTCCACAATCACAACAGCGTTAGACAATTTAGTGTCCCGAAATAGTCCTGTTGCTGTTTGTGTTAGATTGCAGTATCCATTTGAAAGCCCAAATCCTTTGGACTGCATTAGTTGTCCCAAATCAAAATGCTCATAATCTGTTTGAACATATCACAATTCGTTCTGGAAGTTTAGATTATTTGCTTGTCAAAAAAGCAAAAACGGAGTCTCGTGAGAAGCGTCATAAGTTCAACTTACCAGTTTGGTTGGTGGGAATTCCCTTTACATCTTACTGCAGGTGTCGGTGCGCTGCGCTTTCTCCAGCTCTGGATCCCGCTTCACTCCAGCGCGCTCCAGGACAGCCGGCTGTCAGCCAGAAACGTGACCAGAATATTTTGCCTCCGTTTTGTCATAAATATTACAGCGGGAGGAGGGGGGGAACCCTACACGCCTGCAGACGCAGAGCGATGCAGTTGATACCGTCTGCTCACAAATCACGTATAATTTCGGTAGGGGGTTTTTTTTTTTTCCCACGTCTTTCTTTTGAATTCTCTCACTCCACACGGTGCTCTGCACCTGTCCACGTTTATGCCGCGGACTTGCACAGCATCCCACACATGGACCGGCCAGGCGCACGAACATGCGCTAACCGCCCGCTGGAGCGCAGTCGCTCCATCCCCGCGAACCAATACGGTGATCTGCAAACGGAGGAGGAGGGGGGAGTGGTGGAGGAGGATGGAGAGGGTTTTGTTGGGAGGGGGAGGAGACAGGGATGTGGGAGGAGGAATGAGGGGCTGCGGTGTGTAGGCTGTGTATGTGTGTGATGGGTAGCCTTTCACAAGGACGACCTGAAATTCCTCAAGGGTGAACGCTCCTCTGTAGTAATTCAGCAAGATTTTCCAAGCGCGCCTCCTCGCCCTTCCTTCTCCCTCTCAAAACATATTACACATACTTCGCTTGATCTCCCTCAACAGAAAAGGACTGGATATATGGGCTTGACAAGATAATATCATTTTCCCTCCACTGTGTAGGAGGCTTTAGAAGTAGGCTGTTCTGCCCACAGCAGAACCTGTGCCACGGAGGAATTTGCATGTGGCAACTTCATGGCAGGCATGTGGTTGTTACAACACAAATTCAGGAAGTTTAAAGTCAAATCAACAATTGTGAAGAACATTTTTCCATCAGCAGAGCAATATGCCCGCATGGATGATGGTAACTGACATAAAACTGTCAAAATTGTGACCTGGTAAGACAATAAATAGAAGGTTCCTATTAGTGTAATTCTCACGCTGACTTACACAAGGTTGGTTTTAGCAACAGAAAAAAAAATGTGCAAGTGAATATATGAGATAATGTGCAGAGGGGGATTAAGATGAAAGGTGTGAACAGCTGAGTCTCTGAGGAGAGGTGGGAAAGCTGAATCGCTGCCCTGAAACTCTCCTGATAATGTGTAGCAATATCAAAAGAAAAATAAATCCACACTTTGATGATGTACATTTATGTTTCCCAAATGCAAGTAAGCAGAAGCAGCCTCTGAATATTAAACATGGGTAAATGTTCTTAAAACACTAATTTTTGTGCATTATAAAAGATAAAAACCTGTGTTATAGTTGTATGCTAATAAACAGATGTCAGCATAAATTTATGTGTACATAACCTTGAACAAACACATTTAGTGCCCCAAAAAAACCACCAAAAAAACCCCACTGAATTGACGAGGATCCACTCACTGTCTACATCCGTCCCCTCAAGTATTAATTATTCATTCTTGTTTGACTGCATGAGGACAGCACTATACCATGATGATGATTAGAATTTTAAATGCTACAGGTCTGTGTCCTTGAAGTTTCCCTCTGATGTATTATGCTCGTGTTAACCTGCAGTATTGTACTTAAAGTGTTGGAAAGCGTTCATAATTCGAATGAAAAGAAACATGGAATTTGTGCCATTCTTTTCACATTGCAAAAAGAGGGTCAGCTTTAGTTTTGCTACACTTTCTCGGGATATTTCTGACCTCTTAATCCACCTTACCCCTGCACTTCCTCTCGAACCAGATTTTCCTTGTAGCCAACACTTCCTTTCGCTGCACCACATAATTTACAGTACGCAGAGGGCACTCCATGGGCCCACAGCAGCAGCTCTTTTTTTTCCCTCCAACAAACACAAAAACATTGACTTGCCCTTGCTACCAATCTAAACCTCTTGTGAAAACAGTCACATACAAATGCAAAGCTAGCCACTGATTAGGAGCATCTGCCAAGCACCCACATACCATATGCCTGTGTCTCTTAGCCAAGAAAAAAAAATAGAGAAACACATCTGAACATGCAAAGACAACACTTGGAGAAATTGAAAATACTCAAAGATATTAGGCTATAATCATCATGTGTTTGAGTCTTGATGGGATGCATGGAAAGGAAAATACACACCCTAACATTCACAGAAAGCACAACGTGCTGAGATGTACTTCAGCCTGTATCTGTAATATTTGTCATTTTCGGCACATTCTCTTTTGAGATATTCTACTTATTTTTACCCAGCTCTTCTCTTCTTATTCTGAATGTACTCCATCAGCTTATCTACCTCACAAACTCTCTATATTTACCATCATACCTTTCAAGAGCACCGAGACTGAAGCATCAGCTTGCACCATGCAGCAATGGAGTCCAAGGTTTTCCTGTTGAGAAGTTCAAAACACCCCATGTGACTTTGTCAGCAGAGACTGACATATCTGTCCTTTTTCTACACAGCATCTCCTCCCATAGTTGCTTTATTAAATGTCAGTACAAAATGATAAGACTACAAAGAAAACGTTTCTCTTTGATTTTAAAGAGTGTTATCAAACTATGACGTTTATCTCTGATGTGTTTCCACAGTGCAAGATTTTCTTTTCAGACTCATTGTAGCTGTAGAAACATCCCAGGCTGCTGATATTTGACTAGTTAACCACAAATGTTGATTTTATTTTCCTTTTTTTTTTCCAAAGAAACAAACCACAAAATGCTTATTCATTTCTATCTTTAGTCTATAAAGCCTGGCGAATGGCTTGTGTTAATTGTAGCTTCTGTGGTGTGGATTACTGTGTCCTGTGTGACAGCAGGGGGCTGTGTGTGTGTGTGTGTGTGTGTGTGTGAGGGGGGGGGTATCTCCGTCTGTCTTGCAGCAAACATACTGGCACAACCTTTAGCAAACCTGGACACAAGTCAAGACCTAGGGCCTATTCTGGCTTCAGTCCAATGAATCATCAACAAAGAGAAGGTTAGCTTTGTCCTTCCAAAGTCAGCGACTCATACGGTATCCATATATTCATGCCAGGTACTGCACAAGTGGAATGATAATTGTTAAAAAGTTATTTAGCATACTTTAATAGGATTTTCATAGGTGGTGTGGGTGTGGAGTGGGGGGCTGCTGTAATAAAAAAGAAAATTTAATTATTTGCAGGTATAGGGTGGTTTTTCTTTCTGGGTATTACTCTATTCTGAGAGGTGTGTGTCTTTCTGTACTGGCACTGGTTTTTTCCAGGTACTCCGACTTCCTCCCACAGTCTAAAAAAATGCAGGTCATGTAAAACATGCATTTTAGAAATCGCTTAAATAACGACCAAATTGTAACCTAAATTTCTGCTGCCAAGACCTGTCTGAATGATTTCAGTTGCTAAACCGCACTAAACAGCAAGTGAAAGTGAACAAAATGAAACTTAAATCTGAAAATCAGAGTAAAATTCACCATCTGGTTGGTGTAGAGCTATGGTCTCCTGATTGTAAGTCCTGGATAACTGGAGGTTGTTCTGACACTTCAGCTTCAACCCAGGACCTTTTTGAGATGTAAAAATTGCAGCATACGTTGCTTCTGACCCATTTAATTAAAGGTGTATCTGACACGTATCACAAGTAGTTAATATAATAGTTTTAGATTGGAGAGCTTGTTTGATTTCTGTTCAAAACACATATTTCAGTGTAGTGGGTGTGCCAAAGGAATTGGCTGGGATCACCAGAGTCACTTATCCTCAGGAGATGATACATTTTTCTAGCATGATGGTGCAGTCGCTGATGTCTCAAAGGAAGATGGATCTCTGTCAGAGCCTGGGGTGGTGTCCACAGGAACAATTGTCAGTTTTCCCCAAGCTTTGAAAATGGATTTTTAAGCATTCAGCGTAATGATTAGTACAGCTTTTTGAAGCTATAATTAAGATGTGTTTAAGTACTGATTTATGATCAGACACAGTTTGCCGTACCCTTGAATGTGACAGAAGCATGCTGTGCACACAAGCTGACCTTATTACAGACACAGTCAGAAAAGATGACCAACTGTAGTGTCCCATAAAACTGAGGCAGTGCAAATTAAAATGTCAAAATGTCTCACCATGTCATCTACTCTGACTCAGCTACACTTCCTGCTCAAAAAGCACTCGAGCGCAAGAGGCAAGATTGATCAGATGGACCCAAGAGGTGAAGAAGCAATAAAACCCATGTCAAAGGGGGGAGCTTTCATTTGCTGAATTATAATTGGTAGATTGGAACAAAGAATTTTAATGTAAGTAAGAAATAGTAAAAAAAAAAAAAAAATGAATGGAGTTAAGACAATATTCATATAAGAGAATTTAAAAAAAAATCATTCATCAAAATGTGTGACCTAATATCTTAATGCATGGTATTAGGGGGGGGAAAAAGATCCTGGATAAAGGAAAGAAGGGCTGAAAAGGAAAACCTTTGTGAAGTCATGAACAAAATGACCTTGTGCTGGGGCTTGAATAAGGCAAATGCTGAGCCAGGGCTAGTGGGCAGATGGAGAGGATTATGGATGAGATGAAGTGAGAAAGACAGCCAGTAAAGTAAAGAGGAGGAGCAAAAAGGGAGGAAAGTAGATAAAGCACAGAAAGAAAGGCACGGATGAAAAACAAACAAAAAAGAAGATATTTCTCTTTGATCTGTGTCCAGTCAATTACAGCCCTGCATTATGAATGAGGAGGGGAAAATTGTACCTTTTACCACCAGAAAGAAGGGGAAGTAAGGCACAGAGAGGCGTTTCACTAAATGCCACCTCTGAAGTGTATTTGTATACGCTCATGGTGTCTCACCTTCGGAGGGGGTAGACTGACAGCTTGATTTACCCTCTCATTAGTGTACTCAGGAAGCTGCCCTGGACCTGCACAGTAGGTCCAATATTGACAGTGTCACCACAACTGCGTGACCTGTCACAGCTGGCCAATCATCTCTAGCTGGTATTTGAAGGCACTGTAAACTATAATTTTCCTGATTCTGTATACCCACTGTGATTCTGGCTGTTGCTTTTCAAATATGTTTGATGGCTTGTGAAATGAATTTTATCTGCACACAATATGGGTCCGGACGATTCTTGACTGTAAAGTTGCTACCGTATTAGCCTTAGAAAAATCATTTTCATGCTAACATTCACTACAGCCATTAAAGAATATTTTGAATCCTAAGGTTAAATATAGCACATTTCAGCAGCAGACCTATAGGTTCTGCTGAGAGAGAGAAAAGATATTTATGTGTGGCAGGTGTTCACCAGGGCTCAAGCTGTCAAATGTAGTCAAGACAGCTCTGGTTTGATTGAACCACAAAGGGACTCTGTGATGGATGGACTATGAAGCACAAAATGACCTGTCACTTCAACCCACCCCTCTGACCCCCCTCTGTGAGGCCTCCTCTTCCTGTGCGTCACCCGACATCTCAACAGTCCCGTCTCCATCCTGGCCATGCCGTTTTCTAGCTACACATCCACAAATATAAACGCTTAGCTTCTACCTTATTTCAGCATAGAGATTTTAGTTGCAGACTGCCAGACATAATATGCTGAAAAAGAACAACCCAATAACTCGATAATCCAAGCTGATACAACCTAGACAGCCCCCATCTACACAGACAAGGAAGATATTGTTTGTATTCAGCTCACCCGTCTTCTCCACTTCAGCTAAATGACAATTTCTGACCTTTCTCAGTGTTTAAAAGTTAAGTAGTTGCATTATTTCAATTTTTATTCAACACAAGCTTTACTCTAAGCAAATTTTCATAAATAAATAGGCAATTAGTTAAGGGAATTCCTAATTAAATTGCAAATGACATTTTCAAGCCCGTTTCCCCAGATTAAAACAAGAATGAGGTCGAATTAAAAACTGAAGCTACGAACACCTCAGAATCTCCCTGAAATGTGAGCGACTGTGGTAAGTTGCAGCGGGATCTCACTGACAAGGTCGTCTGGCTCATCTAGCTTGTGGGTACAAGAGGCCAGAAGCCAACTGATTATACACATCTGAGAGTCTGTGACATTTTTGGTAACATAAACAAACTAAAAGCTCAAAGGCTTGTAGGATTAAAGGACAAATTTGTTTCTTTTGCCTTCAAAGAGTTTTGGAACTTGTTTTTCCATTTTGGTTTCATTCTGGCTTTTGGGAAATCCTTTCATAAAACAGGAAACCAAACAACTGGAAAACAACCACCTGATTCAGTATGTTGTTATTTTTTAAAGTTAGATTTTTTTAAAATCTACTGAAAATACGATAACTGAAAAACAGAGAATTGAAAGCCAACTAAGGGTTGACATCACTGATTTCATTCACCAGCTTTACTAAAAAATGACATGGCTGTTACTCTTATTATTACCATCATCTTGCCAGAGAGCAAAAATCTGAAGGTTGAATTGCAACCAGTTGCAGAATATAGTTATTGTAACTTAGACTCATTTAAAAAAAAAAAATTAGGAAAAAAAGCAACACTGATGTAATACACCACTAGAGCTTAGTGCTGCAAATTTCAAATTCTCAGTGTTTCATGCAGGTGTGGCGTAATGATAAATGCTATGAACCCTCAAA
>JAOWBL010000020.1:1398694-1419100 GCA_028564865.1 Zenarchopterus dispar | reverse complement strand
AGGTGCTGAACTTGACGTTGTCAGCAGTGGGTGAGCTGTTCTAGACACACGTCATCACAATTCATGTAAACATTATGGACAGCAGGACTGCTGATGAATACTGAGAGAATCCCAGGGCAAGCACCATCGTCTCGGTGTTTTTCACCAATACGAGTTTCAGCAGTGTAAAGAGAGGACAACACTGAGAACAAGAAGCTCATGGCAAGAATGAGCTAGGAACTGTGTCCAGGGTCAAACGAAAGGCAAACCATTATGACAACTTATTTAAATGTTTATAAATGTACCTACTTCAGTACCCACTCTATATAACATAATTTTGTGACCTTATAGTAACTTTCTTGATCGATAATAATAGTGTTCAGATACTTTGCTTTAATTGACAGACAGCGTGGTGAAGAAGGCGATGGTCCAGCCACTGCCTATCAAAATGCATGAAATTAGAAAGTTTACTATTCTCTTTGTGTCCTCCTTTTGCGTCTTTTACTACCAGCATCTATTCAACAACTCCACACACACCAGCCAAAGCATTTTAAACATCAGTGGCCTGGTAACATGCAGCTAAAACGCACAATAGACATCAGGACAGCATAAGGTAACTTCAGTGCAAGTGGAGAAAAACAAAACTAGCAACAGCAAAATGTCACAGGATGTTTAAAAGAAACAACTTAAGACAGCACAAGGAAAACAGACTGTGTGAAAAATATCTGGTGTGGGAACACCACTATGACTTATTAAATTAATAATGATGATAATAATAAGAATTAAAGACACGTTCAACCCTTTTTCAGGGTTGTTGTTGTTCAAGATTGTCTGTTAAATTCTTCATATTCAGCAGGCAGGCCCTCGATTTCCCCTTGCTTTTTGTCTCCTTAAGCTCTACTTTCAGAAATCTGTTTTTGTTGTTCTTGTTCTTCTTCTTTGTTGTTGTTGTTGTAAGCTATTACGCGTCTGTTTCTGTCCGGCTGCCTGCAGCAGCAGTTGCTATGCAATTTTACCCACGTCTCACATGACCCAACTTTCCATGCTGTCTCATGTTTGAATTTTAAATCGGCCATTAATCCTCATCAGTACTCAAGTTATAATTGCAACATAAGTACAAGATAATGAATAATGTGTTTAATTGTGGGATACCATGATGAAAAAAGCTTGCTTCAAAGATGACACTGAACATTCCTGCTTTGACCAAGCTGAATGCACATGTGGTAAATACAAAATAGTGTGTAGCTGTTGTCCAGCAGCTCAGAGCTACTGTGACATTACTGAATCTGATAGCAAGCTTGTTCATTATCTTTTTAAGTTTTGCATTACAAAATTGTTGCATCAATCTAAAAAGCTTCATGGCTTGTGGCTCAGAAAATGAAGAATTTATTACATATGTTGTCATTTAGATTACATAAAGCAGCACTTTACTATTATGTGATCAAATAAAAGAGATTGGTGTTGATTTATAGGTAAAATTAAAACTCTTTAAAAGTTAAAAATAATAATAAAATAAATGAAATGAAATATCTGTGATGAAATCAAGACACTTGCACAGAGGTAATCATGTGAATGATCAGTGATGTCATTTTCTGCCTAATTGAAAGAAGGTTGTCTCAGAGGAGATTCTCAGTGACAGAACTGGCACACGATT
Organism: Zenarchopterus dispar; assembly: GCA_028564865.1. Classification (NCBI taxonomy): domain Eukaryota; kingdom Metazoa; phylum Chordata; class Actinopteri; order Beloniformes; family Zenarchopteridae; genus Zenarchopterus; species Zenarchopterus dispar. The sequence continues at coordinate 1,417,467 of JAOWBL010000020.1, read as the reverse complement.
TATCGAGTAAAAACAATCCCCTTCAACACGTTTACTGTCATTTCAACACAGCTACCCATTAATGAGCAGCAATATTTAAATTTGTGTGAAATAGTGGCTTCAGTTTAAAGGCCAAGTAACACTGACATGCTACAGTTAAACAGGCGGTAAAAATACTTGGTGTAGGAAAGTGCCCCTTTTAGAGCTTTATACTTAAGTTGGATTTAGTCACACAAATAGTGTTTTTTTTGTCTGAGGACAAAAATAGTGTCTTTTTTTGTCTGAAGACATGACTGAACACTGTGCAAATTAAATATGTTATAGTCTGTAGATAATTTCCACTTTTCAATGATTATTGGATCCACACACCCAGGGAGCATGACTGCTGTAGGCAATAATTAAAGTAAAGTATTAAACTCCTTTAAAAAACATGCATGTTAACTGTTTGTAAGCCCTTGTTGTCTCAATGATAAAATGACTGAAAATTGAGCAATTACATAGTTAAAAGTTTTAATGCAGCCTATTTTTGTGGACAATGTTACCTGACAATATTTAAGTATCTGTATTTGTTTTGATACTAGTTCTGTGTTTCTGCTCCTTATGTTTGACAGTATTAGCATATCTTATAATAACTGGCCTCAACTTAATGATTTTCAGTTTGCTTAATTTGGCAGAAAGCAGAAATTCTAAGCATATTGTAAAACACATGCAACACGTAACTCAGTCTGAAACAGGAGCTGCACTGATTGGATCGATATCTTGGTGTGATACACATATGTCACTAAAAGTCTTCATACAACGTATCAGCTGTGTACATACAAATCCTTAAATACATTTAAATTTTCTGTGCAACTACAAAAGATAAGACTGTGACTTTTGTATCATGAGACACAAAGTGGACACTGCAGAGACTTTAAGTGCCTTTGTCACTAGCATGAACCCCATTGGCTGTTTTACTGGCCTAAATTCATGAGCTTCTCCTGTTTTTCACAAAAGACTGTGATCCCTCGAGAATACCAAACAATTTCAATCCATCTTGTGTGAAGGCTGGTGCAGTTAAATGTCTTGCCATTACTGTTAAGGAGCTTGTCTCTGCCAGTCAAACCAGTCGAGTTTTTCCTCCTGGCTGTGAATGCACCACTGACAAACATGATGATTGTTTGAGTTTTCAAGTTGCTGTTTACTTTATGATATTAGGTTGAGCATTTATGTTAGCATTTGCTTCCATGTTAACATAATGTACCTGATATATTCTCCTAATCATTAGTGTGAGTGTTTTGCCATAAGCTGTGGGAGCCTTAGGTATTTATAATTAGGAAATATAAATATAGGTCAGATGGCCTGATGATGGTTGCTAAAGAAGACATGGAACAGGACCACCAAGAGCTGAGAATTACCTGGAGGCTCTTGCTGGAGAAACCTTGCCAAAGCAATACAGATTTCTGAACTTTGTGAAGCGAGTAATTGCGTGCTGGATGGAGTAAAAATGCATGCAGATGTGAATGTGTGCGATCATGTCTAATAGGAGCAACTCCATAAACACATCTTTCAGCTGCAGCCAGCACACTGACACAACAAGCTCTCACCTTCCCTGGAGGGCCGCTGTCTCCCTGCTCCCCCTTTAAGCCGGGTTGGCCCAGAGATCCAGTAATACCCTGAGGAGCACATTACACAATGTTAATATAAAAACTTTAGAAATATAAATTACTCAATGCCACAGGTACACACGGATACATACAGTACCTGCTTCCCTGGTAATCCAGGTAATCCATCTTTACCGGGGACCCCATCTCTTCCAGGAACCCCTGGTTTACCTGCTTCACCCTGAAGAGTACAATTTCAATCCATCTTGTGTGAAGATGGTGCAGTTAAATATCTAGAATGACTCCCTGCTTTCACATTTGGATGCTGATGTATTAAAGAAGTGTTGAATCATTAAAAACCTGTTGAATTTTGCTTTTTAGTCACCTGGAACATTTTATATAATCCGCAGGAGTTCATCTCTTATGTATAAGACCAAAAAGTGTGGTACTTTACCTTTTTTTTTTTTTTTTTTTTTTTTTTACAATTTTGCTTTATTTGTTGTTTATTACAAATCAGCCCATCGTTGCTGAGGTGCATTTCACCTTCAGTCAACAAAATCTCCTTACAGTAATGAAGTCATTGTTTGTTATTTGTTTATTCTATTTTCACAAGCAGACAACAAGGTAGCAGATGAGATTTAATAAAGAAGATAAAGTATGCCAGACATGTTAGAAGATTCAATCTCTATTAATAAAAAAATAAGCAATTTCATGTTCATGCTGGTACAAAACACATATAGTATTGTGGAATTTGTCAGTACAAATGTTTAGACACTTTTATATAATTTTCTTCGTATTTTAAGTCACAAGGGAAGTGACTCAGTGAAAAAAAGTCTTGATTTTCTCATTTTCTCTCTGTGGTTCACAGTTAAGTAGCAGTAGCAACCAGAACAGGATTAAATACTCACCACCTGCCCTGACAATCCTGGAGGACCCTGTGGACCCTGTAGGAAGAAATAAATAGTGTTAGAAGCGAAAATATTTTGATACATGCCATGGGGGTTTCAATGAGTTTCATGACAAAACATGAAATCGATTGTCCACGAAGATTTATAACCTATGAGAATACATACTACAGCTCCTGGGGGACCTGGTGGTCCTGGCAGACCTGTGCTGCCCTGAGCACCAGGAGGACCCTGCAGAGAGGAGAAATAAAGTCACACTATATTCTGTATATATAATATAGGTCTACGTGTGGGCTATATGGTTCGGCTCAATGACAACCAGATCTTATACGTTTTAAAGGCATTTGTCTTACCTGAACACCGATGCCTGCTTCTCCTTGATTACCCTGCAAGAAAGAAAAGTCAATTTGACATTTGTTAGGGAGAAAATATAGACTTTGTACAAGAGGTAATTGGTAAAACAGCAAAATGCTACAAAAGCTTTGAGCGGACCTTCACACCGGGGGGACCTGGCAGGCCAGTGGGACCCAAGGGACCCTAATTAAAATACATCATCAACATTTAAATAGCTACTTTTATTATTTATAGGTCTTTTATTGTGTACACATTTTCATGCCTGTCATACTTACAGTTGGACCCCTTATTCCAGGTTCTCCTGGATTTCCCTGTAAGCAAATATTTATGGAGTAGTGTTATTGAAAAAAAAAGAGTTTAAGTATGCATATACCACATTTAAAATATTGGAAAATTGATTTCTTGTTGAGAGGTTGTTGAGAATAACCCTCATCTGTTCATCATAAAATAAAATTTCCTGTCTGGAATGTTCTCTGATGGCAGCCGGTTAAAGCTCGTTGAATCATCATCAGACTTTTATGTGATCAAATAAATGAGAGTTTTAATGTGTTTTAATGTGCTTCAGGCATAGCTGATTTCAGTCTTAAACTCAAAGCCAGAGTCTTTTAGACACAGTCTTGCTGCATGTTAAACACTGACTGGCTGTTATAATGTATGATGGTAACGGTCAACCTGCTGTTCAACATGACACCACAATTCATCCATCACATATGAGATCAATAAACCCTGGTCTTCACAGCTGCTCTGGTCCACTCATTTTTTTTCTTCTTTTTTTTCTTATGAATTGCTGCCTACATGATCAACATTTTAGCAATGCACACGATAATGGTGCAGTGCTGCATTCAACTTAACTTATATGAACTCTGTATCTGCTCAAGGGAATTTCTACTTATAGCAAAGCAAGAAAGCAAGAGTCAAGGAGTTCAAACTTTCCCCGTCTGAGATACAGTGAATGCAGCATATCTGCAAAGATATAGAGCCTGAAATATTCTACTCTGAGCTGGGTGACACACCAAGCCCTGAAAAAGCTTATCGCCTCAGCAAATGACATGTTTTTCTTTTAGATATTTGAGATGGTAGTGAATTTATACAAATGAATATAAAGAATTAAGAATATTAAGAATTATCTTCATTAAGAAGATAGTAGATAGACTTGCAGCTTTCTAACGGGTCGGGTCCCTCTGAAGATTCCTTTACTCTATAAATTCATCCTCTAAGATTTGTATAGTTGTCCAACCAGATTTCTATTAGCTATCACTCTCCAGCAACACTGACTTAACTAAATAAGATCACTTCTGGCTCTGCTAAGTCAAAGATCCCCATGATTTAATGTAAACAACTGAGGATTCAATACATCTGCTCACAAACCTATGGATCTGCATTGTCCATTTGTTTACAGTCTTTTCATCAAACTCTCAACAAGAAAGCAAATAACACTTTCTTTCTGACTTTTTTCAAAATGTTGAACTATTCCTATAAGCATCTATAGATATATTTTTCTTCATATACCGACATACAACACACTGTACATACATGCATACATATATACATACATACATAGATACACATACAAGCTTGTGTCAACAAACAATGTGAAATGAGCAAAGAGACATACACAAAAACATGAGGGAACAAGCAGAGCATGGTCAACAACATGAACAAAGAGGACTTGCATGGTAAGCTCTAAAAAGTGGATGTTTTACCAGGCATAAGCACACAGGAACTAAGAAGCACAGCTGCATGCATGATAAGCAGACTCAACAGTGTGGACGTTTTTAGAGTGCACCCCCACCTCCCTTCACCACTACCTCCAGACACACAAATTCACACAGACAGTATTATACACTAGATACTGATGAGAGCTCTTCCTCTGGATGTCATCAAGCTTCCTTTCATCTCTCCAATTTTTTTTGGATGTTTTGAAATGTAACTTAAAAATTAAACTCTTGAGTTTGACATAGGTGCTTTGGGGACATTTCATGGGAAACCGATCAAGGTCTGACTCTTATCCCAGACCTCAGTTCCCATAAGAATCTTTCCAATGCAAATTAATTGAGATTAAAGCAGCAAAATTTGTCTGCGAGGGACATTAGTGTGTGTGCTTCCTGATGATAGATTGTTCTCTTTTTTTAATTAGACCTTTCAAGCTATTTGCTGTCTAAGCTCCAGCCCTAAGTCGTCTCACTGACTTTGGTCAATTCCCACTTGTGTCTGACACCACAGGGACACATTCTCCCAATCCCAATCCTCCCATCTGCAGAGCTCAAGCATGCCAGCCAGCAGCAGAGAACCTACCGGTCTGCCAAGAACTCCTGGGAACCCAGGCAACCCCTGGAGAAAATTTTAGATAAAGGACAGTGGATGGAAGAAGGGCAGGGGGACAGGTTGGTAGAAATCAGTGTTGAAATATGGGGGGAAAAACATAGAAACGGAAATGGACAGAAATAAGACAAACACGTAAGGAGAGGGGGAGAGAGGGAGACAGTTAGAGGGAGAGTTGTTTAGCCGCACAGCTGCAAAAGCATCGGCACAGGGAGGGAAATAAAAAGAGCTCCATTTGCTTTGTGCTTGCAGCCAACCCAGTGGTTTAACTCTGCAGATCAAGCCTATAAGTAGTCTGGCTCACGGGTTACTCACTGGTTGCCCTCGAGGACCAGCAGGCCCTGCTGAGCCCTGCTCCAACATGCCAGGAAGGAAAATAAAAATCATGAGAAAGAACTTAATGTCTCTCTTCTTCTCTTCCGACATTAACCTACAGTTACAGAGGCAACTATGGCTTACACAACTTCCCAACATTGGGGTTAGTCATAAGTTGTACTGTATCTTAAAGCAGCACAAAGGAACCCTTCTGTAAGACGTAGTTATTTCCCTGAGTCTCCTTGTCTCCTCTGCCATGGTGTCCAAGTAGTTCTGAGAGCTAGTTGCATCATTGTTTATGTGTGACATTGTGTAGTAAAGTGATTCACATTCACTGGAAGATAATGTCACTTTGGCTGTTTGTTTTTTTTTTTCTTTTGCTGTTAGTAGACTCTCGACAACGCTTCCTAAAAGTAAAAAAATAAGAAACTGAAACAGATATTCGTACATGAAATAAAAAGTATTTTTGCACTGCTGTAAAGGGAAAATGAACAGAAAATTTGGTATCCTTTGATGGGAGCTGCAATTCCGCTGGTTTCAAATTCCAAAAAGTTCCCTATTAATTCTTTTGATCAGATTACTTAATTGTGAAATGATAAAAAGAATTATGCATTTTATTAGCAGAGTATACTATTATATATGACTGCTTTCATAAGAAAAAAGATTACACTTACCAGTCCTGCTGAAACAAATGTTCACCACATATTTAAACAAATCAGCATTACACAGTATCAAGCTCCTCATGGAAATGTGAAAATGAGGTATTTTTAAGATGAATTTGACTTTCAGAACTTTGCAGTCTTGAAGTACTCCACTTACCGGTTTCCCGTCCTGACCAGGTTGTCCTGATTCTCCTGCTGCTCCCTGGAAGAAAAAAAACAAAGACAAATTGCTACAAAAACAGTAACGACAAAATAAATAGCACCTATTTTGCACTACTACAATGAGGAAACCTAACATATATACATTATATTTATTGAGTGTCAGGTGAATACATATAACTACATGCTATTTCTACACTGTTATCTTAAGTATATATGATATAGTGTTTTAATAAGTGAGATTGGGGGATTCTGATACACATTTTGAACTCCGAATAGGATTAATTATTTTTACCCAAAAAAGTACAAAAATGTAAATGCCTCCAGACTGATCAAAGGATGTTTTACCATGTGAAGATGACAAATTACAAAGATTGGCATGTTTTCTTGGTTCCTTTGAGTTAGAATGTCATTCAACTACATTTCTAAGCTCCAGTGTGCTCCAAACACATGATAAAACTTTATGGATAAGGGATCATCCACCCCAGAGGAGGAATGCTGTATCTGTTACTGACCTAAAATTTCTTCAGCTCTAGAGATAAAAGGTTTAAAAGTTTCAAATCCAAACTAATGAGTCACAATAGCAAAATCACACAGTAGGACAAGCAACCAAAGAAGGTAAACCAGCTGGTGAGTGAGAAACTAATGTGTTCTGAGAGGTAAAATAAAGTAAAAACAGCAATAACTTAGAAAGACCACATGGTCTAATTCAGGCCACATAGCAGTATATCATTTAATCAACACCAGCTCACATCAGCTCATCAATCAGCTGTTTCCTTCCTGTATCACATAGAGTGCTCCATTAAACTGCTGCAGCCTGCTCCATTTCCTCTGCAAGCTGCTTTGCAACCCACTTCCACTCCAACTCCTCTTTTTGAAATAATATCAGACAAAATTTATGTAATTTCGATCATTGATGCTACTTGGTTCAGTATTTCTTGCTGGTCTACCTGCCCTTCCACGTACACAAACATGGAGAGCCTGGCATTCAAAAGCCTGACACAAAACTAAGCTTATATAAATGCATTAGATATAAAGGTTAGAATCACCTTTTAGATGAAAGTAGTCCTGTGCAAGATGTTTTGTATGTGGGATCTGGCATCTGAAGAGATCAGGGATCAATTCCAGACTGGAAAGGTCTGCCTGCCTTTGTGACAAGTATACCTCACTATCCTACTTCAAAGAACTATATATATATATATATATATATATATATATATAATTGTGGCATAATGTCTTCATAATTTTAATTTCAATTAGTTTTTTAGACTTTTCAGTACTTGGGCCCTGATAAAGGAAATACAGTATCATGCCTCAAAAATACTTAAAAAAAAAAAATCTAATCAGGTCTTATAGTTTTGCAACACCCGGCTGCAAAAAAATCCTGCTAAGCTTAGAGCCTGCAAGTTCTAGCACAAATTTGGCATCGTAGTGGCTTTTTCCACCTATTGTAAATAATCTATGAGTGAAAAGTAGCTTGATATTTAGTGAACCTATAGATCCAGGTGCAAAGGGTTTCACTTTCTCTTTTAATCCTATGTTCGGTTTTTGGCTTTGTAAAAACAAAAATGTCAGAAGTCTTGGACAAATGAAACTTCAAATGAATAAGATTTATTTTTTGTTGCCATGTCGTTATCTAATCAACATATATTAAACCAAAAAAAGAAAAAGACATAACATTTAAGAAAGAAAAAAAGTCATCATATGGGTAATACTAAGTACTGCCTTTTTACTTCCTAGAATTTAGGTGGGAGGTTCCAGAAAATGGTTCTCATCAGCCCTTGAAGAGCAAATCATCCGCAGCTGTGCAGATTTCTATAAATGCAGATGTTTTGGCATTTTGCAAATCTGGAGCATTCCCTCTAAGCATTGTGTTTGCCAAGAGGGAAAGACATAAGCAATGGTCTTAATGTTTCTGCACATCAGTCTGAACAAGCAGTTTGGGTTTTACAAAAATAATTCACAAGTGGAAAGTATTCAGGATCATTTCCAGGTCTGGACGTCTCAGCATTATCCTAAATTTAGACCAAGCAATCACCGACCACCAAAACTATCCCTCTTCCTTCTGGGTCTTTACTTCATCTAATTTAATTTTTGTAAAGAAAACAAGAAAAGAAAAACACACCCACTAATACGTTGTATAAATGACACAAAGGATTCAAATGTGACTATATTTTTTTAAATAAAATATTACCCTGTCATAATCTAATTTAAACTGAGAGCCATCTCACCGGCAGGCCATCACGCCCTTTCTCTCCAGGCTCTCCTCTGTCTCCTTTTTCACCACGAGGTCCTACAAAACCCTGTAATACATATTAAATGACTTTAATTCATATTAAGAAACACAGCATAGCCTACTTATATGTGGTTTTACATTATGAGTAAAACTTACCCGATCTCCTTTTGGACCTGATGGTCCGGTAACACCAGGTTCTCCTTTCTGTCCTGCAAGTCCCGGAGGCCCTCTAGCCCCCGGTGAACCAACCATTATTGATTCAGCTCCCTAAAGTGGACATATACAAGTTTGAACTATGATGTTTATTCTTTACATATATGTCATGATTAAGATTTATATCACATTTGGGAAAATAAGTTCACCTTTTGACCTGGGGGGCCAGCTGGTCCTGTTAATCCCATTTTACCCTGATTAACAGAAGGATTTTTCAGCTGACAGTAAAAACTGTAAAAGTTAACTACATCCATTTAACATTATGACTTACAGATTCTCCTTTGTCACCTTTCTCTCCTCTCTCCCCCTGAAAAACAAAAGCACAGCATATCATCAGAGTCAGACTGAATCACTGGGCAAAACCTTTGTTTCAACAACTTTCTTCTTTACCTTCTCTCCTGGTCGTCCAGCCTCCCCCAGTTCCCCTGCTCGTCCAGGAACACCAGGAATTCCTGGCTTTCCAGGCTCTCCGGCAGGCCCCGGAGATCCCTGTGCTCCTTGCTCTCCGATGGCTCTCCCTGGAGGCCCAGGTGATCCCACGGGTCCTCGTTCACCTTGTTCTCCTTTGCCCCCCCTCTCTCCTGGAAAACCACGAATGCCCTGATGCAAAAAGATGAAAGAAGGCACAATTTAATTACATGTAAATCCCCACAAACATAAAACAATGTTCTATTTTGATTATGTGGCATCAGCCTGGAAGACTATTGTTTTCAAGATGCTCAGGGGGGACACTTACATCTGCACCAGAAGGTCCTCTCGGTCCAGTTTCACCCTTGTCTCCCTTTTCACCCCTCTCTCCTTTTTGCACTTTAGGAGCCCCTATCACGTCCTTCCTGTCTACCACCACCTTCAGATCAGACACCTACATGCAGAAAACAGAAAAGCTTCACACCTTTCAGCAGCTCATCAATGTCTGTGAAATGTTTCAGATGTCAAATGAAGGCAGGACATAACCAATTTATGTCAGCACTTCAAAATGTCCTGGCACTGCCATCCTTTGTGTCACAATCACTCCTGAGTCCAAAAACACAATATCTGAGGGGCATATTAAGATATGTTTGGTATTGAATATGTAACTCAGTTTTAAACTTTATGTTGCAACTCTATTAATTGGATTCAAGACACTTGTGGTTTCATGTTTGTAAGATATTGATGTAAGCCAATAACTGAAAAAAATCAAAATGGTATGATAGCATTTGCCAGAAATAAAAGACAGAATGCACTTAGCACAAGTGCAACATAATTTTCCATTAACAATACCTTAATGCTCAAATATTTATTCGTAGTAATTCATAAGATATAAAAGATAAAAACTGAGACTAAAACTGCTTAGATAGATAATCATATTACTTACTGTGTAAACTGCATTACCACACTTATCTCCATCATAAATGCGTAATTGGCATTCATTTCCATCCTTATCTCAAAATACAGCATGTTTAACCCCCCCCTCCAAAAAAAAAAAAAAAAAAAAAGAAAAAATCCAGTAAGGCAGTAGAAACAGTCCACACACCTTAATGCCGAGGATGTCAAGAGCTCTTTGTACATCCTGGTGACAGAAAAGCAGACTCACCATTACACAGAGATGAGAAAAATGAAATCTATATTGACAAATACGGATTCTGTGACATCTGATGAGTTTTAGCCGTACCGCTGCATCTCCAGGTTTACCCGGAGCCCCATCCTCTCCTGGGTCTCCCTGCCAATAACAATATATCAAAGGGTCAACAAAGAATGTGGAATCCCTGTGGCACAATTTCACTGTATCAGGGAGCAAGTTTGACTTACAACTTCACCTTTGAGGCCAGGTGTACCTCTCTCCCCCTAGGAAAAAGAAAGAAGGTACAAAAAAAAAAATAAAAAATAAAACAGGCTGGGTGATTAGTTATCAACATAACACAGTAAAAACACCTGCTACTTACTCGGGCTCCTACAGCTCCTGGAATTCCAGGGACCCCCTGAAAGACAAAGAAAAATAAATGAAAACATCAAAACACTCTGAGAGGGATAGCCTGCAGAGACAGGTGGATAAAACATATCACTGCTGTTGCATGCGGAAGAGTGATACTGCTGCAGGTAACACAACCACATGCAGCCAGAAGGATAGAGGAAAAAGACATTACTATTAGCATTTCACTTGGAGTCTATGTAAAATTTCATTTTCTGTGATAAAAGACAAAAAGAATCATATTTTCTTGTACAATTTAATCTCAGCAATGGCAGTGGCACCAGGGTTAGCTCTGATATGCCTTTCGGGAATGTAATCAAGTCAGAAAGCAGAGCTGTCTCGTGGACTTACGGGGGTCCCAGGAGGCCCCTGTGGACCTGGGATCGGTGCAACTTCAGCTCCTTTCACATACACAACCTGGGGGAGAAAGAATGGATTAAATAAAAGTGCAAATTTATTTCTAATATTACTTTTCAGCTGTCTTTGTCACTCTCACCTGTCCTGGTGGACCAATGCTTCCAGGCAATCCAGTAGGTCCTGGGGGACCAGAGGGGCCTGCTGGCCCAACAGGACCACGGTCCCCTTTCTGCCCATCCCGCCCCTGAAAATCACATGCGATTGGAAAATTGAGATTCACTTTACGGCATGTTATTTCCAACTGCACTGTAGCACAGCCTCCACCATAAAAATCAAAGCAGGTGGCTGCTGCCACCCCTCCACTGATGTTCAAGAGATAATTAATATGAATTTGCACATGAAAACAGCACTCTGACATTTGGTGCCCCTCTGGATTCCTCTTAGAAGTGGCTCCCCTTTAAAGGCTAAGCTTGATCATTAGAAGCTGGTGAATCTGTATAGCTGCTTCAAGAAGCCTATTGATTCAGCAGGGAGGAGGAGTGTTATGGCAATGTCAGAGCAAATGACTGTTGATATGTAGAAATTTGATGGGTGGAAAAAAAATCTTAGTTGAGGCGTGCATGCTCAAACCAGGAAGGAGGGGTGCAACACAGGGACAGGATCCAATATAGAGAAAAACTCAAAAAGGTGTAACAAAACTGACATCTCTTCCAGCCGCTCCAGGTTCTCCTTTGTCACCCTGTGGATAAGAAAAAGCAGAGTTTGTTTGGTTTTTTTTTCAAACAAAAATTCTGTTAGGGGTCAACTGAAATTTCTCTCACAGAGCAAAACTGTGAAGCACGTTTTGACTACATTTCATCGTGGTAGTGCCTGAGAGTCTAAACAGCCACAAACCTTTCTTCCATCTTCACCCGGCACGCCATCCTCGCCCTGTGAGTCAAGACCAAATGCATTACCAACTGAATAATGGCCAGTCTGCAATGGTATAACTCCTTTCCACTACTTTAGTGACTCTCCTAAGACAGCTATTATGCAGCAGTAAATATCCGAATAGCTTTTTATCAGAAAACACAATTGGCAGGAAAAGGTGAAGCGTTTCAAGGCTATTACCAGTGAAAGAAGACTCTCAGCATGCAGAGGAAGTCCAAATTTTAACCGAGCAGAATTACTATCTGCATCAGTCACTTCACAAATAAAACGTGTAATCTGTCATATTGAGGAAATCACAATACTGGAATATTATATTCAGAAAAGTGAGAGTTACCATTTTGCCTGGAAGACCAGGTTTACCATCTTCACCTGCTTTACCCTGAAAGATAATAGGGTCAGAAAACACAGAGTCTCAGAAAATGTTAAGACTGCTGGGGAGGCATCATATAAAATACATTTTTTTGTAAAAATGTATCAAATAAAAATGATGGTGTGTGCTTACAGATGCTCCTGGATTGCCTGGAGGCCCAACAGGGCCCTGAGGACCCTGCTCTCCTCTTAATCCTGGCAGTCCCTAGTAAAACAGACCAAAACATATCCCACTGATTTAATATTCTATGTCTGAAAAATTAAAATAAAGGCAAACAATTGTTCATGTCAGAAATTAGCATTTTTTTAAAATAGTAAATCATCAGAGATGTAATGTGCACTATAAAACAGGAATTAGAATCTTGTGCTGCAGCGTAAGCTTTAAGCAGTTCAGGAACTCAACAATCATTATTATGGTCAATATTACACAATTGTGTCCTGTGAAAGCAGGCTGGCCTGGAGACGTCTTTCCCCACAAATAGCTTATGCAACTATCCACAAGAGTAAAGAGAAGATTTTAACATTTCCACAGTGCCCTCTGTAGCATACAACGTTCAACTGCAGACGGTTTACAAATCCAAAGGAAATCATGCACATACTGAATTCTTTCTTTTAAAGTAAGCACAAACAAAAGTGAGGCATTTTATTTAAAATTGTTTCACAACTCTGAGCCGATTGTATTTTTTTCCAAACAACCATGAAATCACTGGAACTTACGTCTCTCCCAGAGTCTCCCTGTTTCCCGGGGTCACCCTGTGACAGAAAGAAAACAAAATAGATGCAAGTAAATGCTATACACGTGGTGCATATGATGGGTTTTATTGTTTGGTCTAAGAAACAAAGATACCCTCTGTCCAGGTGGTCCCGGAGCACCTGGTTTACCGTCCAGACCTGGACGGCCATCTAAGCCCGATGCTCCTCGTTCTCCCTGACAGCAAAGATACAGAGTTTAGGATTATTTGCGCTGTTGTGGGGGAAAGTACATCCTCTTTTAATTCAAAGATTTTACATATCAGGACATAAATGAACTCCTCTGGTCCTCAACAGGACTCAATTTTAGTAACTACACCCACAGATGAACAGTAAGACATAGGCATGATACATGCACCATTACTTTAGAGACTTAAACTATACAAAATATAGTTCACATGTACACTACACCTCACAGTGTAAGACACTTGCTTCAAATGTTGCAGCTGCTTGGGAAAAGATGACCTACGCTTCATCAACTTTCAGGTCTGCATCTTTTTACAGCTGAGGTATGACTTTATCTATAACAATGATGTGATGTTATGACATACTTTGACTAAAATCCTTTCATGTCATTGCACCATATTAGCTTGATTAATTGTAGATTTTGAGCCGAAACAGACAGTGGATGTTGCTTTTTGAGCCAAGTTGCTGGTAACAATCCGTTTTGGGCAGCAGTTTGACATTTAACTTGTTCAGTTACTTTCAGCTCCGGTTGATGGTAAATCATGTGAGACAAATGTGTGATGTTCCTATTGTACTTGACTTTTATTTTGCAGACCTTGTATCAAAAATGAGTCATGGCCTGCTCCTGCTTCACTGAAGACAGGACTGGCCGTGTTTCCTGATTCTTGCTGCTCCATATTGAATATAGGCCCTGAGAGCTCAAAGATCCTCCATATGCCTGCAGCCACGGAAACGAACGCTTTCTGAAATAATCAGTCGAACTTCAGCAGCAACAATCCTCCAGTTTTCCCAACAGCATTAAAATATCATCAGAACAGAAACCAGCAAGCCAATGGAAATAATATTTCAGAGAAAAAAAGAAAAAAACAAGACTTTGGACAAACTGTAAATGTCAGAAATCTTAAAAAAAAACCAGAAGCCTCACTCTTTTGTTAACCAATTATATTTTTCCAATCCCCCTATTTATTATCACTATGCTCTGCCCTTCCTCTCACTGTGAATCATCTACAAGTGAAGAATATACAGCAGAAAGGACAGTGAGACTTGCCACTCACTAGTAAATAACTACCTACGAAGAAAATCTTTGAGTTTTTTTTCCAAGTCTTAATAAAATGACATAGGCCATTAGCACGCTGTGCACAGCAGAGACTCTAAAAGATTACACACCTTCTCTCCAGGTGGTCCTCTGTCTCCTGCATCACCCTGAAAATAGTGAAATGAAATAATGTTGAAGAAAGAAATGAGAGAAATATTCAGATGGTTAAAGATATCAACTAAAATAGAAAGAACACCTACTCTTGTGCCTGGGGGCCCTCTTGGTCCCTCTGTGCCCTTTATAAGCATCAGGGAAAGATGGAGAAATCACAGAGGGAAATCAGACATGTGCATAAGATCTACATAGAAATGGGTTGGTTTGTAGTACGGAGGACAATCAGATACCTATGAAAGCATTTAAAAACTGTAACCATGAAGCAAACTCACTCTTAGGCCTGGAGCTCCAGGAGTTCCCGCTTCACCTTTGAGACCTTTGCTGCCATGCTCTCCCGGGTCGCCAGCATCGCCCTGGAGACAGCGTTGAGTTGTTCTTTTAGTTGTGTTTTAATATATATATATATATATTGCCTTCAGGGTACTTGATTGTGCAAAGACACACAAATACACAGGAAGTGGACCTACTTTCTCTCCTCGTTCCCCTTTCAGCTGGCCTTGGACGCTAGCCTGTAGATGAAAACAAACATGGAAGATCACATTAGATGGATTTTAAAACCTCTACTTAATGTTAACATAAAACTCAAGACTGTACCTTTCCCTGAATAAAAGAAATATGTGTGTGTGGCAAACTTACCACTTTTCCTGGAGGTCCTGGAAGCCCTTGAGGCCCCTTGAAGAAGAGAGAAAAGAGTCAGAATGTGGCGAGTGCAGATGTAAGAATACATGAGCGTTTTGTAAAATTAAAGCAGACAGCATACCTGCTCTCCCTTCTCTCCTCTTGGTCCAGCGGGTCCAGGGCTGCCCTGCGATCGAACACAGATCGATGAAGATTCTGAGTGCCTGACCTTATTTACAGCTTCCTCTCTCATGGCATCAGTGGAGTAGCATGAGAGCATATTGAAAAGCTGTCTGTGTGATGAAACAAAAATATATCTCTCACATTTCGTCCGCTCTCTCCTGGGTCTCCAAGGTCCCCTTTCTCTCCCGGGCGTCCTGGCTGGCCAACTAGTCCCTGAGTGTGCGATCAATAATAATGTTGACCAACTGAACTTGATGTAACTTGGCAGTTTTAAAGTTTTAATGTGACAGTTGAAGTAAGAAAAATTGTTCTACCCGCAGCCCTCTTTCTCCTGGTTTCCCAGGCAGCCCAGACTCGCCCTTATAAAAAGAAAATAAAAACTGATGCTCACATCTGCACTTTATCTCTTAAAACAAAATGATCATTTTCCATATAATATACAATTAAAATCGTGTCTTTTAATTATCTTGTCTAAGATAACTATAATAGAGCCAAACTAAACTGAAAAGCAGAAATATTTGAGAAAAGGGGTCTTACTTACAGGTGTGCCTTCATCACCCTTTTCCCCTTTCTCTCCCTGTAAAAAGAGGATTAATTTCAGGGAGGTAACAGAAAATCTGAGATGAAAAACAAATGCAGGAGACATATTTGTGGAGAGAGTGAATTTGTTGTTACCCAGACTGTCATCATCAGTAAGCGATGCAAGTTGGAAAGAGTTGAAGAAAGCTTTACAAAGGCTGTTCGGTTTCTTTTTTTAAATTCTTAATCACAGCAAAAATGAAGCAACAAAAACTACATAACTAGGTTTACAGTTAGAAAAAGACACGGGGACTGCAGCAGATCAAGAAAACCAATAAAAGAAGGAAAGAGTAGGGTAGAAGTTTAAAGCTTTATTCAGTTATTGAAAGGATATTAAATTTCAGTGTGCTGAACAGAAAATTTAAAATACATCAATTTATGAAAAACAGAAAGTGAATTAAAAACAGAGATCATTCAATCGAAGGGAAAAAAAGCAGAAATATAATTTGGTATGAAAGACTTTTCGGTGTCCTCAGAGAGACAGTGTGGTGGTGTTTTCTGTCTCTATGAGAATGTTGCCAACAGCAACGGGTCACAGCTGCTCATGTGAGAGACACATTAATAGCTGAGTCCCGTCTGACCCAAACGACTGTCCAGACTCAGAAATGACCAACCTGCTTAGTTTCTAATGTTAATATATATCAGGAGGATCAAATGAGAGATTGAAGTTTATTTAATAACTCAATGTCGGTTAAGTTTACAGATGAACATTAGTTAGTTTTGGAAATGCCAGGATGAGGATTTTCTGAAAAGACCAGTCAACAAAAGATGAGTGATTTCAAAGACTAAGGTGTATTGACAGTATAAGTTGTGCAGACCATTTTTAAGATAACCGTAAAAGCATAAACATGTCTACTACATGACTATCTATGAGCGTCGTACCTCATGTTTCTGAGTCTAAGTAGTGGTATGTAATTG
This sequence comes from Zenarchopterus dispar, assembly GCA_028564865.1. Classification (NCBI taxonomy): domain Eukaryota; kingdom Metazoa; phylum Chordata; class Actinopteri; order Beloniformes; family Zenarchopteridae; genus Zenarchopterus; species Zenarchopterus dispar. Next base: position 1,400,691 of record JAOWBL010000020.1, on the reverse strand, counting down.
GGGATATGTCACGAGGACTCATATTTCTGGTTATTGCCATTTTCGCTGCTTAAACAGCTTCGGTGAGGGAAATAATCAAAAGGGGATTTGTAGTACAGCCGCTTGGCTGCTCACACTCCTAAACCCGTCACTTGGATGGTTCATTGTCATTTATAAATTTCCATCCATAGAGTCCAAGAAGACATTTTCAATAGTTTCAAGGGTTGGTAAATGCTTGGAAAGCTTATGATAAATGCCTTTATTCAGACCAAAAATGTGATCAAGGTATCTAATAATCAACCGTTTACCTGAACTACAGCAGATAAAGCATCACAGATGAGCTCTGTTTAGTTGTTCAGTAAGGAAGAATTATCACCCAGTTCCACTGACAGCCATATAAAAACACTAAAACCAAACTTTTTAAGTTATTAAAAAGGAAGAAAGAGACAATACTCTACAGTTACTGTTCACAGATACGACTGAAGACCCGTAAACAGCTCTGACCTCTTTTCCAGAGAGACCAGGTCGTCCCTGGATTCCTGGGCGGCCGTTGTCTCCCCTCTCTCCTTGTTCACCTGGGTCTCCCTAACAGACAAGTAAGACGTTTGATTTAACATTTAAATAGATGCAGATTAACAGAAACTATAAAGAGGGAACCACAGGCCTCTCACCTTGGCACCCGGTCGTCCATTAATACCTGGAAGTCCCTAGGGGGAAAGCATGTTTAATTCATCTGCGAGTGGGGGTTAAATGGGACATAGCTCGCACAAAGAGGTAGTAGAAAGAATAGTTTCATTAATACATTTTCTTTATCACAGCAGCTGTAAACATTGTTTTATCACTGTATTTGTAGTACTTAAACCCACTCGCTCTCCTGGCTCTCCTTTGGGTCCAAAAGCACCTGATCCTCCTGAACCTGGAGATCCCTTTGCAGAGTGACAGAAAATATAAAAGTCACGCTGATACACAAAGAAACAATGAATTCCATATAATTATAAAAGTTATAATTCAATTACTACTCACTTTCTCTCCTCTTTGTCCGGGCTCTCCTTTCTCTCCCTTTGAACCCTCACCACCAGACACGCCTCGTTCGCCCTTTGTGGGGAACAGCAAAGTAAGAAAACCCGTGCATTCATCGTGAGCACCACTAAAACAAACAAGAGTTTTTGCATCTTACCTGTTCTCCTTTCTTTCCTGGTAAACCTTGAACCTAGATGATTTCATTAAAATAATAAAAACTTGTCATCCTGTGAAAAAACTTCCAAAATAGGAGGTATAAAGGAATATATGCAGTATTTTGATTAGATCTCAGTGCTCACACTTCTGCCCGGCTCGCCTCGTGCACCCTCACTTCCCTGGAAACAGACACTTGCTCAATTCACTTGTTCTTTGATCTCTGCTTTTAAGTTCATTACGTTAGATTATGAAATGTTTAACAATGAAATCACGTTCCTCTTGACCTGCTGCTTCTCTTACAATTTCATGAACTGAATTGCTCTCACCTTTTCTCCTGCTGGTCCGCTGGGTCCTGGTAAACCCTGGTAATAAATTAAAATAATTACTCATAGAGCTCCCACCATGCACCGTGCAAGAAATATGAAAGGAAAGGACACACAAAAGTCATTAGCACTTAGTCATTAAAACACAGCAGTCTATCACTGACTCTCAACCCTGGTGTTCCTGGGATCGCTGGCTTCCCCGGATCTCCCTGAGAAGACAAGAACTCGGAGTATAACAAAATCTCTTTTAAAGCAAAAGATGTCCACTTTCAAGACCTTCAGCTTCAATTTAAAAAAAGAAGAAGAAACTGGTGTACTTACTCTCTCCCCAGTTTCACCAGTTGGTCCTCTCTCCCCCTACAAAGACACAAAAGACACAGAAGTAAAAATTGTTCAAAACGACCTGACTGTTTCAGCTTTCTGTGAGCCAGGTACAAGAAGGAAATAAACGGTTGTTGAAGAACAAGGCTGCGGGCGTTTGGAAACTGATCTTTGTGCAAACAATGAAGCATGCTTAAT
>JAOWBL010000020.1:1385170-1398594 GCA_028564865.1 Zenarchopterus dispar | reverse complement strand
AAATTTACCCAGGCAAACTTGGGGTGATACCTCACACACAAAAAAAAGTTAGAACGAATCTGAGCATGTTGGGGGACTAGCCACACCCTACTGGCCGTCAACAACCTGGGGGCATGGAGGGGGTTCGGAAGGCAAGTACAGAGGACTGGTGGAGACAGGCTTGAGGTGAGAGACATGGACTGTGGCATGGATCTTGAGGGTGCTTGGGAGAGTGAACCTGACTGCAGAGGGGTTGATTATCTCCTTGATCGGGAAAGGACCAATGAAATGGGGTCAAAGTTTTTGAGAATCAGACAATAGGGGAATGTTTTTGATACTGAGCCTAACTAATTGACCGGGCTGGTAGTGAGGTGCTGGGTTGCTGTCCAGGGTAGCAGATCTTTGCTTCAAGTCCTGGGTGGGCTCTAACGCGGCATGAGTGGCCTGCCACACCTTTTTGCAGTGACGGATGTGTTTTTGCACAGAGGACACAGACACTTCGACCTCCTGACTGGGAAATAATGGAGGTTGGTACCCCAGAGACACCTCAAAGGGCAAAAATCCAGTGGCGGAACTGGAGAGGGCGTTGTGTGAATATTCAATCCACGCCAACTGAGAACTCCATGTGGTCAGGTTGGACTCGGTCATGCAACGGAGCGAGGATTCTAGAGCCTGACTGGTCCTTTTGGCCGTTTGTCTGAGGATGATACCTTGAGGTGAGGATTACAGTGGTCCCCATGGCCTTACAGAAGGCTCTCCACACCTTAGAGAATCCCGTGCAGACGAACATTGTTGTCCACAAGAATTGCAGCAGTGGTGAGGGCAAAGGGCAGCTTGGTGAGGACTACAAAGTGAGCATTCTTGGAAAAATGGTCTAGAAAGGTAAGTATTACAGTCTTCCCTTTGGAGGGTGGGAGGCCGGTGACAAAATCCAGAACCACACGAGACAAGGGTCAACCAGGAATGAGCAAAGGGCAGAGTAATCCAGCAGGTGCCCTGTGCGATACCTTGTTACAGGCACAAGTGGTGCAGGCTGCCATGAATTCCCGAGTGTCGGCATCCATGCTGAGCCACCAGAAGTGGTGTCGAAGCAATTCCAATGTGCGCCTGGCTCCTGGATGACAGGCAAAGGGGGATGTGTGAGCCCACTGCAGAACCTGGGAACATATGGGGTCAGGCACGAACAGACAGTTAGTAGGACCCTTTACCTGGGTCAGGGTGCTCACGCTGGGCATCCTTCACCACTTTCTCTATATCCAAAGAGAGCTGTCAACCACCACCCTGGAAGGGAGGATGGATTCTGGGACTGCGTTGGAGAATACTGACGGGAGAGGGCATCAGGCTTGACATTATGGTAGCCGGGGCAATAGGTAAGGGTGAAATTGAACCGACTAAAGAAAAGTGTCCATCTGGCCTGAAACGAGTTTAGTCTTGGCTGCCTGGATGTAAGCCAGGTTTTTTTGATCGATCCAAACCATAAAAGGTATCTCTGCCCCCTCCAGCCAGTGCCGCCATTCCTCCAATGCCATCTTGACTGCTAACAGCTCCCTATTTCCAACGTTGTAATTACGCTCTGTGGGAGACAGACGATGTGAAAAGAAAGCACAGAGATGTAAGCGGTTATCAGGACCCATATACTGTGACAACACAACTCCAACCCTGGTGTCAAAAGCGTCAACCTCCACGACAAACTGTTTACTGGGATCAGGCTGGATGAGCACAGGTGCTGTAGTGAAGAAGCCTTTGAGTTTTAAAAAAGCTTTGTCTGCCTCTGGGGACCAATAGAACACCACATTAGAGGAAGTGAGTCTGGTAAGTGGAGCGGCAACCTTACTGTAGTCCCTGTTGAACTGCTGATAAAAGTTGGCAAACCCCAGGAATTGTTACAGCTCCTTGCAGGTTCCTTGCACCGGCCACTCCTCCACAGCCTGGATCATGCTCGGGTCTGCCTGGACCCTTCCACTCTGAATGATGTATCCCAGAAAAGAGACTGAGTCTGACTGAAACTCACACTTTTTGGCCTTAACATACAGGCAGTTCTACAACAACCTGGAGAGGACTTGAGACGTAAGAAACATGTTCCTCAAGGGAGCTGAGAAAAAATCAGAATGTCATTAAGATAAACAATAACAAAGCAGTTTAGAAAGTCATGAAGTACATCATTAATGAGAGCTTGGAAGATGGCAGGAGCTTTGGTGAGGCCAAAGGGCATAACCAGGTATTCAAAAAGGCCCAGTGGTGTATTAAATGCCATTTTCCACTCATGACCCTCCCTAATTCTCACAAGATGATAAGCATTCCAGAGGTATAGCTTGGAGAAGATCTTGGTGTTTTCCAGAGTACAGAGAGCTGAATTTATCAACAAGAGGGGGGTGCTTATTTTTTATAGTAATGTTAAGTTCCCGAAAGTCAATACAAGGGTGTAGTGTTCCATTATTCTTCTCCACTCACTCCACTTCTCCACTGTGTACGAAGCCAAGGGAAACCGAGAACCAGAGAGGTTTGAGGTGCAGAAATAAGGTGGAAGGTGAGTTGTTCATGATGATTGCCTGAGATGAGGGTCACAGGTGGTGTTTTGTGTGTTACCTTAGTGAAGGCATTCCCATCCAGAGCAATAACAGGTATGTGTTTACCCAGGGGTAGAGCAGTGCACCCCAGCTGCTTAGCCAGCTCCCGGTCCAGCAGATTGTCCTCCAAACCAAAGTCAATCAGGGCCTGGAGAGAAATAGAGATGTCCCCCGAACACTAAGTGACAGGAATTTGCAGACAAGGGGAATGAGTTGGTGTGATGGTTAGGGCTCGTCAGTACCCCCACACTTACTGACAAGCCATCCCTTTTGGCCATATAGGACAATCGGTGATAAAGTCACCAGGCTTACCACAGTACAGGCACTCACCAGCTTGAATCCTATGGAGACACTCCTTGGCAGAAAGTTTGGTCCGTCCCAGCCGCATGGCCTCCTCCTCTGTAGGTCAAGCTGGTGGATATTCGAGTGTGCCTGACTGGCTAGCACCAATTGGGGCCTGATGAGGTGGTCTCAGTTGAATAGAAACACCAGAACTTGAAAGACAAGCGGCCTTCTCCCGGCGTCTCTCCCAGAGTCGATTGTCTAGTCTGATGGCTAGAGAAATAGTGATGCTAAGTATTTGGACTCATCCCGAGCTGCAAGTTCGTCCTTGACGTCTTCATTTAGTCCGTTCTGGAAGACCACTTGTAAAGATGTGTCATTCCAGCCAGCATTCACCGCTAGAGTCCAAAAATCCATGGAATAATCGACCACTGAAGAGTCAACAACTTTTTTGCATGCTTTGATGAACCAAGAAAATTAGACCACATTGCCTCCCCTCTACACTAAATGAATAACCCTCCACAACTACAGCAACACAAAAATACCCTTTGCAGAGTCAACACAAGAAAGGCAGCTGGCCTTGACAGTGTCACAGGAAGGATTGTTAAGGCATGTATGGACCAGCTGCTAGGGTTGGTTACCACCATTTTCAACCTTATGCTTCTGCAAGCTGCAGTCCCAACCTTTCCCAAGTCAGTGACCATAATCTCAGTACCTCAGAGCAACTGGGCTGTAGTCATTTAGGCAGCTCACTGTGCTTTCCTAACACCCATCCATCCATTCATCCATGCATCTGTCTTCTTCCACTTATCTGTGGTCAGGTTGTGGGGACAGTAGCCTAACCAGGGAGACCCAGACTTCCCTGCTCATTCTGTCCATAAACATAATGAACAGAAACAGTGACAAAGAGCAGCCCTGGCAGACTCCATGCCCCACAGGTAACGAGTCTGACTTACAGCCAACAATGTGGACCACACTCTGACTCCGGGTGTACAGGGACCGGACAGCCCATATAAGAGATTCTGGTACCCAATACTCACGAAGAACCCCCCACAGCAGTCCCTGTGGGACATGACCAAAAGCCTTCTCCAAGTCCCTAAAACACATGTAGACTCATTGGAGAAACTCTCATGCCACCTCCAGGGCCCTGCTGAGGATGTAGAGCTGGTCCACCATTCCACTGTCAGGCCAAAAACCACACTGCTTCTCTTGAATCCTCTCCAGTACCCCTGAATAGACCTTACCAGGGAGGCTAAGTTGTGTGCTCCCTCTATAACTGGAGCACACCCTCCTGTTCCCTTTTTGAAGAGGGGGACCACCACCCCAGCCTGCCAATCCAAGGGCACTGTCCACAATGCCAACGTGCAAAAAATTTTATGAACAGTGATGAAGTCACTGGAGAAAGGTTGTTATTATTAGTATTATTATATCTACAAGCGTGTCAGCCAGCACAGCCCCACAACATCCAGAGCCCTAAGGAACTCAGGACGGATCTCATCAATGCCAGGTGCACTGCCACCCATGAGTTTCTCAAGCACCCCAGTTTTCTCCGTCCCAGAAACAGATGAGCCCACCTCCACGTCCAAAGGCTCTTCTTTCTCATATGAGAGTGTGTCGATGGGATTGAGGAGATCTTCAAAGTTTTTCCTCTGCCGACTCGCGACATCCCAAGTCGAAGTCAGCAGAGCATCATCCCCACCATACACAGTGTTGGTGGTGCACTGCTTCCCTCTCCTGAGCCATCGGATGGTGGACCAGAACCTCTTTGAAGCCATCCGGAAGTCCTTTGCCATGGCCTCTCCAAACTTCTCCCATGCCCAGGTTTTTGCCTCGGTCACCACTGGAGCTGCGTTCTACTTGGCCTGCTGGTACCTATCCGCTGCCTCTGGAGTCCCACAAACCAAAAATGCCTTTAGGACTTCTTTAGCTTGATGGCATTCCTAACTACTGGTGTCCACCAACGTGTTCATGGATTACCGCCACAACAGACACCTACCACCTTTCAACACAGTTCGAGTCAACTGTCTCCACAACAGAGGCACGGAACATGGTCCAATCACACTTGATGTCCCCCACCTTCTGTGGAATGTGGCTGGAGCTCTGTCAGAAATGGAAGTTGAAGCTCTCTCTGCAGGAGGTGTCCGCCATTTGTTCCCAGCAGACCCTCACTTGAGTCTACCAGGTCTGAACATCCTCCTCCCCCACCATCGGAGCCAACTCACCACCAGGTGGTGATCAGTTGACAGCTCTGCCTCTCTTTACCTGAGTGTCCAAGACATATGGCCCCAAATCTGATGACACCACTATAAAGTGATCTGCGACTTAGGGTGTCTTGGTGCCAAGTGCACATGTGGACACCCTTATGCTTTAACATGGTGTTTGTAATGGACAAAACAAAAACAAAACACCTCTCAGGTTCAGAACAGAGGGGCCATTCCTCCCAATCACACCCCTCCAGGTCTCACTGTCATTGCCCATGTAAGCATTGAAGTCCCCCAGCAGAACAGGGGAATCCCCAGCAGGGGCATTCTCGAGCATCCCCACCCAAGGACTCCAAAAAGTGTGGGTATTCTGAACTGCTGTTTGGTGCTCTAACACCTATCATCACTAAGTTTTTTTAAAGTCTCATTGTCTATATCATTAAAGGTGGAATCTCTGCTGACATAGATCGTCAATTTGCATATAGAGCAAACAGCCACCTGAGAATGCAGTTATCACAGCTCTTTCTCACCTAAAGAAGGATAGTACCTAGGAAATGATGCCGTCTGGGGATTTCAGCTCCACTTTTAATACACTAATCCCTCAGAAATTGGTTCAGAAGCTGGTCAACTTAGGGCTAGGCAGCTCACTGGGTTGCTGGATTCAGGACTTTCTGAGTAACAGTCCACAGAACATTAGGGTGGGAGACATCACTTCATCTAACCTTACCTTAAACACAAGTACCCTGCAGTGCTGTGTCCTTAGCCATCTCATCTACTCACCATTCACACATGACTGTGCCCCCACCCGACAAACACCATAGTCAAGTTTGCTGATGACACCACCGTTGTATGACTGATAACTCACAACGATGACACAGCCTGAAGAGAAGAAGTTCAACATCTTGTCCAGTGGTGTGCTGACAATAACCTGGAACTACACTTCTCTAAAACCAAGAAGCGAATAGTGGACTTAAGGAAATTCAAACACACACATCAGGCTGACCTCTGTATACTAGGAGAGGAGGTACAGAGGGTGGACAATTTCAACTTCCTTGGCATTTTTTCTGACCTCATCTGGGTGACACATTTCTCAAGTTAGAATGGCAAAACATAGACTGTATTTAGTGGGTCCTTACAGGTCAGTATTCTGATTTCTGCACTGTGTGGTTTGGCAGTTGCACAGAGAACTGGAAAGACCTGCAGTCAGTGGGAAGGGTGGCAGAGTGGACCATTGGATGACAATGACAATGGAAGAGTTAATTGTTGAAAGCAAATCATGAAAAAGTGAGACTGGAATTTGTGAAGATGTATCTCAACAAGCCACAACGCTTCTGGGAGAATGTCCTCTCCAGATAGGAGACAAAACTGGAGTTTTGTAGCAAGTGCTGCCAACTTTATGTTCAGACAAAAATGGAAGGTATCAAAGGAAATCATTTTAATCCAACTGTAAGACACGAAGGGGACTCTGGTATGTCCTGGGGATGCTTTGCTGCATCTTGCACAGGATGTCTTGAATCTGTGCAGGGTACTATGAATGCATTCTGAATTGAAATGTGCTGCCCATATCAGATTGTGTGGTCTTATATGCAGGTCATGGGTCCTGCAACAGAATCACCAAAAACACACAGCTTGGTGTAAAAACACCAAGAATAGCTAAGAACAAAACACTGGATTATTCTAAAGTGGCCTTATATAAGCCCTGCTCTAAATCCCTTTCAACATCTGTTGACAAAGGTGAAATATGTTGTCTAGAGAAAGCATGCTTCAAACCTGACACAGCTGGAGCAGTTTGCTCATCAGAAGTGGGCCAAAATACCCATCTACAGGTACAGAAGTCTCATTGAGTGTTACAGAAATGGCTTGATTGCAGTGACTGCCTCAACAGGCTGTGCAACAAAACATTAAGTTAATGGTTTAATAATTTTCATTTGGGTCAGTTGTATTATTATTTAACCCATGCTTTTTCACAGTTACTGAAGAGGGGTCAATCCTTTAGGTATCCTTTTAAGTTGGTTTTCTATCTATGACCAAATTGGGGTCGAATTAAATGCTTTTTTAAATTTTTATTTTTTTTTTACTATACTACTAACACTTGGTTGGACAGAAAGGTCTGACAGTTTTTCTTCGTGGCCTTTGTGAAACTGTCCAAAATATGTCCATGGTTTGCACACTATAAATGTACTTTCCTATGCTTTTTTTTTTTTTTTTTTTTTTTTTTTAAAAAGCAAATTCCAGAACACTAGTTTTCCCCTTTCTGTTGATACGGAAACAATAATTTATTTTGTTTGTCTCCTATAAATACATGAACAGTGTAATCCGTCCACCTCCACTCCAACAATTTATTATGTGGTACAAGCTAATTACTTGCCATTGCTAAGTATGCTATATCATTTTAAATAGCTTTATTATGTTGCCTGAATACAGTGCAATGCAGTTACGGTGTGATGGGGCACACTTCCGTAAATGAAAACATCAAGAATATCTAGTGTTTAAGTAAGACTGCCTCCACTTTCACTTTTGTTTGGAGGATCTAAATACTCAAATAAATGGAATTATGACTGGATTGGATTCAAGTGGAATAAAATTAGAAGCACTTCTATTGTTCTTAGTTTGGCTTACTTTTCCAATAATAATAATGGTGCACTTTCTATGTAAAGTACCCTGAATATTACAACTTTTTTGTGCTATACAAAGTGAATTGCATTCGCAGTAAAACATTAATCTAAAACCATTGGACTGATGGCCCGTCCATACTGTAGGCTTGCTGTTTGCCCAAAGATAACTGGGATAGGCCCCAACAGATCTGTGTGACCTAAATAGGATTAAGTAGGAACAGATAATGGATAGATAAATTGATCCGAAGCCACTAAGCCCAAGAGTTTATGAGCAACTGAATGGAAGGCATCATGGTGCTTTTTTTAAAAAAAATTATATATATATATATATATAATTTTTTTTTTTTTTTAATGAGGGTTGCATGGACTGACTTTGTGCTGAACTTGCTGGGACACCAACTCCCTGGACAGTTTGGAGCTCTTTAATGTTTTATATTTTTGAATAGATTCATTGGTATGTGTTTGTGTGTATGTTTGTGAACCTTTTGTTTATGTGTTTATTTGTAATATGAGAGGGGCATGATCAATTGTAACTCTTCTTGATCTAAAAATGACATTTTCCCTCATCTAGTGGTGTGATCAGTAAACATTTTTTTTAATGGTGATTCATTCAATTATAGTTACAATTTGTAAGTGATGTTGCACTGTTTCACCAGGTTATTGGCAGGCAATTAAGGCATTATTCTGTCAAATGGTCCTCCTCTTATTCCTTGCTTCAGAGCTAACTCAGGTGTTTGGATTTGCTTTAGTAGCACATGCACCAAAACAAAGCAGGAGACCACACACACACACACACACAGAGAGAGAGAGTCTAAAGCTGCACATGCTTTGTCTTCAGTGGGAGAGAAAATCATTGTATTTATGTTATGGCCTTTTGTGTAAATGCCAGTAAATACCATCATCTTAGTGTTAAGTGGTATGATTATCTGGCTGTTTTAGTCAATATCACTCTACAATCCAATGAGCCAAGGATAACTGCAAAACAAAACAAACAAAAAAAAAAACCTTTCCATTATGCCTTGGCTGAAGAATGCATTTTCATATTGTTTAAATTTATAGCCATGACATTGAACCAGAAAAGTGAAGAAATATGATAAGAATGAAATGTCCCACTCATCGTGGTTTGTTGAGATGTGTTTCATCCATGTTTTTTAGTACAACTAAACTTTAAGTGTGGCACCTTTTATTTTACTTTATATATTACAAGACATCACCTTTAATGCTGCACTGCTTTCATGACTTCTAAATAGAAGACTTACTGTCTTATTAATCTGGTTTTACTAAATATTGGATCATTTGAATTTTTAGATTTACCACACAAGTTATTCCTTATTATATTTATCTTTTAGTTTAATTACATGCATGATATGTGAGTCTGGAATTTGGCTGCGTTTCAACAAACCTTTCAGTCGCTATACAAAGAAAGAGAGTTTGAGCTGCATTGCTGGCAGTAAATCTGGTTTGCTCTGGGTGGGAGTTAGTCTCTGTCAGGACTGGCTTTTGACACTAATTCTGGACAAAAAGTCTTTTTGGACAGAATTTCTGGACACACCCAAGGAGCAGAATTGGTCCAGTTTGGGGCCCAGGATTCCAACTGTGTTTTTACAGATGATGTGGTCCTGTTGAAGTTATCTTCCATCATCTCCAGCTCTTACTTGCAACCAAGAGAGATATGAAAAGAATGAAAATCAGATCCTCCAAATGTAAGATATCCTTTTCAGTCAGAAAAGGGTGGATTGTCCCCTCCAAGTTGCAAGTGAGGTGCTGCCACACGTGGAAGAGTTCAAGAATTGCAGTCTTGTTCACAAGTTGGAGAAGAACAGAGCAGGAAATAGACAGGCAGATTGGTGCAGCATCTGAAGTAATCCAGACTCTGTACTAGTTTCTTGAGGTGAAAAAAAAATTAGCTGCACCTTAAGGCAACTCTGTCCATGTGCTAGTGAGTCTTTGCAATGTTTTGAACCTTACCTACATATTTTCTCTGGTGAAGATAGGCTGAGAGGTTTAGTTCTCCAGGAAGAATTTGGAGTAGAATTCCTGCTTCTCCAAAGTGAGGAAGAAACCAGATAATGGGGTTCGAAGATCTGGTTAGAATGCCTACCAGATGTTCCTTGAGGAAGTTTTTTAGATATGTCCAACCAGAAAGGGGGCCTGAAGACAACCCATCACACACTGGAAAGATGATCTCTCTCTCTTCAGAAAGCCTCAATATCCTGCAGAGAAGATGGAGAAGATGGCCAGAGGGTAGGGGGATCTGGTGTTTTCTGCTTTGGCTGATGCCCCAGGGACTCAAACATAGAAAAGTAGAAGTTGTTAATGGATGGACGCAAACCTAATCAAGTGGCTTTGTCCAAGAAAACACATGTAGGAAGGGCCAGCAGCACAACTAACAAAAAAATGAAACAGTGGTATCCTAGTTAAATTAAAAGAAGACACGTTTCCTGGGGATCAGTGATCTTTGATAATGAGTAATGTGTTAGCTTTATATTTGTTCCGATCCAGAGTGTGTGTTTTCCCTGACCCTTCTCCTCCCACTGAGAGGTGTTCCGGGGATAGGGCGATCTCGGTGAGCACGAGGCTCTGACACGTTTCCCATTATGTGATAATCAGCCAACTACTTAAGCCATTCTTCCCCGATCACCTGTGCGGGATTATTATCTTTCACCTACAAGTGTTACAAGTGTTCAGTGAACTGAATGAGTTCTTGCCAAAAGTTCTGTATATTTGTTTTCTACCTAGCACCAGTGAGCCTAGTGGTTTTGTTGTTTATTTGTATTCTGAGGTTTTATGCATCCTATGTTTATGGTGATTTTTGGTTTTCTCTTTTGTTGTTACTTTGCCTATTGAAGGAATATTTTGGTTGATACTTTGTTTCCTCCAGTTGGATCTACTTTTGTTGCTATTTTTGTAAATTTTTGTAAACCTTTTTGCGAACTTTTACTCTGCGTTTGGGTTCTGGCTTTCCAATGGATGTGACAATATTAAGGCCAATATTTATCTTGCTTGAGCAAAAACCCAGTTTTCTTCAAAAAAAGAGGAGTAGCAAAAATGAAAATAAAATCATAAGATACTTGTGTAATACTGCATAGACATTGTGCACATTTGTAAGTGAAAAAATATTTTATTAACTTTGATAAATAACTGATGTTGAATTTATCAGACATGTAAATGACAAACATAAATGTACACAATTGCAATTTGTGGGTTAGCATTTTCACCGATTTTTCTGTTCAGTATCTGCAAATGATTAAATTAAGTTTTTCAAGAGCTTTTGACTTTGTTTTTGCTTTTTGTTTCTCTGCATTTCTATATTTCACATTTTTGTTTTGTTTTTTCTGTTTGTCCCTTTCATGTAAAATTATTTGTTTTTTAGTATGTTTTTTTTTAAACTTATCATTGACCTGTAACATGTGCATTTTGGGTCTTCCACTGACAAACTTTAACTTTGTATAACACAAAGGAGTTACTAAATTTATGTTCAATGTAATTGAGGGGCAAATTACTATTAGAAGCAACTGTCATAATTCTGGTTTGTTTTCAACAAATTAAAGCACTTTTAAGTGTTTACAATAATTTATTTTAGAATAAGCTTCTTTGAATTATCAGACCTAATAATGTAACCTTCTCAATCTTCAGTTTTTGTAGCAAGGACACGTCTCTCCTGGCCTTCAAGCCATGCGTGATGCCCAAAGACTGTAAGACATCTGAATGGTCATCATGGAGTCCTTGCTCTAAGACCTGCCGGTCCAATGACCTGTCTCCTGGTTACCGTCTGCGGTCACGGATCATGACACAGATTCCACACAGCGGAAGAAGGCAATGTCCTGTTCTTGAGGAAAAAGAAGCTTGCAACATCATCGGAGATTTACTTCCAAAATGCCCCAGGTAATTCTTCATACTGACAATACTGAATATCATTCCTCTTAAAATTCACTACATTCAAAAGCAAAAGTTGTGTTCATGTGTAATTTACTATGCACATTTGCACATAAAATGCTGAATTCCACAACTAAATAAATAGTTTCACTCATGCTTTTCTTTTTATTACTGAAAAGCTAGGTGCAATCATATATTCATGCATCTATCAAACCATTAAATTCTGCTTTTCTGGATTTGGGTGATGGGACAGCAGCCTAAGCAGAAAGCCCTAGACCTTCCTTTCCATGGTCATTTCCTCAAGCTTTTCCAAGACATTCTCAGAGGCTCCGAGAGATGTGAACTCTCCACAGTGCTCTGGGTCTGCTTTGGGGCTTCCTCTTATTAGGACATACCTCACCAGATGCCCAAACCACATATGAACATGAAGAAGCAGTGAGTGAACTTCTCACCCTTTTTTTTAAGGCAGAGTCCAGCTATCCTGCAGAGAAAAATCATTTTAGCTGCTTGTATCTGTGATCTTACTCTTTCAAGCACTACAACAATTTGTGAGTATAGGTGAGAGTGGACGTAAATCAACCAGTAAATGGACAGTTTTGCTTTTTGACTAAACTCTTCTTCATTGCAATAGATCTTTCTATCTCCCTTTACATTCTTCCCTGGATAATAAACTAGAACACATGATACTTAAACTACTACATTTGAGGCAGCACTTCATGCAAAACCCAGAGAGGACATACCTCCTTTTTCTAACTGAGAACCATAGTCTCTGATGTAGAGGTGCTGATTATCATCCCTTCTATTTCACACTTGGCTACAAACTGCTTCAAAGAAAGCTGAAGATCATGGCTTGATGATGCCAACAGGACATCATTTGTAAAAACAAAACAAAACAAAACAGAGCTGTAATCCTGAAACCACCACAGTGTACCCCCTCTGCCCCTTGGTTGCACATCTAAATTCTGCCAATAAAAGTTATGGAAATAATCAGTAATAAAAGGCAGCACTGATGGAGTCTAGCTACCATCTGGACCAACTTCACCTTACTATTAGCATCTTGGATCCTTTGTATAGTAAATAGTCCATACCAACAGACCCACAACCCATTCTCTTTTACACTGAAGGACACTGTTGAATTTCTTCTCCAAGTCCACAAAAACCATTTGAACTGGCTGGGCCCCTTTCAGGATTCTAGCCCTCTTCAGGATTCTAGTGAGGGTATAGTGCAAGTCCAGCATTCCACATGCAGGATAGAACCTAAATTGTTCCTTCTAAATCTAAGGTTCACTGATAGATTGGACTCACTTTTCTTGCAGCCTAGCATACACCATATATGAGAGAGTGATTTCCATGTAGTTGGAACATTTCCTTTATTCCCCATTCTTAAAAAAGGGGAACCACTAACTGAGTGTGCCAACCCAGAGATCTTACCCCCAATGTTCTTGCAATTTCCAGAAGCATGTCAATCAAGACTGCCCCTCCAGCAAGTAGTGAACCACAGAAGGGAAAAACCATGTTGCCCATTTCTTCAGTCAACCAGAAAAATTTCTGTTACAGTGACGTACCAGACATCACTAACCTTGGATGAGCAAAAGGGTGTGCCAGATCTTCATTGTTTTACAAATATTTGGGTTAACATGGGTTTTAGTTAATATAGTGTCAACTGAACTAAGCAGTCATTAGATAATTACATTCTCTGTTTGTTGATTTTGTTTTATGTATTAAATTTAAAATGGAGTTCCTGAGACCAGAGGGTTTATAAGATTAATAATAATCTTTATTTATATAGCACCTCTCAAGATAAAAACAAATGACAAAGTGCTTCATAGTAAAACACAGAATATAGAATATAAAAACAATTAGTAAAAAGCCATTTTAAAAAGATATGTCTTTAGCTGCTTTTT
>JAOWBL010000020.1:1375065-1385070 GCA_028564865.1 Zenarchopterus dispar | reverse complement strand
ATATATATATATATATATATATATATATATATATATATATATATATATATATATATATATATATATATATGAATAAACAGAGCTCTTTTTAGCACTCAATATCATGATTGTTACTTTTGATTAAAAAAAACAAGTACAAATGATGTTTTTCTCATTATGCATGGTGACTTGATTAAATAGACATTGTTACAGCATAATATGTGTTTCTGTTCATTTAAGCTTGTATTGACCTCATGTTTAAATCTGACATGAATAAAATAAATACTTATTTATTTATGTCTCCTAACACATTAAACATAGAATACAAAGAGGGTCTGCTTTTCTTACGCGACTGTACCTGATTGTGTAAATACTACAATGTAAGCACAGGTACAATGTGGACCAAATTATCTTTCATCCTTCAAATGCATCTTTAAAATAATTCAAAGACATCACACTGCCTGTTCTTACCATTAGCTCTGACGGGGTGTATTTTCAGCCTCTAATGAGGCAGTTTTATTTATACTTCAGGGTTGTGGGTTTGCTAGTAAAGCCATGTGTTATACTGAACAGAGGAAGTAGGGTCTGACCTAAGGGGCCCTGTTTGGCCATGAGAACCAAAGCAAAGTCTCCTGGGATATTTTGCCTGTGTCATCTCAACTGTTATGATTCCCATGAACCTAAAAGTCCAGTTTATAGTAGGCAAAAAAAGCAGCTGTGCAATTTCTAAATGAAGGTTGCCTGATGATTTCCTGACTCCATGTGTTTATAAAAGCAGCTGCAAGGACAAAAATATTCTGTTTAACTCAGTCCAGCTACATATAAAAGATGAAAACATTTGACATTAGTAAACAGTGCTGATATGAATAATATTGTCATTATGACATGTATTTTAATAGCAGCAGTTCACAAATAAGGGATCCACAGGCAGATGTTTCTGTACTGTTTAAATATTATTATCCAGATAGCAAAACATCTCAAATTATAATATAATACTCTAGTTACTTAGACTAAAAACTCTCCATGAACTAAGAAAAAGTCAGAAAGAGGAGAAGGTGCAATATTAAATTTTAATTACCTCTGGCTTTATTTTCCCAGACATTTCACTGGGGGGAAAAATTAAAAGAACATTAATCACATTCAGTCACTGCCATGCTTCCTGCTAAACTCCCCAACTCTTCCTGCCCCTCTCTTGATAGGTTAATAGGAAGAGCCTGCACATGTGTGTCTCAGCAGTCATGAGAGGAGTCTCTCTTCAGTAAACTGATACTCTATATGTCAGTGACAGAGTTTTCCTGCTGGTGCAGCAGACAGACTTTTAATCACCATCTGCTTCTGTGACAGATATAGAAGCCAACTGGTGCTGCGCACCAGTCCGACTTACGGCTGAGGTCTTTTTAACTTCACACAGTTTCACAGCTTTTTAAATATTTTTTTTTATGCCTCTTCAAAAATACCATTGCACTCCCATTTAACTGTCTATCATCTCAGGATGATGGTGCACTTTCAGTTTCCCTAGAAAATGCATCTTTTAAAAATCGAAGTTATGCAAGAACTTCCTTGAGTCAGTTTGCTGGAAGTCGTCCAGAAGTAAATGTTATTCTTACTGGTTCAAAATCTGAAACTTCTAATCCATTCCTGTGTTTTCGGTTTCTGTTTAATGGAAACCTGCCTTCTCTGGAAACCTCACGTAAAGCTGCTCCCAGCAACATGTCAAAGTCCGCATGATGCAATTTAATTCAAATATCCTGTTAGAATTGAATGACATCTGTTTTATAAAAATGAATTGTGTAATAAGAGTCAGCAGATCGTTGATGTCAGCTAGAGGGACAAAAATGTCTCTCACAGTCTTTAGAGAAAATCACAAGGTCTTATGATAAAATCTTTTTTTTCCCCTTGTAGATCTATCAAATCATGTTTATCTATTATATCATTTGAAGAAAAAAAGAGCTACCTGGTTCAGCATGACTTCAGTTCACTCTAGTGGACAGCAGGTCAAGTTAGCTGTTGGTTATTACCAAGGTAGAGCAGTTGGGTGTTTATTACTAACAAGAAGTCAAAATGTATTGTAGTTTCTCTTCTTTCTGTTGTTTCCCTGGAGAGTGACTGAACTCGTCATCCAACACTGTTTACACATTTCACTTGTACATTCTCTCCCATGAATGCAATAAACATGTGCTGTATGTTGACCGTGTATCACTTGGTCAACGTACAACCAGAGTGAGATGTTTTAACAAATCTGTTCCAGATCAAGATCACGAAAGGCTGAAGCAAAGTCCACATGAATGTGAGAAGACTGCAAGTGGCACTCATCCTTTTGTTTTCCAAAGTCGGCTGTAGTGGTCAAGAAAGAGTCTGTGCAAATGGTGATGAGGCTGAGCTGAGAACCTTCCTAACTACAAGCAGTTACACAGAAATAGTTCAGCTTTTAAGAGGCAGATTTGCATTTTAAATGCAAGGATTTAAGTGGACCACTTGTGTGTGTCGTGACACAGAGTCTTGTCCACAGATGGCCGGATTAATGACCACTGATTTTTGTCAGGAGGAGAATGAAGTGGCGTCCAAACACAACAAGAGAAGAAGTCGCTGAAATATTTGAAACTGACCCGGCAACATTAGGGCTTAACACATAAAATGATGGAAATAAATTGTGTTTTCTCCTTCACAGAGTAATCATATTTTGCCCCATTTCATGCTAAAACATGCATTTTGTGTTTCATGGTGTCTTTATGGGTTTCAAAGGAGGCTTTAAAAACATACGCATAACTGGAGAATTCTGGGATTGTAAACAACATTTCCCCAAACTTCTTTCTTTGTTCCCTGTTTCCTTAAAGTGTTATTGTTGTTGCCACTTTTCTGCAGCTGAGCTCCACTATCATAATGGCAGGACCAAAACATTTCACTAGTTCAAACTATAATTTGTATTGTGAAAATGATGGTGGTGCAGGGATGCAAAGCACTAAAATGAGGAGAAAAAAAACAACAAAATGCAATACAAATACAGCAAAATAGAAAACATTACCTAATAAAAATCTACAGCAAGCAATCAAACACAATGCTGAGCCACAAATAACACTAGGCAAAAATCATTTAAAAACTAAAAAATTGTGCCAGTGTTGTATTTTCTTAGATTTTGCTGTCCTTTTTGGTTGTCCTGTTGTGTTTTACACATCTGCAGGAAATGATGGACTGCACCACAGTTGGTTAAATATAGAGACTTTACTTTATAATGACCAGTGCTGAATGGAGTAACCGTGGGCTGCCACTACCAGAAGAGAACATTGAAGAAACAGAAGTCAGAGTTCACTGAGTGCAAAGATAACCTCAGGTCAGATTAAATACATTGTAGGTGTAAGGTTACAGGTGCAACTATGCCATATTCTTATTCAGTTTTTTAAAAACAACTTTGTGATGGGATCAATTTGGGAGGTTTGTTAAGACAGTATAATCACTGACGTGTGCAACAAAACCCTGTTAAACTGTCCTTTTTCTTTTCCTACATCGTCAGTGTGAAAAAATATGAAAATATTCATTCATATTCTTCATGATGTTGAAATCCTTATCAGGAATTACGCTACAGTGTAACTTTTTCCGCTTCACGATATTTAAAAAAACTGGCTTACTGCAATTAAATTTTCCCTGTTTTCCTCCAGCTGTTGTCTGAAAGCATTAAGGCTGCTTTTCAACTAGGGTGATAAACTAATCTGTTATTACTATACTTCCTTATGAGGTTCATGTGGTAGTTTTCCTGTGAGCATTCTCGTCAGTTTGCCCACAGGGCCCCAAGTGACAATTTTCTCAGATATTTTACAATATTTTGAAAAAATAGTAGTCCAGTGATTAAATCACTGGAAATATTATCTAAAGTTGTGATATTTTTCCGTGTTTTCATTCAAAGCAGTGATTTTCCCATTATTTAGTGATGCTTTAAATAAAGTCACCGCTACGTCCACTTACTGTCTGGTTACTAGTTTAAATAAAGATCTGGAGCCACTTCCTTGCTCCTGTACTGGTTACTGGTCAACTGAAGAAGGTGAATGATGACTCCATCCAGCTTCTGACCACTGACAACCAGCAGCAGAGACACATGGATTTGGAAAAGGTAAACACCAACATTTTACGTTTTTTGTACAAATGCTGAATGACTTATTACACATAAACAGTCTCTGTCATTAGTCTGGCTCAGTGACTTTCCACCAAGGGTCCTTTATAAACTGACCTCCAAAAAGCACCATCTCTCTTTTCTAACCTCCCACATCCTTGATAGCAGACATGATTGGTGAGGAGTGCTCACAAGCAGGGAGCATGAGAAATCCCAGTTTTATCTTAGTACTGTCTGGTGCTGCTGCCCCCCATGAATTAATGGACAAAGTAAATTTCTAAACGCAAAGACGAAGTGATCATTAGCTTATCTTGGTGCATGTACCGCTGCTTTCTGGTCGCTGCTCTCTCTCTCTGTCTTTGGTGAAACCATTAACCAGTGTGTGAGTCGAGTTCGCTCCGCAACACGAGTAGATACCAGGTTAAATGAGGCAAGAGACATGCTTCACAAAGCAAAAGGGATGGTAAACTCTGGTCCATCTGCAACCAGCTGCTTCGGCTCTCTTCACCTCCAGCTGCACGGACACATGGGGAATTACCTCACTGGGCACACAACTCTGTTGACGCAGCCTCTGGTTCTGGCTTGTAAATAGCTTTCTCGTCTTGCTTAAAGCCTCTCCAAAGGATCCAAGTCTTTTTTTTTTTGAGAAAGAACAGAACCATTAGGGTGAACACCGAGTCCCCTGGTATCTAAAAAAACAACGACAAAAAGTCCTCTACAACGGACAACTCAAAAGCCCATCTGAGATAATATCATGCTTTTAATTTATCTCCTTTATTACACTTCATTTCCACTGAACTATGCAGCTCCAAGCTCACTCACACGTGAGCTGGAGTATCAAGTTTCCAAAGAAAACAGTTGAAACCTGCATTCAGATAGTAAAAAGCTCCTATAATCAGTCCCTCAGAGAGAGGAGCCACTGCCTCGCTGTGATGAAACTCAGATGGTGTGCTAAGCTTAAGTCAAACAAAAAACAGTGTTTAAATAACTAATTTTCTGTGCCACATGCAATAAATATAACATAAATAGGGAAATGCAGAGTGTAAATCATGAGAACTTCTTTATTTTTCAATAGCTTAGCAACAATTTATAAAACGTAAGAAACAGTCATATAAAAATAAAGTTACTCTGAGGATTGTCCAGTTGTGAACAGCTTTACGAGAAATTGTGTCAAATGTAGCCGATAATATCTTTACATATTATTGGCTGTCGGCTGCCTGACTTCATGAGACCTGCAAAATGGTAGAAGTCTGTGTCAAACTCATTTATGCCTGAGTGGGACTGGTGGAAAAAGGGGACTTTAGGTTGCAATGCCCCAACAGGACAGGACAGGCGTTTCTGAGCGTTGGCAGTTCTGTTTGCATGAGAGGAGTCCGTGGATCTCATCCGCACTCTGTCCTCCACAGTCTTAGAAAGGCCAGACAGCTTCCGCCTCATGTTGACAAAGAAACCTCGTCCCAGTGGTCGTCTTGAGCTCGGCTTCAGCTCAGTGGGTTCAGGACAATCTGGCAAGTCCATCCAGTTCTGTATGAGGTCTGCAAAGCTGTTGTCACCGAGGACCAGAGGCTGGCGGTTGCGCCCTCTGGTCAGCAATGAGTTTGTCCAGTCCTCTGGGTCACTGGCCTCAAATGACGTCCACTTCTCTAAGCAGGCGTCAGAGGTGGATTTGGGTCGTATACGTCCACTCTGCGCTCTATTTGTGCGCAAACATGCAGAGGACGAGACACGCACATTCCTCGTCCTCCTGAGAACTACACCGTCATCCTGCCAGGACGCCTCAGAGTAGCCCGAATCAAAGTCCAAACTCTTCTGGCTGCTGGGAGATCGCAGGCCCAGCCGGCTGCTGGAATCATCCTCCTCATCTTCCTCCTCTAGAGGACTCGCCAGGCAGCAGGCAGAGTCGTAGGTGCTGGCCGTGCTCGCCTCAGACATCCGTAGCCGGGCACGCTGCTCCCGTTGCAGTGCCCGTTGCTGACAAGCACGTGCCACTGCAGAGTGGCGTGCTAAGGCTGGTAGCTGGGAGCTGAGGGGGCGCCTGACTGCAGGGCAGGTCTTCCGGAGCTGCTTCAGATCTTGCAGTGACCTCATCATATACTGCATCTGCTCCCGTAAGCAGTCACCCGAGTCACGTAAGCAAAGCTGAGAAGACAAGACAGCATATGCAACATCATTAGACCTACAGAAGACAGCAACTGGAAATGTCCATGTCATTGTAATGAAGTTGCAGAGAGGATTTTAATAGGAACGGGAGTTCACTGGGACATGCTCAGGCCTGCTCAGAACAAGTTCACTCCTTTTCTCTTATTGTAATCTTTAAGACCAGCTGACCTACTGTTCAAAGAGCACAAGCAGATCAAGACAAAGCATATTCATCTGTCCGTTAATTTACACAGCCACACCAACAACTTGGAGTGAACGCCCCGTCTTCATTGACTCAGAAATGATTCAGCTGAAAGCCCAGAAAGACAACCTCAACTATTCTGAAGTACAGAAGTAAAAAATGAAACAAATCTGCAGTATATCGAGAAGAGTGTGGGGTCCCATGAATTTTTTTTTAGCTACAGTAGTCCTGCCTCTTTAAGGGAGAAGCCTGCCTGCTCGTGAAATTCACCAGTGAAACTCAGGGTGAATATAATACTCCTGTTTCCTCTCCAACTCACAGTGCTGATTGGTCAGAATCAAACAGTGAGCAGCAGTGGTTTGCTCTCAAATAGTGCACAAGGGATCATGTGACAATGAATATGTTTACGAGAAGAAGCAATCCTTTCAAAAATAGCTTTTAACAGTCAATAAAGTATGAGTTTATGGCATTTTTCAGACTTTCTAACAATTGTGAGAGCAAAACAATAACTTTCAGCCTATATTTGGGATCTCTAGTTTGAACAGCAAAATGCCTCAAACACAATACAGACTCTTTTCATTAATATCTAATATCAAACAGCCCACTTATTCCCTGACAGTGCACCAACTTCCCAGTAAGACCCATATTCTCTAAAGTCTGCATTTGTTGCAAAACTTTCTACACCCATCTTGTATCAACTCCACCTCATGTTGCAAGAACTTATACTTAAGACTGTTGCAGGAAATGGAAAAGTTGCACAGTAGATCCAACTACGAAATGGTTCATCACCAAGAGGTTAAAGAAAACGGTAACTTGCTATCGTTGCATGTCCATATAAGTCAGCAACATCTTAATTTAAAGGGATGTGAGCGTCTGTGGCTGCTCGGAGTACAGCTGCAGAACTGCGCTGCCAGATGTTGAACGTCTGCTCAGAGTAAACTAATCTGAGTTCAAGTCTTACTTCTTTTACTTGGATAAAACGCTCCCAATAACTCCTCAGTTTGTTTAACTCAACTGCAAGCCCCTATATCGTTTCTTAATATAGTCATAACTTATAAATAAGTACGTATATAGGAAGTAAAAACACACAGCAAACTCACCATTTCTTTTCTTTTCATACGAAACACTTGATTTCTGCAAAGAAAACCGTGGACGAAAGTTAAAATAAAACCACACGGAGTCAAACTCAGTACATTTAAAAAAAACCCTAAATAACAACACTTACCTGTAATTAACACGTCAGTAAGGGTATGTTAAAGGGGAGCAGGTCCCAGTTGGCAGGGGGGTCGCGGAGCTCTGAGTCACCTCTGGAAGCTCGAGCTCCGGCCGCTCGAGCTCAGTGAAAGTTGGAGCGCGCTCTCCTCCTTTAACAGCTCGCGCCCAGCAGTCACCAACACAGACGGCTGTCTGAATGAGCCAATCAGAGCGCAGGGAGCCGTCGGGGCTCATTTCCAAACGCAGCAGCTGAGTGTGCAGCTTTCTTATTCTCCACGGTGCTATTAACGCAGAGCAATATACAGCAAACTCCCCCGGTTATTACCACCGGACTCATTTGTTCCTAATTACGATATCTGAAATGATTTCCTGTTGGACGGAACAATTTCCAAGAGTGAAATAAATTGGGTCCCTCAATGTTAGTTGGACTTTTGTCAGAACCAAGTTAAAGATGTGGGCAGAAAGGTGAACTCCTGCGTCTCAATTAAAAAAAAAAAAAAAAAAAAAAGTAGGGAAACGCTCCAGCAGACCCCTGCGAGCCCAAGCAGAAATGGGTAGGCATATATGAATAATGGATGGATAAATCAGGCTAGAGATGTAATTAAAAAAAAAAAAAAAAAAAAACATACACTGAGCATCTCAAAGACTTTTTGATGAAGTATTATGTGTGTGCTGTGGCTTAAGTGTTTGGTTATTAAATGTACATATTCTTTGTATTGCCAATTAAAGCACAATCAAAAGCTTATATATAGACCAAACTCGACTTAAAAACTTCACATCTAAAAAGCTGAAATCACCATTTTCTCAATAAAAAATGCACAGTTTTCTCTGTATGGTTGTTTTATTCCATCCTTTTATACTGTTTACTTTTGTTCTGTTGTAATTTTAGCAGACTCGACCTTCAGTCCTGTTGGTGCCTGATTGTAAACACTGAATTGTAATGTAAATGATATGCATACACATAAACAGAAGAATGTGCAGCATAAATGAGCACCGAGTCTGTAAAACTCAGCTGTAGTTCGGCGCTCCAACTTACATTCATGCAGCACAGGGAATGGGATGTTTATGCAAATCCGATGGGATGAAGAGGGATGCTCCAATTCCTTACTGCCTGGGAGTCATTCAGGTCTGATGGTCTGCTGTTCAGGTGCTGATTTGTCTTCACACCAAGTCCAGCATTAGCATGTAAGCACTTGACGTCCCCTTACTGCTTAACTAATGCAGACAGTTGACACAGATGGTCAAAAGTATCCATTGCAATTTCAGAACCACGGTAATCTAAAGATTCCTCTTTTTTTTCTTGCAATATGTGACATTCACACATACTCACGGATTATGACGTAACATGCATTTTCTTCTTGTACAGCTCCATTACAAGCAAAAAGGTAACTTACAGAGTTCAGCATGAAGGTCTCTGAGAACCCGAAGCCGTTTCTTACGCCAACATGATGGGTTCATACAGAGGAGACCATCAAACCCTCCAGTTCACAGTCCAGCAGCACCACACAATATATGAAGTAATAAATCACACAGGAAGGGCTACCAGTGGTGTTGATTATTTCAGTCTTCTATATTTTTTATCCATGCTGTTCAGAAACTTTGATTTATTTAATTTTAGTACAAATTGTAACTTGAATAAATCCATATAATTTGAGGTCAGATGAGAATCACTCTTTTGTTGAGGTTTGTTGGTGATTGTTAAGGCTGGGTGGTCAAAAAACAAATAAACACTTTCACATTATTTAGTGTTTGTGCATGCTTTTCCCCTCTGGATTTGAAGAATAACTTAGTCTCAGTTATTGTAGCAGCGCTTCCAACCTACAGCACATTATTTGCTGTTTTAACAAAAAACAATTATAATATCCATATCAAAAATGGCTTCAATATATCTCAGCATGTAAACTCAAATTAAGAGTTCACAGCTAACGAAATGCACCTTTATTCTGAAAGCCTAAAGGAATATCCTCCTTTACTCTTGGATATACACAAAGTGAAATCTTTGGGTAAAACTGATGTCTTAATTTTTTTTTTATAAAGATGAGTTTTAGGAAAGCTAACAGGAGAAATCTGGACTTTGAAACTATGATTCAGCCAATCTGAAATCAAACCGTGATGTAGTTCTGCATTAAACTACAGCGGTTCAAAGTATACTGATGACTTTTGCCGTTGGCATGATTTGCAGAACTAAATAACCTATTTCTGTTTTCGCCTTTCATTAAGGATGCTCCAGCAGAGAAAGCATTTCGATGGCGTTCTCATGGCAGTCCTTATGGCAGTCCTTACGGCCGCCGCTGAGTTAGGAACCAGGCTGGTGTTCAGCTGCAGAGCTGCAGCGCCCTCTGCAGAAACTGCACTCAGTCAAGTGTAG
>JAOWBL010000020.1:1354375-1374965 GCA_028564865.1 Zenarchopterus dispar | reverse complement strand
CTGAGTTAGGAACCAGGCTGGTGTTCAGCTGCAGAGCTGCAGCGCCCTCTGCAGAAACTGCACTCAGTCAAGTGTAGCTGCAGCCACGGAGGTTTTCTCATGTGGTTTGTTTGAAAGCGTTTGACAAATAGTCAGTAGATGGACTTTTCATTAGGAATCAAACTCTCTTAACTCTCTATAATTCTCCCGTTAAATTTCACAGGATTTCAGCTTTGATTAGCGATGACGCGCAGAGTTATTGGAACTGATATAAATGGCTTCCTGATATTCATGAACTCCGTTTATACTCAATCATAATAAAAAGCCCATTGGAAACCACACCAATGTCTCGGGCGTTTTTCAAACCCGACTCATCCAGCAATTACAGCAGTCAGGGGATGAAAGTCATATTGATGAGTTACTGGTGCAAACTGCACATAACAGATGCACACGAATTTTGTGGGAAATAACAGATTGAATAGATCACTTTACACATCGAGTCAATCTACGTTTCAGACTAAGTTGGCATATGTGGATGAAGAAATAAAACATATTGCACACACTGAGTGCATACTACTGCCCTGCTTTATGTATTTCAGCTTAACATATTTAATAACTGAATAACTCAGTGATGAAGATCTGCACCTGCTATTAAAGCATTGTTGAATCTCGCTGTGAAAACGTTATCTGTAAAGTCAGCTTATATGCATCTACTGCAATAATCTAAACTGAAATTCGAAATTTCTATATTTGTTTGCTATGAATAATTTAAAAAAAAACATATCAAAAGATTGAAACAAACCGGGATCTCCAAGTGTCAAATAGACTTCCTCTTCATATACCCAGTGATGCGAGCAGACACCAGGAACATCGATGTGCGACCTTAATTTAACAAACACAAACTTGTGAAGGTGTTTTGAATTAGTCCTAAGGTCCATATGACAGCTTCGTTTAAGAAAATACAAGTAAACTGGAGGAAAGACGCCATTGATTGACAACTGATGCCACTAAATGTCCACTAGATGGCAGTGTCAGCCAGTGGACATCTATGTCCTGGCTGAGTAGGATTCAACGTCACCCAAGTATCAAGAACATTTTATAACGAGCGTTTAACTATCAAACAAATTAGATATTTTTAGTTAAACACATGAGCAGTAACAAAACAAACAAAACACCCCCACGCACTCATTTAAGAGATTTTGCTGTTTCAGCTGCTTGGCCACTGGGATCTATTACTTATGGTGCCTCATGTGGGCCAAGTTTAGAGAGACATTAAACTGTACTTTTAGACCGCTATTTCATTATTTTTCTTTCCCCTTTTACTTCCCCTTAGCACTTATAGATCACTGATTGGCTTGAGAGGAAAAAGGTGCAGCTACTGCTGTAACTTTAAAGTGAAGGAGAATGTCACACAGATTTCACCTTGGAAGTATTGAGTTGACCGTTGTTGTTTATTAAATGATTAAACTCCTTCCTCTCCATCTTAAGACATACTTAGTTTTTATTCAATATTCAGCCTCCAATAACAACTTTATTGTATCAAACTGAAATTCATAATGACATAATAGCTATAACCCCTTATTTCAAATGTTGCCTTAAGTGAAACAGTTATGTATTTTCAATCACCACGAGTAACAAGACTCTTCAAATGCCACCAACTGTTTGAAGAAAAAAAAAGTTGGATAACAACTTTTTAAAGTTTTCCAACTTTGCACCAGAAAGGAAAAATGCACCAGAAAGGAAAAACAAATACAAGTCAAGTGACGTCTACTTTTATTTAAATTAAATCATATATGACTTTTGAAGCATTTTAACAATTACCAAAAACACTAACCTTTTTTTTTTCTGAATTAGATTTTCGTCTCTCATTATTAATCACTATGCTTTCATAGGTGCTAGGCTGAAAAATAAAGAAAAACAAATGTCTGCACACAGTAGGTCAAACAGTACTAAAAGCATATCTAGGAACCGGTTGTAAACAGAAATAAAGGCACACACATACTGCAATAGACAGAAATGATACTATAAAAAGTGACAGAATGTTAGGTTCACATACTTTAAATACATGTTAGAATTTAAACATAATTCCCCTCTGCAGGTAATGCCACCCATTCCCACCCATTTTTTTCATTTCATTTCTTTTTAATTTTTTTTTTTTTTTTTAATAATTTTGCAGGAATGTTACAGAATTATGCAGATTGCAGAACTAATATTTCCTATGTGGTGTCATGCAGAACAATATATGATTTGGCTATGAATGATGAACTGACGTAAACATTATTTAAAAAAAAAAAAAAAAAAAAAAAAAACGAACAAAAAGAAAAACACTTTCCTTTTATCAATCATTTTATGTCCATGCCTGTCCTTTATCTTTTTTAAAAAAGTAAGTTTTATGTGATTAAAGGTTTAATAATTTGAACATCAGAATCTCTAAAAGTAAAATGTATACACTTATATAAAAAGTTTTCCTTTCCCTCCTTGAGTAATTAAAAACAAATAAGAAGAAAAAAAGAACAAAAATAGAAGAATAAATGTTGATTTGTGGTCATAGCCCAAAGAGCAACTGGATCAGCTATAGT
This sequence comes from Zenarchopterus dispar, assembly GCA_028564865.1. Lineage (NCBI taxonomy): Eukaryota > Metazoa > Chordata > Actinopteri > Beloniformes > Zenarchopteridae > Zenarchopterus > Zenarchopterus dispar. Next base: position 1,372,407 of record JAOWBL010000020.1, on the reverse strand, counting down.
TGAAAATTTGCAAGGCTCGTCAGGTTTTCAGTTTCTTAGGTGTTTTTATAAAAAGCAGATGAAAGCAGAAATCGTTGATGGACAGTGCAGCCATTCATGAAGTTGTTTATATTCCCCCATCCTTATGGTCATCACAACTGTTCAAGTAGTCTAGAATAAGGAAAAAGAAAGAACAAATGGGTTATTTTCAGCAGGATTCATTGTTTGACCTCAAGCTCATTCTGTCAACTCACCTTGACCCTTTATCAGGCTTGTTTTTAGAAAAGGCCACAGTCCTTCAGGTTGTTTTTGATAATGACATCAGTGACAGCATCAAACACGAACTGCACGTTCTTGGTGTCAGTGGCGCAGGTGAAGTGGGTATAGATTTCCTTGGTGTCCTTCTTCTTGTTCAGGTCCTCAAATTTGGTCTGGATGTAGGCTTGAGCCTCCTCATACTTGTTGGGGCCTGAGGGACAAAAAAGTACCAGGAAAGATCAATAAACTCTGCAAACTCAAATAAATGTTGTAGGAGCGCTTTTTGACTTGATTCTCGTTCAGTAAAACAAATTTCAAGGTGTTTTTTTTCCTTCTTCCTTACGAGTTTGATTCAGAATGTAAAGATTTTTTTTGGCCCAGTTTGCACCTTTGTGATAGGATAGTTTATCATTTATTCACTGACTGAAAAACATTACCTTGTAACAACTGGGAAAAACTCAAACACAACTACAACTCAAAATCAGGATAAAAAAAAAATGTATGGAGAAATCTTCCACTTTGAATGGATGGTTTTAAGTTTTATAAATACTTTTCTGATCAGCTGTCATGTAACAGTGGGAATATAATCTTTGGATTTACAAATACTCTAGTGGGATCATTGCTGCTTATATCTGAAAGGAGCAACAGAACATGAGATAAAACTGGGTTTTCAACAAATCATCATTCACTAACATCCCACAACCCCAAAACTTTAGAGGGCAATAGCATACATATTAGTAAACAACATGTGAGACTCAAACACCTTATAACTGGATGCTAGATATTTCTAGATATTGTTAACAGCTCTGAGTCCTTCATTACATCTATTTAGACTAACGAGATGAAGATGCAGCAGGCTGATTATGTTAAGAGGGAAGTGTATGAGAGTTATCCCACACTCAGAGTTGGAGCCTGCTCTGTGCCAAGACAAACTCAGTACACATATCTATTAAGGTTGTCATTTAGCCGTGACATCCTTCAAGAGGTTGTGGAAAACTGAATCAGGTGAGTCTGGTCTGTTTGTCGTAAGCTGTTCGTTTATACCAGTGTACTCTGGGAAGCAGATGGTCAGAGGGCTGTGGACAATCTTCTGCTCAAACAGGTCCTTCTTGTTGAGGAACAGGATAATGGATGTCTCTGTGAACCACTTGTTATTGCAGATGGAGTCAAAGAGCTTCATACTCTCATGCATCCGGTTCTGGGTGAGATGGGCACAAAAGTGAAAAAAAAAATAGTTTGAGAACACAGTCAGGGCTCACAAAAGAAATGAGCTTGTTCAAACAACAGCCTCATCACCACGTAAACTTTTCATGGGGATGGGCTCCGTTAATTCTGGGGAGGGTGTTGTTTTTAACTCCAAGAGTAGGATGCTTTACTTACCATCTCCTCATCCTCAGCCAGAACCAGGTCATAAGCACTCATGGCCACACAGAAGATGATAGCTGTGACACCCTCAAAGCAGTGGATCCACTTCTTCCTCTCTGATCGCTGACCTCCGACATCAAACATCCTGCACAGACACACAATGTAAACATGCCCTTTTTAAGAAATGGGACTGGACATAGAAGAGACGAAACTCAGTAAAACCTACACACGAGGAGTCAAAAACAAAAAAACAAAAAAACAAAAATAAAAAAAAGCATCTTCAAGGACTCTCTCTTAGAACAAGTTGTCTGCTGTGCAGGGATACTCTTTGTCCTGCCACGTGAGTACAGGGCTGTTGCTGTGGTAACGGGAAGACTTGAGATAGGTTGAAGCATGGTGGTGGTAGGTTTCTCTTCAAGATAGTTCCACTTCCTCATAAAAGGTGGAGTGGACTTGCATAGAAGAGGGAGGGTGCTCATTCGCACTCTACCAGACTGAACATTTTCTTCGTTCATTACCAGAACAGAGCTTTTCAGCTTGCAGACAGCAGCACAGACTATGACCTTTTGAGGCATTTCGAAGTGACACACTTTCTTCACCACTTGCGTCTTCTTACTGAACAGTTTCAGTTTGCAGGATTTGGCTCATTATAGCAATGCTTGGACTGTCCCAGACGGCCAGCCTCAGGCTGAGTAAGCAAAGCTCACTGTAATGGTGACACACTTCAGACTGTTTACCTCAACAGCGTGTTCATTTTCGGTACTGCTTACATAACTCACAAACTGTATATCACACAGTGCAGCACTAAGGAGATAGGAGTGGATAAGCATATCTGGATGAATTTGGTTTACATCTAATAATTAAACCCAATTTATCATGTTGAATCTGAAATTTTATACAAGGTAGTGTTGATGATGACACACTCTTAATTATGTGTTATTAACAAAAAATGTTACTTGTTTTTTTCCATTTTGGGAGATTATGACTGTTTGGATGACCCGTCAGTTAAAAAAGTAAAATGGGCTTGTGTGTGGTTTGTTTATAACAAATAGTACACCATTACCAGTAAGAAAGACAACTTCTCTTAAAATGAAGGCAATTCTTAAGAAAACAAAGGACAACTGCCATTTAAATGAACAAATAAGCACTTTTTTTAGTCCTGCAGTGGGGTAACTGTTCCATGACAAAGATCCCACACACAGGACTGAATTAAATTCCCCTTGTTAGTGATATTTTTCAGTGTGCATGATACTAATGGTTTTTTTCCCCGACTGTGTGAGTGTGAGAAGTATGTCCAAATATGGAGTCCTTGTTTGTTGTTGAGTGAGTTGAGATGAGCTGAGTTGTTTGGGGTAAAAACATTTCAAGCTTTGATGTAGAAATGAACAAAAGCGTAAAAAAAAAAAAAGATTTTCTTTGAATTTTAGGACTTGCAAGAACAGGAAATAAACATGTAGACAAAAAACAGGCGTTAGAACAAGTATAAATATAAAAGCTGCACATCAGCAAAAAATAATAACTGCCAATACAAATGTAAAAACAGGCATCGCTGCAAATATAAATAAAATTAATCACAAACACATGCATTTTTCCCCCCCCGACATTGTCTGGAACAGCTTCCAAATGACAATCACTGTTGTCAAAACACAGTGAAATATGTAACACACGTTAAAACTACTTTCATAAAATATTTAAAAATATTTTTTTGCTTCAGTAAGTGAATGATAAGCCTCAACTACAAACTGAGTTTAAATGCTTCTGAATTGCTGACAGATGCATTCTCATTAAGCAAATACTGAAGCTTTAAGGTCAAGGAGACCATAAAACTAAACACAGATGTGCTAGTGCTGTCAAGTAGAATTTTTTTTCTTTCCAAACATTTTTACATAGTTTAAGCAAAAAAGCAAATCACTGATTTATTAGTTTTGTAATACATGAGATACATTTTTTAACAAATGAAGAAGTTATAAATACAAATATGTGCTGTGTGAATTTATGGTAAATGTTTGAGTCTTCCCTTTTAAAAGCTCCACCAAGACAACAATCAACTGCTGGTGGTGCTTGTGAATATCAGTCTTCCCAGTTATGTCACAAACGCCTTCAGCAGCATTTCGATAAATACAAGTAAGTTTTTATGAGGTTAAAAAAAAAAAAAAAAAACAGGGGGAGAGGGGACTTACTTGAAATGCAGGTCTTTGAAGGTGAAATGTGTTTCCACAATGCCTGTAGTCTTGACACGGGTCCGCAGCACGTCCTGCTGTGTGGGGATGTAATCTGGCTTGGCTATCCTCTCCAGATCATTCAGGTAGCTGATGGAGAGAAAAAAAAAAAAAAACAGACCTATATCAAATCTGGGACATCTTATTTCACAAGTTATTCATATTAAGGCACAACATAAATGCAAATTGCCAGAAAGTTTCATGAGTTTTCTTACACCTCAGTAGCAGAGTTGTTTTAGGCATCCAAGTTTACAATCACTTGAAATGTGGAACAGCTCAACGCTGCTTCCTTACCTCTGTTGACTCCATGACTGTGGAGTTCAGGATATTGACAGAAACCATGTTTGCTACATTTTTATGAGACAGGCTTTAAATAAAGAGACTTCTCACATGAATACTTATTGGACCATCCTGCCCATGATAAAGGTTAGAGTTAGAAATTTACCAGCTTTTAGTAGCCTTTATAAGCCTTTGATTACAAATGATATTAAAAGTGTCCTCTAAATAAAACATTTGCCACTTAGGCTAAGAATGAAAGAAAAGAAAAAAAACAGATAAACCATGATACAGAAGAGTTTTCTTCATAAACCTGATGGACTTTGTCAGCAATAAAAGAAAAAAAGGTTAGTGTGAAATAAAAGTAAATACGTTTGAATGACTCCCATTCATTTCACATCATACAACAAAATGCTTAAGGGACCTTTTTTCCAATCAGCATTTTGACACAGCTGCACATAAAGACTGAAGCTGTACAAACAAAACATTAGTATTATATGTAATCCCGCACATGCCACAGCCCAAGTTCAAATATTTGAGCCTTCACACCACCACTTCATACCACGTGTCTGACAGTTTAACCACAATCCCATTCTCCAAAGACAGCTTTAGGCTGTTTTTGTAGTCCACACATCAGACCCACTCTTTGATTCAGTCACTGTTTACAAGCCCCTGAGGAGAAATAGAATTTGGGTTTAAACTACAGCGTGGCAGAGACTCATCAACCGATGTATTATAACAGTTTTACAAGAGATAATAAAACAATCTTACCATGTTTAATATGTTTTATTGGTATAAACGAAATCCAGAGGGTGCAAACGCTACTACACACAACAATAATAGTTTGGGGAAGGATAATTTCTGAAGACGTGGGATAAAAGGTTTAGCTTTGGGACCTATTATATTCAGTAGACAGCATACACACCACATTTAGAAGAAAAATAAAAAAATCCAGATAATGCGAGTGAATGAATAATAGACATCTTCTTTAATGGGAGGTGTGTGACTTCGCTCTGGTTCTCATCAGGTGCTCAGACATTCACACAGACCGTACGTTTCACCTCTGTACCACCTTCACTCTGCCCCGCTCTGCTATATGAATGGTGCAGAGGCTGAATGCCATAATATTTCACTCCATACTTCTGCATTGCCTTCAGAGGTAGTAACAGAGGCCTAACAGGGGCGAAATTTGAGTTTTGCGAATTGTAGAAAGGCATAATGGGGGTGAGAGGATGGCTACAAACTTTCCACACAGGAAGAAATTAGTCTGTCATGAGGACATGACAAAGACACCGTGGTGGTCTGTCTGATAGTGGTGTTCAGACCCACTGTCAGAACACCTAGCCCAGTGACAAATAGGCAGAAGATGCAGTTGGGGGGAAAAAAACCCACCACTGTGGACCAACTACATTGTAAACTTTGTCACTTGATTTGGACACCAACAACTGGTTGTACCCTGTTGCTGTGCTAAGCAACCTGGAGGAGCCTCTAGCAGCTGAAGTTAAGCCATCATCTTCCTCTAGCCGAGGCCAGCTGGTGTCTCTCTCCCACAGTAGCCCTGCAAACACTAGCAGCAATGAGAAAACTGAGGCCAGATTTACTGTCCCCCCATGGGAACAATCAAGTAGAAACCTTTTTTTTTTTCCTTTAACTGCCCCCCACAGCCATGGAAAAATTATGACTTCACAAGTCAACAGGACAACGCCACTCTCCCTGAGAGTTAAATGAAGCCTTGGATTTAGAGCAATTATTTCTGAAAAACTTAACACTCCTGTGACAGCTCACAGCACAATCTGGAGGTGTCACAGTATTACCAAAGGCCTTGTATGTTAAACAGAAATCACAGCTCATTACTGTTTGAGCTTGTAGGCAGACGATGAGCAGAGCTTTGCATTCTCCAGACTTCTAAATCAGTGGATCCCTGAGGCTTTGAGAGATAACCATCTCAAAGGTGGTGCGTAGATTGAAATGAGTCCTCTGGAGATACTAAAATCCCAGTTATGTTTTCAGAGTAAAATTAAACAATGATTACAAGACATGATGAGACACTGTGGTCTCCTGAATAATCTCTCTATTTTGTTTCCAGTTACTGAGAAACTCACTAGGCTGCAGAGTCATTGAGCTGGTATTCTCGGGCCCGTGTAAAGCAGCTCTGGACACCACCGTCAGTCCACAGTCGTTGGATGACATTAGACAAATCTTCTGGCAGGATGCCCTGCTCCTCTGCAGATGCAGACAGCGCAAACAGCTGGCGGGCATCATCCTATGACAGAAGACAGATAAATAAATCCCATTAACAAAGCCCACTTTAACTCTTATTTTCTTTATAGGAGAGTGGAGTGAACATGTAGCTTTTTCCTTATGGATGGGAAGTATTTTCTTGTACTCTTCCTGACCTAATAAGTGTGACCATCAAAGATTAAAACTTCACTGGTGATGAAATAAAGTTCCATTGTAAAGTGTTTCTATTTTACTGAAAAATATACAGTATATATAAAATTGTACTCTTCAGCATGCAGAGCAGTAATCTTCTCATTAAGCTCCACAGGTGACTATGGATTCAGCAATAAAGAATAGCACAAAAACAAATGAAATCAAATATGGAAGGTGATCATGAAGGCCATTTCTATCAAAAACACAAACTAGTTGTTACTCTTTCAATCTGGAACTGAGAAATGAAATTTCATGTCATTAAACTTAAAGTTCTTGTCCTGTAGTGTTACTCACTCTATACAAGTCATTTTAACATGTGAAATTGGCCCTAATACTCCTCTGTATGAAAAAATGTATTTAAAAAAAAAAAGATGGATCACGTATACAGCCTAAAATTAAACTGTTGCACATAAAGAGTTGCTAAAGCAGGAAATCATAAATCATAATCATAAACTTGGTTCTGACTTTTAAGAATTTATAAGTCCCACACCAGCATTTTCAGTTCATGTTGCACAGTAACTTGGTTAAACCCAAGACTTTTGAGTTAAATTGTTTCTTGACCTATAGCAATGTCCTCACTCTGCTCTTATGTCAACCTGTAACTTTGAAGTTAAAACCTTCACTATTTAAACTCACTAAGCTGTTGTTTAGTCAAGGCAACCACCAGATGGAATCTTATGAAAAAAGAGCTAGTTGTGTGCATTATTGTATATATAATCAAATTTATAGCAGCAGGCTTCTAACCAGCAGCATGAAAAGGGCAATAATCACACCACCTTCATTGCACCACTATGACCTCCTGTGTTTGACGCAGAACGGTGACTTACATAAACCTTTGTTGTTGGTTATTGAGGGCAGACTTCCATGTATTAGTTAACCATTATCTGAGCCTTTGGTCCATCTCAGCTTGAGGTCATACTAGATCAAATAGACCATGCTATGTCCTCTTCTGTGCAGAAAATGGTAGTAATCAACATCCTACAAACTGTTCTTTGTGAATACCAGAATGTCAAAATAATTAAAAGGAAAACCAGGGCTATTTCAAACTGTGTTTGTAAACTCTCATTAAAAAAACCATAGAACAGTCCAGATGAAGATCAGGATTCCTGTAACTGGAACATTACACAGACATTCCCAGTTTCTTTTTGAGTTTTACACCCCACAGAGAAAAATATTTTAATGTTCACCAAAGCAGACTTAAAGACAAAGAAAAGTTCAGTATTCAATACATCAAGAGTATGTTAAAAAAAAAAAAAAAAAGGATCTTTTTTTTTTTTTTTTAATCTGACACCTAAACTAATTGCTGTCATCGCTGAATAATGACCATATCACTTTTCTGTGGCATTTTGTCATGGCAGCATGATCAGGTTCAAACTAGTAGCACATATATCACTCTGCATGGCTGCAGTTATATACACGGACAGACATATACACAACTTAAACTGACAGACTGCAATAACAAACAACAGCAATGCCCAAACTTTCTCCTCTGCAGTTTTACCAACAATAATTAGATACGGTCCTAGTTTTTTCACTGCAGTTGAGTGAAAGGAAAAAGAAAAACATTGTTGGAGTTGCAGCTCTAACGTAACAGTGGGTAGCTTGATATTTTTTTTGTCTGCATATGTTTAAATGCTTAGTACCATGATTTGGTAAAACCTTTATCCAAGGTGTGTGTGAGTGTGTGTGTATATATATATATATCTCCATTTTCTAGTCCCGTTGAATCCATTTCTGGGTCACGGGGGTCTGCTGGAGCCTATCCCAGCCCATCACAGGCAAGAGGCAGGGTTTGTTTTTATTTATATATATATATATATATATATATATATATATATATATATATATATATATATATATATATATATAAAAACAAACAAAACTCGTTCCTCACCCTCCATGGGTGGTGTCCCTTCTAAGCTCGGGATATATATATATATATAATCTCACACATGTACATGTATGTGTGTGTGATGTTTTATAAAAACATACAAATTCTACACCCCCTTACACAATCGCAGGTTTTTAAAATATAACAGATAGAAATAACAGCATAAATGTCTGAATCTTCACATCATTAAAGTGGTCTTCCAACAAACCGAAAATCCAGGGAAAAGAAGAAGTATGTAATAATTAAGGCCATAAAAAAGAAAAAAATTACAAGATTTGTTCTTTCAACTTTGATTCCAAAAAAATGTTCAACAGCAGCTGATCAGTTGCAAATTATCCCGAGGGCTTCGATGGTTTTTCAAAAAAAAAATTCATTAAATGAACTGGAAAGGTTGTGGGAGTTGACATGGAAAAAATGCAGTATAAGACAAAACAGATAAGCAAGAAGGACTGAACAGTTTTCAGAGATGGTGTACCATGTCACTGAAGTCTTACACTGATAGCATGAGGACCAGTTGTAAGTGTTTCTGTGCAGATTCATTAGTTGAAGGGAAAAATATAGGTCAGACAAATTATTTCAGCATGATGACCCTCTACACTGATTTTGATAAATTAAATACATAACTTTAATTTCTCCTAACATACAACTATTATATATATGTACCATGTACACACAGATAAGTTAGCAGAAGTCAACGTGAAGCCAGATTTTTTTTTTTTTTTAACAAATGGCTGCCACTTATTTGTGCAGCTTATCTAATGGACAAATCAACTCCTAGACATGTTAAAACTGCCCCCTTCCCCCAGTGCTCTTTGTTAGCACACACACACAGAGACACGCGCACACACACACACGCGGCCTTTCACATTGTTCAGTCAAATGAGGCTCAAACAAATTAGAGCATGAGTTTTACTCACCACTCCTTCTAGACTTCTGAGTTTAAATACTTTTAGCACTAGTTCGTGTACTTGGTCACCAAAATCTGAGCCATGAGAATATTGAGTAAAATAAACTGTACTTACAGTGTAAATTTGTACAATTACCAGCTAACACAACAACGTGAACATGCAGGGTTTGGTAGAAAATCATTTCCTGACACTTCCATTACTTTTAAACAGTACAGTAAGGTAACCTTCACATACGATCATATCCTGCTTCTGCAGGAGTTCAGCACAGACTATTGTCATTGTGACTACCAGCTGGGTAATTAAACAAAGACTTAGGACACCAACATGGCTTTCAAGCAGCTGGTTAACACACAAGCTACTTACAGTCATCATATTACACAGGACCATAGCAACATTACCTTGTATTTCCTCATGCTATTAGCTGATCGCTTACTCATTTCATCTGAGTCCAGGTTTGTTTATCAGTCTTTCACTCTGACAAAGCAGCTAACCTGCAGTTGGGACTTCAGTTGGCATTACATAGGGATTACACTGAAGTAGGATTACGGCTTTCATAGCTTGCTCATCGCAACAAGTAGCCAATAAGAGGTCAGCTGCGACAAGACATTTGGCCCAGACAGTGTGTTGGCATGGTGAGATGGTGTAGGTGCACGCTACTCAAGTCTACAAGCTTTAATTAATTAGTTTACTGTGTGAAGCTACTGAGCGAATTAAGCAAGACATGCAGAACAAATGCACACTTCATTTAATGATGTAGTTGGCTCTCTGATATTTAAAGTAAGACCAGAAATTAAACTTTAGTAATATCTTCTTTCTCTTGTATCAAATACATGACCAACTGAATTCAAAAATTTAACTTACTTTAAGTGAGATATATCCTTAATTTCATTTAAGTGAGCAATTAAATGTTTCTGCCATCCATTTGTTCAAAATGTCGGATGAGAAATACTTACACCTTTCTTCTTTTCTGCACTGGACTCTTCAGCAGCTCTCTGGTACCTGAAAGGCAAAAAGGCAATGCTGACCTCTGGTGACTCACAACTAAGAGTATTTGTATTCTTATATGTTTCTCATTTCTAGCACTTTGGAAGGTGAACAAGAGCACAATTTATTTAAAAATGTAATTCTGAGTAGTTTCTATTTGTAAATTATTCTCAATTGTTAAGTTAAGTTAGACCTTACTGGAGCCATCAGTTTGAATAGAATGATGAAAAAGTTTTATTTTTGTTTCTAACACAGTTTTTAACACTTTGAATAGTTTCCATATTTCTTCTTGTAATCTAAAATATAAATGAATTTACACTCAAAAACTTTGAGGCAGAGACAGAAAAAATGCAAAACTCAGTTATTTCATTTCTGCATGTTTTCTGGAGTGTTTTCTGCAGTTACAACTGCAACTTAATATTTATATCAACAGCTATATTAATTAAATAATTCAGTTCATGAACAGTTTTTCCTGACATAAACTATTCAGCATTTATTGTCCCATTGTATTAATAATCATAATGGAAAAACAGTCTGGCCCAAAATGCAGCACAACATGTCCAAACCATAACTACACTTCCACCGTGTTGCACAAATGTTTTAAGGCATCTCAGGTGATACACAGTGTTTACTCTTTTCAAAAGACTGTATCTAGACACTATATTTTAATAACAAACAATTCATCCTATTTATAGCTACAGGATAATGCCTTACATTTTGCTGTATAAAGCTGGTAAAGTAATGTTTAAGCCAAGTGTGATGCCCTCAGTCACTTCTACACATCAGTGGTATTTTATGCAAAGTTCCAGTATTTGTATCGAAACAGGGACTAAAAAATAGGCATAATGCATCCCTACTGCTAATCCAAAATGTTCATACACACTTCTCCCACTTAAGCCTGAAAATGTCATAAATTTTAAGTTATAATTAGAGATAATTAGAGAACATTCCAGATGGTTCATAAACCTGAGCACCATTTACACAATGAGTTATATTCCACCAGTGTATTCAACACAGTATTTATTTTCTTTTTGGCCATTACTGTTATCAAAAAGGGTTTTGAAAATTATAAATTAACAGCAAACGTGGCTCAAAGCAAGACATGACTCACTTGGAGAAGCGTTCTGCGATGGCATTGGTTTTTCCTCGTCCACTAACCAAAGACAGCTCCTTGGCAGTGACACGCAAGGACTGTGTCACCCAGGACCGCCGATTAAATGGACCGCTTTCCATCTCTGCCAACTACTTGAGGACCTGAAATACAAACACACTCAAATTAACCAATATGTATATAAAAGCCTTGTAGTAATTCAACTCTAAATGTAGTTACAGGCTGTACTATTTTTTTCCCTGCAATTTACACTGTAACTGTTGCACTTATTATAACATAGTCAACTGTCAATATAAACATCACTTAGCAAATGGATTTACACTGTACTGGCCAGGTGATGTTTATCCAACTCTAAGAAGAGTTTATGGTAAAGAGGGAAAACAGAAATCTAATATGAACAGTATTTCCTTCTCACATAATAATAATAATAATAATAATAATAATAATAATAATAATAATAATAATAATAATAATAATAATAATTCACATTTTATACATTTAAAAGATGTTTGCTAAATTTAGGGGCTTTTTTTAAACTCAGTTTTTCATAAAAGATGAGGATCTTTCACACATTCAATCACAGAAAGTAAAAAAAAAAAAAAACTTAACTTCAACAACAAATTCTTATGTCTTATAACAATAAAACCTCTTGTCTGATTCTGCTCACACAGAACTATTTCATTGGAATAAATTGTTATCATTTTTCATGACTACAGCATCTGAACATCAGGCAGCGTTTACATGGCAAAGAGACCTTGTTTGAAAGCATAAACAACGCGGAAACTTATCTTGACATGTCTTGAGATCACCGATACCAGTGAAAAGCTTTGTACATGCGGATTATCAGTCTTCTGTTATCATTGAATTGCAAGTTTATAACATGCCTGATGTCACCTCCCATCCTCTCACATCCCCCCTGCCTGGCTCACATACCAAACATTGAACGCACACTTAGATGCTCACATGGATAAGTAAGAAGATCAGTCAACATGTTCAAACCTGTACTGCAGCCTGTGGCTCATGATTGCAAAATGGAAACAAAAACTGAAAACAGCTAAGCGGAGCCTGAGTCCTTCATTGTTCACAAGATAATAATTCTCTATTTGCACGGGATTAAAATTATCTGGGTACCTGCGGTAATTTGTAACAACCACGGAGGTCGTCTGTGTTTCTAATCCCGTCCAAATTAAAAACACAGACGTCCTCTGTGGTTTGTAAAGTAAAAATCCCAACGCAAATTACCCCAGCCTATTTCAGCAAACACAGAGGTCATAAAATAACATTAATCCCGTCCGAATGCACCTGTCAGTGATCGGTGATGAGTGGGCCAGAATATGTTTTTTAATTCCTTTGGTCGATTTTCCTGCCTGACCTGATATTTTTATATGATAAATTTATAGAAATTAATCAACCTTAAGCTTCATACAGAGACGTATGAAATAAGGGCAGTTTCTCAAAATGCGTTCTTGGGAAATGAGAAACGACCAAGGAGTCCACACGAGCAGAAGAAGGACAATGACATGAAGACACCTGTGGCTGTATCACGCAGGGAAAAAAAAAAAAAACAACTTATCTTTCATCAAGCTCAAAGCCTCTCTGACAGCACAAACCCTTTAAAACTTCTACGAAAGTTCCGATTACGTTTACCGATAAGTTTACTGTTACCATGGCAACTTAAAACATAGGTCAATGCGCATTTTTTCCGATTCTGTGACTCGACTAAATGTGACATGTAGTCACTGAAATCTAACTCTTGAGTGTCTGATTAAATGTTCTTAAATAAATATACAAATTTAATGTTCAAAAAAACGTAATCGTTTAATTTTAAAAAAGTGAGGTCGCGACGTCACTCTTACGTCACGACGTAAAAAAAAAGCACCATTTGCTTTTCCAGCGCGAATGCACAAAAACTAAATACAGATGTCGGGATGTAATTTTAGAATTACTGCAGGTCCAGAGATAATTTTAGTCCAGTGTGAATAGGGCATAACTCACCAATAGCAATGCTTAACAGTGGGCAATAATTAATACAAATACATGCTTTTCATTTACTTATAATCTGACAAAACTCATTCTTTCCTTAGGGCTATGTGATGAACCTTTAATTGTGATTTCTATCTGAAAGGACAAACCAGTCAAAGGCAGACCATGAATCCTCCCTCCAGAGCTAAGCGAAAGGATGAGACAAAACTTAACTCTAAATCCCTGCTGACTACTGATGTTTGAATAATGATTACCAACCCCATGAGCTGGGATTTTTCACTCAGTCACACCTACAGTATTACACCAGCACTCAGATGCAAAGCAATACTAGTATCAGGACTTTGGACTGAATTTCAACATATACCTGACTAGAAATAGCCAAAAACAGTCAAACGAAAGTAACCTCTGACTTTACCTTGAATATTAAGAGTTTAAAAAGTAAAATATTTAACTCTGAAAAATCAAAATATATATTTCTGTGTAATTCTACGTTACCTCCATCTAACCTGCAGAACATGTCTGGATTTCCACCTTAAGTTAAGTTAAATAGGACCAAAAGAAAAATGAGGAACAATTGGAGTATTCTGAAAAGAAAAAAAAAATCTCATATCTAAATTTCTTCAGGCTATTTATTACTACTACAAGTTTCTAGACCTGACATGCTAACTGTCTGATTTTTGCCAACTTAGTTGCATGATATTTGCTTGTTGTGCTAAATAGACATACTGTATTAGTTCCTCTTTTCCTTAAAACCTGCACATCTGCTTACTGGATATCTGGCTGAAGACCTTTCCTACATGCAAAGGAAGGGACACACCCTGCACAGGTTACCTGTTTACCACAGAGGTTACACAGGCCAACCACGTTTAGAGTACACATGCTCACTTCTTAGATAGTTTCTTGAATCCACAGAACTTTACAAAAACAGGTAAAACATAAGGACAGCCCACAGAGGCAACAAAGGCTCTGAATCTAACCTGTCCTTCCTGCTACAAAATTTCTGAAAAAGAAAATGATAGATCAGCTGTCTTTTGCACATTAATAAACAGCAGGGGGGGAAAAAACAGGGGAACACAGGATGATTTTTAGGTCTGCAAAAATCAGTCTTGAATCTAATTAAATTCTAATTTACAGCTGAATCACCTGGCTCAATGTATTTAACATCTATTGATTTAACAAATTATTCTCCATTGTTTACAACTTGTTTACTTTCTTTTTGACTAACTCTGCAACCTTTGCCATAATTTTCAGTGGGAATTTCAAGCTTCCAGAAACAGTGTTAACTAAATCACCAGTATCAAAGGCTACAAACTGTATACAAAGAATCTACAAGGGAAGCCTGTTTAGCAGGGAATGAGAGACACAGCAAGTGAACGTTTGAATTCATCACAGGCCATTTCCTTTTGGCTGTAAGAGAATAAAGTTTACATTCTCCGTCACTTGTTACCAGTAAAACTTTAATACCAATACTCACAGCTTTTCTATTACATGAAGCTACAAAACATGTTCTATTCCAAAGAAAAGAGGAGTCCATATCCCCTCATGACATAACCTACCGATGAGGTAATTTGCGTTACACACAAAAGAAAAAACTCAGAACTTGGTGGGAGCTACAGAGTAAGTACTGAGGTATGCAATGTGAAAGAGAGTCAAGTCCAGCTCAGAGGCCAAACATGGAAAAACTTTAATTACAGGTGTATCAGCAGGTGCTCGGAAAACACCGTTTATGACTTGTCTCGAAAAGACCAGACGACACTATAAATGTAGTTATGCTACCAGCTCCACTTTAACGCACAGTGGACACATTTAGTTTCATTCTAACTAATTTCATGTTAAGATAGTGACGCCTTTAGTCTAAAATGCTGCCTCGGTGGACGTTTTGTTCTGCCTGGCACCGAATAGCTCGAGGGCAGTCTGAAAACAGAAAAAAAGTGGCGCGTGCGCAGGTGCGTTTATATAAACTTTATCAACTAAGTCTACACTATCAACGACTTCTTCCAAGACTTAAAACTTTGGACGTTAGTTAAAAGAGTTACTCACGAATGTCTCCGAGCTCTTCCTCTGAATTTTATCCCACCTGTGGGAACTTCCGTTGACTCAGTGTGTGAGAGCAACCTGCCAGATACCTGACACTGCTGCCGCCGCTGCGTCACCGCGCGGTGCGCACAGGGGCGGTGCAAGAGCGAAGGTGTCATGGGAGAGGAGGAGTCAAGTCATGTGATTTCATGCGCCTGTGACCTGAGGCATTACGTTACCCTTACCTGGTACGGTTCTCTGTGCGTATATATGCAGGTGTACGCGTGAATAATACAGCCTAAGGACTTTTTTTGTTTTGTTTTGTTACAGTCAATAACCTTGCTGGGGCCAGTTTACATTGTGAGGACCGAAACCTAGTATTAATGATGCAGGATGTGATTCCTGATATCCTAGTTAGGTTTAGAGGTAAGGTGTGACTTGAGAAGAGGTGAAAGTTGGAGCTAGGTTTTGGGATATGTCGGTGGTGGGTGACATTTTTAAAAGTAGACAAAAGGGCCACAGATCAGATGATTATCTTCAAACATACACTCAGTTTAAATGCAGTTGCATCTTAGTGGTTGTAGCCCACAGGAAAAGCTTTCCTTTCCCAGCCTCTTCCTCCAACACATCTGGGGGGGATCCCCAGGGCGTTCCCAGGCCAGCTGAGAGACATAGTCCCACCAGGGTGTCCTAGATCTCAAGAGGGGTCTCCTCCCAGTGAAACATACCTGCACAGCAAATATGTTGGAGTTAATTTGTTAGTGATTGTAATCAGTGTTATTTCAACACTGTTTAGTTTAAAATTAACACTTTTAGAGTAAATTTCATCAAGTGTTAGTGTATATCTTGGGTGTGACATGCTTTCCAACAACTGCAGTGTTGACCACACCCAAATTCAACATCATGTCATCAACACTTGTCCGTGTTCAGCAGTGTTAATCCTAAACACCACCGTGTTTGAGTAACTTTGATTCAAACTTACATAACTATGAAAGAGTGGACACACATACACACTTTTGTTGTGTTGAATTTAACACTCTCAGTATTAATTTAACGCCAATGATTTTGCTGAGTGGAAAACCTCATCCAGGAGCTATCCTAACCGGATGCTTGAGCCACATCATCTTTCTCCTCTTAGTGCAGATGAGCAGCAGTTCTGCTTTGATCCCCTCCCTGATGACTGAGCTTCTCACCCTATATCTCTAAGAGAGAGTCCAGACACTCTCTTAGAGATATAGTGGGGAGTGTGATCACACTGGGCTTGGACTCACCCTCTGGTCTCCCTTCTTGAAGACGGGGACCACCACCCCAGTCAGCCAATCCAATGGTGCTATCTGATTTTCTGCATTCATATTATTTTGGAAAACATCTTCAGGACTTTTTCTTCTTTTTACATCAATGACAAGTTTGTGTTATAGTTGTGATTTGTCTTTGGAGAATGTTTGGGTGTTCTCTTTGAACACATTTTTCAACCATACTGGCATCAATAATTACAACAAATACTGAATAAAGTCACAGTATTCTGTGTTAACTTTTATCTTTTCTGAATTGTTCATTCTCAGTGGGGATCTGTCAAAACCACTGCATTACTAAGCTTTTGCTGAAGAGAAAGTCATCTGTCCAGCCTGAACGTAAACATCGCTTTTTACTGCAGGGATGTTATAAGGTAATATAAAGTTTAAACTTTGTTTTTTGTTTTTTGACAGTGTTTGTGTTACATCATGTTTTTCAAGGAAGGCCAGATTGAGGTGATCTGGGGGCAACACCCACTTACTAGTACAAGAATATATTATTAATAACAATGACAAAAAAAATTACTCTCTGCATCCAAAATCACCCCCACCATACATCGTACTACATAGTGTGGCTGAGATTTTGTACTGCTGTCCACACCTGTTATGAGTATTGTTAGGCTACCCTAAAGAGTGCACTCAGTGTATCATGAAAAGTAGTATGTCACTACTTAGCCAGCAGCAATCTGTTATTTTTTTTTAACTGTGCAACAGCAATGATGCAATAAACTGCACAGACAAAAATAACAAAGTCTCTGAAAGTTTTTTTCAGCTGCTGAGTTCACTTCATCGTTCCCTACACAGAACTTCTCTTCACAGTGATTGAGAAGTAGTACACTACATAGTGAGTTGGAAGTTATTTCAGACAGACTAATAAAAATAAAGATACATATGCATGCACCACAATATAGACGTTTCTTCTGCTTGTAGAACAAATTTGAGGAGCAAAGTGTCTCAGTTCACATTTTGTTTAGTGTTTGCATGACATTTGCCTTCTAAATAAGATAATGGATTATCTAAATAGAAGGTAGATCATGGAAAACATCTACTCTCTTCAACTCCCTCACTTCTTGAGCAAGGCAGAGTCTCTTTGTGAACCTCAAAGCTGTCACAGAGAACTGAAAGGATTTCTCCCTAAACTGAGACCAACCGTAGTGGGTGAAAGGCAGAGATGTTTGTCATGTTTACTTGTTGCTGAAGTTGTATTTATTACTTTTCCGAAAAATGGAAAACACATTATTGCCAATGATCAGAAGAGATACTTTTCATGAAGTTCATTTAAAGCAGCACAAAAGACATTTTGTAGTTTTTCACTCA
>JAOWBL010000020.1:1342876-1354275 GCA_028564865.1 Zenarchopterus dispar | reverse complement strand
TCCCTCATTTTTATCTTCTGTCATCACTTTCTTGAGTCTTTTAGTCACTTCTGCCATGATATCCATTGTGGTTCTGTTGGTTGTTTTCATCACTACAGATGTCCCATGAGACGATCGTGACGGGGGTCCAAAATAATCATATACTTTGGGTCCAAAGTGATAAACTCCTTCAAATTTACATTAATTATAATGTATAATGAAAAAAAATCTGTTTTTAAAAAGATGTGAACAAATATTTATTCTAAATCCAAATAAATCTTTTATATCATATTTTCAAATATACACACTCACACTCTGTCTACATGTAACCCCTCAGTGCATGTCATAAGTGGTGACAGGAGTGTTTGGTAGATTTCATGACAATATGTGTTTTCTCTAGGACCACTGGAGGTGGGAGGGCAGGTATCCTGTGATGAAAATTGACGTTACCTTACATTGTGATTAAGTCTGTACATCCCCTTTCATTTCATATGTTGCTACCAAAATCACATTGGAAAGGCTTCCAGCTGGAGCTGAAATGAAGACTGGCATAACACTGATTAAGCACCCAAAGACCCTCAACAAGGCTCAGGTCACTGACAGTGGTCTTTGGGCCTTCTGCGCTTTTCAGAGTTGGTCCCAGTGGGGGTCCAGGCAAAGTTAATCCATCTGAGCGTTGCCACCTGTCATTCCAAAGAAAACACCCCTAAGTCTGCATAAATTATTTGCTCTGTATAATTTAACCTGATGTGGTACATAAAAAATTCACCCTCCATAGAGTAGTCTGGCATGGGAAATGTAGCTGTGGAGACAGAAACAAAATAAGTTTTTTTTGGTAAATATATTTATATCTGTTGCAAAGCTAAATATGTTAACACCAGGGTCAATGAAGATTGACACGACTTTGGAGCCGGTGTCTTGTGGTCATTAAAGGAACCACACTTTTTCTCAATTTAGCTTTGGGTAAAACTCAGAAAACCTCATGTTGGTCCTCAGTTCTGCCCGAAGCTGGAGATGTTAGAAAAATGTTCCTTTTTTTCCTCCTTTATTTTGTTTTTCTTCTCCATTCATATTGCCACAGGGAAAGTTTGGGCCTCTCTAAATATGATATACAGTTTATCCTTTAAACTGGTGTTGTAGTAGTTCTCAATGAAAATTAAATTGTATTACAATTCCTAAAAGATTAAAGCATTTTAGAAAAAAAGAAACAATGAATTTCGAAACAATAGCGCACTTTCAAAAAACACATGTAAAATCTGCTTTCAGGAAAAAAAACATTTATAACACATGTAAAACAAAATGGAAAGAGTGTAAAATGTTGCTCTACTGTCTTTTCTTAATATTTTCTGCTATATTCCTGCATTTTTCACAAAAATCACCTCAAGCGCTATAAAACCATGTTGAGCATTTGATTTGTTTGTATATCAAGCTTGTTGTGCTTTTAGTTTTTGAGTGAAATGTTTTCAATTTCATTGATTAATTTTTTTAAATGTAACTCTGCTTCATGAAATGTAGTTACTAGATAATATGCTGTCATTTATTTGGTAATAGTATACAATTAAAAAAAAAAAAAGCTGTATTAAAGTTAAGAGCTCCAAAATTATGTTTCCACATTTGGATTTGAAAAAGAGAGAATGAAACAACCATTTACAATTTCTTCAATCAATAGATCGATAAATACAACAGAAACAACACAATAAAACACACAACGAGGGTGTAAAAACAAGAAAAATAGTCAAAACAGTCACTGACGTCACTGTCTGTTCGACGATATAAAAAGAGAAAAATAAGAAAAAAATATGCAAACAATAGTCCTCTCACAATGGTAAATAACCAGTTTATTCTGACTTCAGGGTAGCAGGGCCCCCACCCCATCCCTCCACGGCCCACCCCACCCCCTCACTCAGCCTACACGTCTTTTCTGTCATTTTAAGAGCGCACTCCCCGTTTTTTTCCATCTGTGTCTCTTCAGTCGTCTGAACCCGCTGCAAATTTACAGGCCAGAAACACGCCAACTGCACATCCTGTCGTCGGCGACCGTCAAAAACTCCTCATCGGGAATATTTATATTTTTTTAAATGGACTGATGGTTTTGTCGGTTGTTTGAATCGTATCGAGACTGTGTTCACGGGGAGCTGGAAGAAGAAGATGAACCTTTTCTCTTCGCCTGAGGAGGCTTCGCTGCTGTTGTGTGGGGGAGTGGGTTACATCCTGTGGCGTTTCCTGTGTTTGTAAACTAGACGGTACTGAAAACGTCGGCGACTGAGCCAGAAAAGGTAGGAAAAAAGGCCTGCGCTTTCACACGCTCGAGTGGTTTTAACTCTGCAACGAGCCGTCTGCGTTTTAATCTGTAAAAGGCGAGCTCGGGGAAGTCAGGAGAGGGATTTACACTTTGTTTGAGCGTCGGTGCTAACGAGTGCTAGCTTCGTGGTCGGGAGGGGGAGGCGCTCGCAGCGACGGCCATCACGGATGTCTTTATCGCCCAGCCGTGCCCGGGACCAGTTGAGCTTGATTTGTTTATTTATTTATTTATTCTTGTGAGGAAAACATGAATACAACGTGGGGGATACATATTGTCGTCAAGCAGCTGTACCAAACTGATGACCAGGTGGGGTTATAAACAGCTCGGTTATTACTCTAAATATTGTGGTGGGCGAGGGCGCCAGCAAGCAGTTAGCTGCAGGCTAGCTGCTGTTAGCCACCTCCGCTAACATTAGCAAAACTAACGTTGCATTTGGATAGCAATGCGAGGGCCACTTCACTACACGCCGAAAAGAAATACGTCTATTATAAACGCAATGTTATGTTGCTATCGTTGTATTTGCGCTGTTTTCAACTAAAACGACGTAAAAAATAAATAAATTTGGGGTATATGGCCTATCTCCGTGCTCATCGAATTAGCGTTAGCGTTTAATAATTTGTTAGCTATCTGAATAGGACCAGCGTTAGCTCGCTTTAGTTGTCCGAAGAGAAAACGAGTCACGGCTCATTGTATTATGTGTGAGTGCAAACAAGTGTTACAAGTAACCTATAACGTAGCTGGTTTTAAAAAAAACACCTAAAATCTAAAGGCCTTACAAAGACCAGCATTGTTTTTAAAATTTACATTAGAAATTAGTCGTTTTCTCGTATCTTTCAAGGTAAGAAGCAGCAGAAAATATCTTTAAATGATTTTTAAAGATATATATTATGGTATAGACGGGTTTTCATGTTTGAGGTTATTGGTGGTAATTGAAATACATGTTCAGTTTGCTTTGATTCAGTTTCAGTGTGATTGAACAACAGTACTTCAACTTAATACTACTTAATACTCTTGTTATTCAGAGTTAGATGTTATACTTTCTATTCCACTTTGCGTTTCAGTAACTTTTGCTACCAGTTGATGTTTTGCACAGTAGATTGTAGGGAAATCTCTAAAAATAAATCAGATTTGCAAACCATGAAGCTACAGTTTCCAATCTTACCCATTTGTCGGTCAGTTCCAGTCAGTACAGCTGTACATATATAGAGACAGCCATTTAACCTTTTCTAAAATGTTTGTTTATTTTACTGTTTGGTTCTTCAGTGGTAAGGGGCTAAAGCATTAAAGTTCAAAATGTGTTGATGTGAAAATAAATGCTTGCATATATTGTTAAAAAAAAGTGCACTTAAACCATAATGACCCAGTCTGAAAAGTAATAGATAGTGGAGTAGCCAGTTGCTCAGTTTTTTTTTTTTTTTTTTTTTTTTGTGACCATCCCTTTCATCAAGTCTCTTCAACTGCTACATAGTAACATTTGTTGTATCACACATGAACCTCATTTGTTTGTTACTTGAATCTTGGTAGGATGTGATGTATGTAACCTGTTCAGTACTTCTCACATCTTGGGTGTTTAAATCCTTTGTGTACATAAGTCCATATTAGTCTAGCATTACTTTTGACAGCATCTCTCTCTTTTTTTTCCCCCCCTATTTATTTTAATTGAAAGAATTTCTCACGTAACTTCTTGATGGTGGTAATGGGCCTTTTGAATAGCTTTTTTTTTTTTCTCCCTATTTTGTGCTCCATTGGCATCTAATCACACAGTGTCACTCATGCTGTAACTGAAGTAGGGAAACATTTTTTTTTTTTAAATGTCATGGAAGTTGGCATACAGCTTAATGCTGTATAGCCACCTTAAGGCATTTCTACCTGATGCCTTCTTAACTTAAAAAAAAAAAAATTTTTTTTTTTTTAGATTGCTTAAAAAATTGTGAATACGGTAACTTTTTACAAATAAGGAACATGTATTTTATTGTCTTGGAATATAAAACCAAAAAGGCAAGAAAAAAAAAAGCTTGTGTAATTTAATGTTTGTCTGTTTCATCCACATCCTCCTCTTCCTCAGTTTTAATGCTAGATGAGTGAGGTGGGTGTGGCTTCCCACCAGCCCGACCATCCTGACTGACGGATCTCTGGATGACCTTGTCCCCACCCCTGTCCCTGCGATCACATATACCACAGCAATGTCACATCTGCCCAGCAGCTCAGTCCGCGACCATATGAAATGGGTTTGTTTTGAGAACTCCAAAGTGGTTACAGATAAATATATTTGCAGTCTTGTGTCACTCAGGATGTTGTCGTTGTTGAATACCTTGGCAAGTGCCGCATTAGTGGCACTATTGTCTTAGATGCAGATAATTTCAAATTGCACATTCTTTTGTATTTTTTAAGGAGTGGGTGAAGTGTTGCTCTTCATTCTTTTTTTCTTTTTTTTTCCTCCTTTCTTTTTTTTTTCTTTGCAGGCGGGGCTGCTTGGCTGTGAAGCTGTCCTCTCCAGCATGGCTTTGATGCAGGCCAGTTCGATGGCCGCTCCACCCAAAAAAATGATGGCTCCTCTTGGCCATGCACCACCTCAGAGAGAGGGACCTGACCGTGCTCCCCAGAGCCATATGATTCTCCCATCTGGAATGAGCTGTCCTCCACTGGTTAGGACCCACAAGGGAAATGTGCTGTGGAAATGGGGTTTTTTACATGCAATGTTTTTAATAGTGCAAAGGGTGTAACTTTGCATGTTTGATATTGCAAAGTTACACTTTGGGGGGTGTTTTTCTTTGAATGATTGATTATATTAAAAAAAAAAAAACAGAACTATTTTAAGTATACTTTTTGATTTATTAATTGGAATATGGGGTCATTTTAAATCTATCTTTTTTTTAAAGATGCAAAAATGTATCTAAATCATGATTACAAATGAATTTTTTTAATGGTATATAGTTACTGTGTTTTTTTTTTTGTTTGTTTTTTTAAATTATTCTATTGTCTAAACTAAATTTCCTGTTCAGCATACACAAACAAAACCATGCCACATCCATAAAATGCAAGATGAAATATTCATCCTTGATCAGAAATTATTCAAATGGGTTTCATTTATCCTGAGTTTAGAAAAAAGTTCACAGATGCTGCCTTCTGTATACAGTTACAGCCTTCAGCAGTCGATAGGGACAGTAATTGTTATAATAAAAGTTCACACACACCACTTAATTTTAGTCATGCTTAGATACTCTGTTTACAGTGTTGCAGGCAGCAGTTTTGAAAATGGGAAATAATTAACTTTCTCCTGCTCTGTAGCTTATCCGGAAGGAAGGTGAATTCCAAGCTCCTCGCTTACTGGATGAGAAAGAGATGAGGGCCAACGAGGACATGCAGCAGAAAAAAAAGAACAGGAAATCAGTAACACCCTGTAAAGTGAGAGAACAAGAGGGAAGGGGAGGGAAGGTCAGTGGATGTTATTGCAAAAAAAGGGGGAATGGTATATGCTTTTTTTTTTTTTTAAGCTCCTTGTACGTATACATTTTTACGACATTTAACTTTATTGGAGTCTGGCTACTTTGAAGCTTTCATGGGTGCACATTTTGTTTGTGAGGGGGTGGGGGGAGGAGCACAGGGAAGATGTGGAGGGGGTGGAGGTTCTCTAGAGAGGAAAGGGGGGAGGGGAGTAGAGCGAAGCAGAGCACAATAACTGCAGTTGTGTGCATAATGGGGGGAGTAGTAGCATGAGGGCATTAGGCCATTCGAAGAGGCTGTGTGGTATTTCTCAATTCAAATCTAAAATACACTTTAACAAATAAACTTATTTTTTATACAGAATATTTAGTTTTTAAGGATAAAATAAGTATGAGTATTACTTTTCAACTATTAGCAATTATTTCACAAGTTATATGGTTTTTGTTTTTTTCTTAATCATGATTAGCTATAAATGACAGTGTTGAGGAAACTGTCATTGTTTGGGGTAAAAGGTAGTGCGTGTTAAAATGTGTGACGTGTAATCTCAAGGTTGAAAATAAAGTGTTTTTTTTTCTTTTGCTGTTCTTTATAGGGTACAGGTGGAGATGAGAACGGCCCATCATCCAAAGTGCAGAAAAATTTTATTTGCGATCACTGTTATGGAGCTTTTAGGAGTGGATACCACCTGAAGAGACATATCCTCATTCATACAGGTATGATTCTTGCCTGAAAAGTACATTGTTACGCCACAGCAGCTTTTATTGCTTGAATATATGAATGAAGTGTTGAAAGAGGCCTTGAACGCTTGAGTTGGACAAAATCTAGCTGTGTGCAGCGTCTGTGAGGGTTTGCAATGGCCTGCTTAAAACTTTGTTACGTAAAAGTTTTTTCCTCACAGCAAATCAGTATCTGTGGGGGCTTTAACTAAAACTGGTGCTCTTCGGTTTAGGGGAGAAGCCGTATGCTTGTGCCGTATGTGACATGAGGTTTATTCAGCGTTACCACCTGGAGAGACACAGCCTCATTCACACGGGTATGCGTCCTTTAACCGTACCCATACTACATAAATGTGACTACGCATGTAGTCTCCCATAGCTGAAGGGACAGATGCTGAGGATTCATTTTGTCTGTGGACAGTAATTTCCAACAAAGCGACTCTGTAAATCTCTTATCCCCAAAATAATGCAAAGTTTTATGATTATGTATTTGTCCCCAACATCAGGAAAAAAAATCACTCTTATCAAAATGGTCCAGTAGTCTAGAGTCCACTGTTAAAAAATCTTAATTTTTGAATTTAAAATCTTTGTGTTTTTTTTTTTTTTTTTTTTTTTTTTTTAATGTTTAAATCTTTGTGTGACATATTTTGTTGGGTCTTTTATTGTCATTGAAAAATATTTTAGTCTACATTATTGTAGCAATTTTTCAGAAGTTTAGCGATGTTGGAATTTTTCTCTGATGCCTATATAGGCAAAAATAATCCTCCGTTGAAAATTGAAAAAAATCCACAGGAGGGAATTTATGGGATATCGCACAGGACTGACTCTACTGCTTTTTATTGGCAAAAACAGAGAGCAAAAACAAAATGGCCCTGTCAGTTAACCAAAACCAACGGCTTTTACAACATGGCAGCCAAAAAAAGGGGCCAACACTGTTAAACTACAGTATTCATTTTAACTGAGTATTGAACATGAAATACATTCAGTGTAACACTAACTGTGTTTAAAACTAATCAAAACAAGTTCTGTGTTAACACATAACAGTGTTTAGAACTATTCTTAAAAATAGTGCTGATTTATGATTATTATTGTCACTACACACCTCCCCCCCCAGAATTCACCACAAAAGAAAAAAACAAAAAGAAATGGAAAATCAGCGGGGGGGCAGATGGATCAAATGGCCACAACGGCTCCGCTGCAAAGTAGGCTCAGGCAAATCAACAGGATGGGCAGTCCTGGGGACCTCAGCCTGGAGTGGTTGAGCTGGGTGGATTAGGGGAGCCCTGGATGAGAGGAGGGAGGGGACACACCCGGGGGGAGGGGAACCCCATTGGGGGGGCTGTGCTAACTCAATGGGCCAGGCTACATCCAAGTGAGCAGGTTTGAGGTGGTTGACAGAAATCCGTTCCTGTCTGCCACCCATGTTCAACTGAGATGCAGGCAGGACGCTCCTCTGTGCCCCCGTGTCACACAAGAAACGCCGTCCGGACAGGGTGCCGCGGATGAAAAGTAGCCGATGCTCATGGCCACCAATGAGCGCCGGACCTCTCGTTTCCCGGACTGCTGAAACGGCACAGTGAACAGCAGCGCCTAGCTTTGGGTCCGAGCTTTGCATGGTAGAAGCATAGCTGAGGAGACTGGCACCAATGAGAAGCTGTGGCTCCAACGAGGGTCGAGTCACCCAGCGAGTCAGCGGCGGTGTGTGTGGGGAAAAGACGTGGCCACACAGTGTTGCTGACTTGCCAGGAAAAAATTGATCAGCCTCCTCTCCGGACGACAAGTGCACAACAATCTGTAATAGTGGTATTGGCTAAAGCAGCTCTTAATTGTGGAAGTAGTTGCCGCAGGAAAAGCTGAATGAATAGGAAATCCGGTTTGTGCTCACCCAGGAGATCCAGCATTCTGTCCATGAGTTCAGAGGGTTTGCTGTTGCCCAAACCTTGGATGGAGAAAAGCCGACTGGCTCTCTCAACATCAGAAAGTTCAAAAGTCTTTAATAAACGTGTTTTGAGTGCGGCATACTTGGTGGATTTTTAAGGAGACTCACCACTCTAGATGCCGTTGAGCTACCGAGAGCCGACACAACATAATATTTCATGATGTCAACAGTGATGTCTCTTATGGCGAACTGTGCTTCAGCCTGGGTAAACCAAGCCGATGCCAACGATTCCCAGAAATCGGGGGGCTTGAGGGTAACAGCGTTTGCGGTCATAGTCAGGTCACCGGATATGTCCAGTGAACTAATGTTGGGGTCACCAATATAGGAAATTGAAAAAATTCCACAGGAGGCAGTTTACTCGATACGCACAGGACTGACCCTACTTGTTTTATTAGCAAAACAGCAGGGGGAGTAGTAGCCAAGTGGCTACTGAGGTGGGTTTGGGCGTGGAGAACCCAAGTTAACAGAGGTGAGCCACTCCGGGCCCCTGAGCAAAACTCCTTAACTCCCAACTGCTCCCCGGGCGCTGCAGCAGCCCACTGCTCCTAGATGGGTTAAAAGCAGAGGGCAAATTTCAGTGCGTTTTGTAAGATATGTGCTGACAATAATAAAGATTATCTTATCTAAAAAAACAAAGAGCAAAAACAAGATGGCGCTGTCCGTTAACCAAAACCAACGGCTTTTACAACATGGCGGCCAAATTAAAGGGGCCAACACCGTTAAACTACAATATTCATTTTAACTGAGTATTGAACATGAAATACATTCAATGTAACACACTATTTTTATCTTTAACTGTGTTTAAAACTAATCTAAACAAGTTCTGTGTTAACACATAACAGTGTGTAGAACTATTCTTAAAAATGGTGGTGAACTATGATTATTATTGTCACTACACACCTCTTTTGGAAAGTTTAAAAAATTAGACCAGAATTATTGTTTTGAATTTTTATGTGAAAAGGTATTCTCTTTTGTTTTTGCCATTGATGCCCAACAGTTTGCTTTGATATGAGTTGTTATACCAAAGCCTGTATTTCTTGTGTAGGAAGATTTTTTTTTTTTAGTTTTTTTTTTTTTTTTTTTTTCATTTACACTTGTTATATGTGTGCCAAAAACAGTTAGTTTTCTTATAAAAACCCACATAACTAAGATCATGGCAGAAAGGCACACAGGAGGTCCGCTCACCACTCTGCTTTCGCTTCCACTGTACATTCATAATGATCCCATGATGGTGCAATAGTCCCTCCCTAGTCTGTGCTTTCAGAAAGCATTATGATGTTCCACCGTTTGAATATGGACCCTTCCCTCAACTTAACAGTCCAGTTGACAAGTCCCTAATGTCTGGTCACTGACAGCTTTATTCTGTTGCCACTGAATAAATACTTTCTACGTGGTTGTTTGCATGGGGACACAGTAGTGCTGGGCTCAGTTCAGTCTTATTTGCACGATTGCTGCTGGTGTTTGGGGTACTACTGCTGTGTCAGAAGGCAGACTCCAGGCGGCTTCAGCGGGAGGAAGACTATTCTCCAGTTTCAGCTAGAAAAGGCTTCTTCAGGTTTCTAAACTACCCAAAAGGGTCCGTCCAGTTGCTGGTGACCCACATTGAGTGTCAGTTTGTAAAATGACCACTGCCACCAGTCTTTGTCAAGCCAATATGGCTGAAGACTTTGTAGTATTTATCTATTTTCATTTATTTATTGCATCTTTAACTTGCTCATCAATTGTTTAGGTGTTCTGATGGTGGACTGCAACATAGCTGTTGCAGTTGGACCTTTGGACTGTCTTTCACATTCACATTTCCTGTCACGGATCGCTTTCATCCTCTATGCAGTTTGCAGCGATCTTAATGTCTGTTACGCTTTTCAGCAGTGCCAAGTCACACAAAGTTCATTTCACATGTTACGTCTTTGTTGATACCTCTCAAGGTGGAGTAAACTTGTAACGTCCACTGAACAAAATGCCTCCCCTTCATGCCATTTACACAGCACAGTGTAGTGGAATAAAGGTGTTTCAGACAGAATGGCTGCTTAAATGAGTTGATAGGTTGGTATTCACGTGGTGTGGTGACCAAAGAGGCTGCATAAAAGCTAATAATCGCTTGTTTTCTGGTCTTCAGTAGTTGCTTCGTTTATCTGTGATCACCTTGAACAGTCGAGCACTTCAGTCTCGACTGCCACATCTCAGCAAAATGCCACATCTCAGCTGGTTTTTGTCATAATTGCATGTTGTCACATCGTCCTACCTTTAAGTAAAGTGGCTGTGTCTGTCTTGAAATGTGACATTTCTTCATATTAACCATTTTCTTTAGACATGGATTCACTGTAGAAATTTGTTGAAACAGATTAGTTTTGTGAAATGTATTTGTTTTTTGTTTTTTTTTTGTTCTCAAAGATATTGACAGATAATTAGAAAGATGGTTAGATGAAAGACGGTGGCATTAGTGATGTATAGTTGACCAAAATAGTCAATATGATGAGAGCTTTTAAGTGCTTAGATTTGTCATGTTTTTTTATTTTTTATTTTTTTTAAGTCTGTCTAATTTTGGAAAGTACACAATATAGATCACTACAACAAAAAACAATTTCTGTCTAAAAAGGAAAAAAGGCTTTTTGATAGTGGACTTGAAAGACTCAAAGTTGTGGACCCCAGCTTACAAATCTGAAACTCTCAAAGCAGAGGCCGCAAAAAAAACAAAGCAAAACATACATTTTTAAAGTTGCTGTTAAAGTAATTTGTTTTTATATTATATATCAAATGGCTATCAAATGGCTATGATCAATTTATTTCTTTAAAATAATTGTAATATAACTTCTTTAAAATAAGGCTTTGATATAAAACATTTTTTCCAGTGTCAGTGTTTTGGCTGCACTCTTCCACCTATTTTTCATGTTTTTCCTCAGTGTTTAAGAAATTTACAATGCAAATAAATATCCAGCATAAATTGTTTTTTATATATATATATATATATATATATATATATATATATATATATATATATATATATATATATATATATATA
>JAOWBL010000020.1:1328054-1339311 GCA_028564865.1 Zenarchopterus dispar | reverse complement strand
ATGTTAAGAAAAACTGCATAATTGCAGCTGCTAGAGCCGCAGACTCAGATGAAATGGCTGTTTGACTGTTAGAAGGCCACAAAATTACCCACTTACCAAGTTGTTTCATGAGGGCCAGAGGTAATATCACTGCCACAGAAACAATGATGACCAGGTAATTTCCATTCAAGAACCATTCTCTGTTGAGAGGCAGACAGAAAAAAAAATCATTATACTGATTTTAAATAATTTGCCTTAAACACTCCTATCAATCTCATTCGTGCAGGTACTGATTATTGATTGGGTTCCTGCAAGAACACACTCTGTAAAAAGCTAGATGTTTAGCCATGTGAAAAATAAAGTTTATAGCACAGGAAAGAAAATTTTAGATTATCGAAAAAAAAAAAAAAGTACGGGTACTCCGGCTTCCTCCCACAGTCCAAAAACATGTAAGTTAGGTTGATTGATGATTCTAAATTGTCCACAGGTGTGAGTATGAGTGTGGATGGTTGTTTGTCTCTATATGTGGCCTTGCTATGGATTGGCGACCTGTCCAGGGTGTACCTGCCTATAATGACCTGGGATACACTCCAGCAGACCCCTGTGACCCTGCATAGGATTGAGCAGGTATAGAAAATGGATGGATGAAAGAAAGAAAGACTAAAAATAAAATCTTTAAACACAATTTGGATTTGTAAACTATTATGTAGGAACACCCCATGCTCAGTGCAAGAACTATGGGAATATAACAATACACACGTTCAAAGAAAAAAAATTGATTATACAAACTCCATTCCAAGAAGGAACGATCGTCTGTTGTCTCAGATTACTTTGACAAGATTACATTTAATGATTATCATCACTATGATTTTGCTCTGTGGGGCAGCATTCACAGGGCTATTCCAGTCCTCTTATTGGATAAAGTCTTTCATCACAAAGTCTCACCACAGAAACCTAATTCACAGTTGGCTCTTGGTCACAAAGCAAAGTTCGAAGACAACAAACTTGAATCACAATTACATCGCAAATGAAAATTTGAAATTAAATTTAACAGTACCATGAGTCTTTGTATTAACAAGGCTGGAATTGTCCTCGATCAAAGCGCCAGCCCCCCTCAGCTTGCTAAAGTATGTTTACCTTGGACAGCTGGTGACAGAAAGTGAGGATCTATACATTTAACACTTTCAGCTAAGAATTCTGGAAAAAAGATACTAAGATATTGAACAGAGAGGAAGAGAAAAACATCATGAAAAAATCTTATCATTCCACCTCTGCCAGTGTCTGGAAAACATGTATCTTCTCCAAAGACAACATCCGCTTCAAACTTAATAACATCCTAAGACAGAAACTGGATTACCCAAAGGACAAAACACCTGGGACCAGAGTTATAATGGTTTTGAATTTTTCATTTTAACTTTGTTTAGTTTTAGTTAGTTTAACAAGCGCACCATTAGTTTTAGTTTTAAAAAAATCATGGGGTCATGCTCTGGGTCTCTGGAAAGCGCCTAGAGACAACTTGTATTGTAATAGATGCTATATAAATAAAATTTCTCTTTGTAAAAGACATCACGATGGCGATTATAAGGGTGCTGCTGAGACACAGACTGCTCTTCAACAAAGTTCCTTTTGTCCAGATGTGTCAGTCTGACATAAAGGCCAATTTACTGTGAGATATTCACAAGATGTGACCTGTATAAAATGAGTGTAATATATCTTTCTCGTGCACCATCAGAGTCTGCACTCTTGTTCCCTTCTCCCACTGGAACGAATAAACTCATGGCACGTGGCTCGTTTTCTCTAGCTGAAGCAGCACAATAAAAGTATAAACCTGCTGTGTTACTAAATGTTGCGCAACAATATTTTGTGTCAACGAAATTGCCAAACTAAAAAGAAAAAAAACTACAATTTTCCACTAAGTAGATGAGATTAATATGAGAAATTCAGCAAAGTGTATGTGATACAGGCTCCCACTGACACACTGATGACATGTTACTGTCACATGTCAAGGAAAGAAACCTCAAAGTTATTTTTAGAACAACACAACAGGGTGATTCATTTCTTGTCCTCTGTGAGGGTTGAGGTGGTGAGAGATGCAACACACTCAGAAATATCTTAAAGACAAAGAAGCTCATCTATTTTGTTGTCATCTTGACTTGCGACCACTGGGCTACACAATATGCAGACGTATGTGACAAACAATCACTCTACACTAACACACCAGTGAATTTCTAATAAGCTGACCAATCGAGCATATACAAAGACACAGCGTTGGCAGTTCATTACTTAATTATCTCACTTGGACCAAATTAGTAGTAAACAACACATATCTACAACACAAACAGACAGGGAGTGGGGAAAAGGAGGAGGAAAAACTGTGTATTTCCATCGAGCTGAGGCCTCGACTTTGACTGGGTCATTGCAGCACCTTGACTGTTTTCTTTCTCTGCTATTCTGTTGTAGATTTGCTCCTGAGTCTGACAGCATTGTCCTGTTGCTTGACCCAGTTTGGTAGGCCAGGGTGACATTTGACTTGACAATACTTTGATATGCAGGAGGTATTCATGAATGACTAAATGACTGAAAAGGCTTATGGCTACATCTTTTGGTATCATATCAAAATATATAAAACTAACATCTAAAAGAAGATGTTCCTTGTATCCTGTATCACCACGCCCTTTGTTATATTATGTACAGTAGAAGGCTTTATCTTGTCATTTGGATTATCCCTTTTTATTTGTTCACCCCTGTGCACAAATAAAAAAAAAATCTTTCATATAAACACACACACACACACGCACACACACATTCAGGATGAGATGCCCCTGTGAAAACCCAGTTTATCATTTTAAATAAACACAGAATCGTGACCGTTGCCCAGAGCACTGTCACTACTACACATTTAAACAAAAAATAGGTCTGAAAACAGCACATAATGTGAGTGTGTTGGCACAGTTTATTACTTCTATCAAAGTAGAACTTATGAAGCCAAACATGTATAAACAAAACATGTTAGCAGCTGTTGGCAGTCCTCATTCGCTTCCTTTAAATCTGCACAGTAACATTCTCAAAAACATGAAGTAGGTGAGGATACTTTCTAGCAGGGGTAACATCACATTTGTAATTTAATCCAAGAGAGTGAGTATTGTTTGTCTCAGACATCCCACAGTTTCAATTTTCAGCTGTGGAGTCTAGCTGTGTTTTGATGCTTGTGTTCTTGGTGGCTGTGCCGCTGTCTTCCTCTGAGGTCACGATACTTGCTTGTTTTCACACCAGCTCCTCAGAACATCCAGAGCACCACCAGGCCCGGTAATTGACACAGACTGAATCTTTGAACACACTTGAGTGATGGTTGCATGGGGTCCGTTTGTGATGTGATGAGATAATGTAGTTTGTTTTTACAGCTTGATGAGATTGCCCTTTCATCATCTGGTGGGATAAGATTTGCCGAGATGCTTAAAGATATTTGTTTTGTTTTGTATTTATTTTTTTTCCTGAAATCAACATAGGACAACATAAGATGAGGAAAATATAGTAATAAAGTTAATATTAACAATAAAAATGTAAGTTATGATCATGCAAATATGGGATATCTAACTGTATGTCTTTTACTCTGTGTCTTATGAGGAGATTGGAACCAGGGGACAAACTCTTAACTCCTTTTTTTATAATAATAATAGTATGTATTTATTGTAAAGTGTGTTGACTGAACTTTCAAAAGCCATGTCATGCACTTGCCACTCACCCTGCAGGCTTGTCCACTTTCAGAAATGCCTGGATGACCAGAGGAAACTCATATTTGACTATGTAAAGGTAGCTGGACATGGCTGTGAAGGAGAAGTGCATCGACAGTGAGATGTATTTACAGAGTAGCACCAAATGGATCCATTACACAAACACACCGAATTTATTAATCCTGAATAGAAAATCACAGAAAATTATGAGCATTATCCATGAAAGGTCAAATAAACAAACAAAAAAAATAAATAAATAAAAAGAAAGAAGAATGCATAGTCACGTGTAAGGACAGATGGCAGTGTGTGACCTCACCTCCAATGTTCTGTAGCGTGATGGCAATGCCTGCCGCCATCTTCCCCGGTGTCCCAAAAGCCCTGTAACCAAGCTGCTCATATGCACGAATACCTGAGCCACAAGCACACAAGATAAAATAACATTATCCCTGTGTCAAATCCATACCAACAGACTCCGGGCTGAGGAGACTGTAGATCTAATCATGTTGCAAGTTTAGCAAGAACAGTTGAGGGCATTCAGATACACACATTTTCATCACCTAATATCAAAGTATATTTAAAAATTTGCTTATCAGATAGTGCAGCTTGTCTAGCTGCGTACGTACCTACAATACCAGATGACTTCAGCAGTAAATGGATGGAGTATGATGAAAGGACTGCTACCACTGTTAGGAGTAACCTGAAACAAATATAGGATAGACAAGCATCATCTCACCTCTCAAAACCAAAAACTCCAACTATCATTCTGTTTTAGTTCTACATTTTTATCCTGCAGCATGTGTTACCCTGTAATGTAGTTATTTATACAGCTGCATAGCAGCAATATGGGGTTTTTTTTGGTTGCGTTGACTGCATTGGAAAACCCTGTAGGTCGACTTCACACCAGACTGTTGGTCCAGCTGAGCCGCAGACGTTGCCCTACCAGCCCCTTTGTCCTTCCTCACAGTCACTAGCACGTATACATGCCAGATGGAAAAACACATCCAATGAAGCGCTGAGTTTTACCAAACGAGAACTCAGAGAACAATAATCATCTTTCTCTTTGATCCTCGACTGAAATATCCCTCTTCACTCAAGTCCTTCTGTTCATTTTCAGTTATTTCCTCAAGAGGTTTTTACAGTCGTTTCTCCACTTCAGTGTTTCTACAGGCAATTTCTTTTTGTGCATTTTGCAACACCCACCTGTATTTCAAACTAACTATCAGATTCTGCTATAGGGTTGCACACACGTTATATTCCCTTGTTGTTCTCATTAAAAATCATTAAATCATTACAAATCATTATACGTAAACGTACATTTTTTAGAATATTTTCAACCATCTGGTCAAGTTTCAGTTCAAAAGCTTGCTGCCATAAAACATGTAAAGAGTTCCTCACTTGGTTAAAAACCTGAACTTATTGTCCTATTTACGCACACCACAAGCACAAAATGTATTATCATACAAAATGCCAACAGAAGTATGATACCAGTATTTTGGTAGATGTGATACAGTACATATATTTCTCACTCTAATTATTTAAATTTAGAATTAGAAGGATTTAAAAAAAAAAAAAAAAACCCCACACTCATGACAAACCCTTAGCCTGAGGAAGTTTCATGAATGGAACCTTGATCTACTGGATTTCCATGACTTAATCCACCTCATTCCAACAATTTACTGTTTAACATTTTGTTGTTGCCATTGGCACCATTAACTTTCCCTCTTTCTCTCTCACACACACTCTGTCTGTTTCTGTCTCCTTTTTGAAAGATCAGGCAGCCCGTCTTTCACCTCACTTTCAACTCTTGGCAAGTTTGACTTTTTTTTCCCTTCCTTTCCACAAACTATGTGAAAGAATGCAGAGTTGACTTGCGGGTGAGGAGTCAGTCAGTCAAGTGGCAGTGGGAGGACAGATCTGCTGACAGTCAGACAAACTGACACACTTGGGTCAGTGTAGTTCGGCTCATGGATTTCCACCCCAATGCATTCCTACCCAGACCAGGGCGACTGACCCAATAAACTGCACCCACAAACAAAAGTCAGAATTGCAAAAACGATGAAACAGCTGAAGTAAATGGCATTCTCTGACATGTATTTTATGCATTTAATTATTTGAATAAACTTTGTTTTGAAAGAAGTTGGGATGCTGTGTAAAATGTGGAGAAAGAGTACAGTGGATTGAAAATCATTTATTGAATTTTGACTTTTTTCCGAGTAATATATGCTTATTTATTTTATTATCAAAAAACTAAAAGAAAACAGAAAATAAGTTTTCTAGGTTGACTTGATTCCTATTGTAAATTAATTAATGATAAATCTGGTAAAAGAATTCAAGCTTAGGTGTTTTTTTTCTTATTGCACACAGATTGCTACGTGTAATAAGAGCCTGAATTTATGAATCTGAAATCCTCTCTGAACAATATATACAGCTTTATAAACAAAGTACACTACTATTCAGATGTTTTTTTCATGTAAAGCCAACCTTATTTCAGAAGGACATTGTCAACACGTATTGTTCCTGAATTTCAACTGCATGACTCTGGAGGAAGAGAATCCTGTTGCTAAACCGACTGAAGGTCAGGCCACTCAGCTGAAAATACTTGAAACTTACAAAACAAAAAAAACATGACTGGTGACCTGACCAGGACATACTCCACCTCAGCCAACAAAATAGAAATGTCTGTGGAGTGAATTGATGCATCTTGCCTGACATCAGTCTGCATACTGAAGTGGAAGAGTAAAGGTTGAATCATCCCTCAAAGTTCAAGCTAGAGAAGATGTCTGCTCCAGTTGATCTAGAACAACCTATATGTTAAATGACCATGCAACATTTATTTTGCTTTTGCCTTTTGTTTGAGAAAAAATGTTTGACTCAGTACTGATCTTCTGTCTCTGCTAGAAACATGGCCTGGGGATGAGAGTGACTTACTCTGCTGGTGGAAAGGGGACAATCATCAGCCTGGAGTCTAATATGCAATGCAGAATAGCTGCCAGTATTTCTGTATCAAATATTTCTGTGGCCTTGCCTGTGTTTTCAGCTGCTACTCTATGTTTTAATAAAACATTGGTGGTACAAATAAAGACAGAGACCCTCAGGTGCAACAGGATGGGTAAGTGCATACTATCTATTATATCTGTTCAAGTAATGTAAATATATACGACTGTTTGAATATATAAAGGGGCCTGGTTGAATACAGGGTTACATTCAGCTCCTGTTCAGCTCTGTGTCACAGAGTCTGCCATTTAGTGACAGAGGGTTCAGAAACTAAAAACCGCACATAGTCACACAATTCAGATCAAAAATAAGTAGCTTTTTCTACCACGAGGGAAAATCCTGCAGACATGACTACTTCAAAGAAAAAGTTAAATGACATTCTTGAAAAACATTAAATGCCAATGGTTGCTACTGAACATTAAAAATACATTTAGGATCCTCCCTGGTCCAAATTTGAATGCTCACAC
This sequence comes from Zenarchopterus dispar, assembly GCA_028564865.1. Lineage (NCBI taxonomy): Eukaryota > Metazoa > Chordata > Actinopteri > Beloniformes > Zenarchopteridae > Zenarchopterus > Zenarchopterus dispar. The sequence goes on along the minus strand of JAOWBL010000020.1, from coordinate 1,332,140 downwards.
AAATGTATATTTTTTTCTTGTGTATTTTGTTCTTTAATAACAAGCTACCACTTAGAAATAGGAGGACAGCTGATTTATAACATAGATGCAAATGGTCGTGATTGCCACTGAATCTAAAATATGCTTCCACCTTTTGCTAAAGTTTGCATAAAAATTATGCAGGGATACCTAGTTGAACCAACTAGATTGACTACATTTTATAAGAGGTTTACAGGCAAGACCTACAACAGTGAGGTTTAATCTTTTACAACCTGCTTCAGCAACTGCGACCCTGCCGCATAGGCACCAGGATCAGAGGAAATTTAGACAAGTTACACATAGGAACACATACCAACACTAAAACAGTTGAGAGGAACAATAGCTAGCAAGCTTTAAATGCTATTGCTGATGTTGTGTGTCAAAAACTACACGATAAAAGTGCAAAAAGAGAAATAGACAATAAACTCATCCTGCTGGTGTGATATGAAAACTCTACTTTAGTGAAAGGTCTAAAGGCATCTATTAATTAACTGATATGAAGCGCTGCTACGGAGACGTTTGGACAGTATACTGCTAATGGACCACACACTCACCAACTAGTTAAACATAGATAATTATAGGCTAAAATTAAACTCAATAAAATCTTAAGCTCCTAAATTAATGTTCGCAAATAAGTGTGTAGTTGGAAATTAAGGCTTGATTACAGTGTAACAAAACTTGATTTATAATTACAAACTCAGGAATCATCTTTGCACCTTAATTCACAAACTTAAAATCATATTAAGTTTAATTTGAGCACACAGAAGATCAATCGCACAGACATGATTTGATTACTATTTGGATCTGTGACCTCAATTTGATTTTTTTATGGCACAGGGCTTCCAGAATTCCATTAAGGCAAGTAATTATTTATCCATCTAATGAAGAACGTCTTACATTTACAGTACAGTTAGGTACAATTTGTCCAGCAAAGGAATGCAATACTTGCAGGATTGAAAATCAATTACTATTTTGGGGGCTGTGATTCAGCAAATGCTTCTATTCTGCAATGGCAGCTTTGCAAATGTAAAGTGTCAGATCTTAATGAGTGACTTACAGAAACAGGACAACTCCTGTGTTGGCCATTGCATATGCAAGTCCTAGAATTCCACTTCCCATAATTGCATTTCCCAGGTTGAAGACAGACATCCCAAATGAGGTTTTTCCTTCAAACTGCAAGCAATGCAGGACAAAAGACATTCACAAGTAGGTTAAATCCTCTACTAGCACTCCAAGTGTGGCACATAATTACAATATAAGTTGTATATGAGCTTACGTCTGTAAAGCGTGTTGTCTTCTTGTCATCCACACCTGATAGGAAGTCCTGGCTCTCTGGGAGGTTGGCTTCTGTATTTTCAGTTCTGTGAAGACTAATTGATTAGAAAAACTGTTGTAAGAATGATGCATAACCAAAGTCTACTCAAGGCCATCTTCTCGTAACAGCACAAGCTCACGTTTTAAACATGCATTTATTTCCACACAAGGCACGGCAGCAACAGACAGCACAAATGAAAGTGAAACGCATTCTCTCCTCATTATTGTCTCATACATACCTAGCATTCTGGGCACTATTGGCTACAGTTTCCCTACAAGCAGTGCAGCGCGAGGTCATCCATCACCCAACGAGAGCACAAAGTGGAAAAACACCCACAGTCATAAGATAACAAGAGCAACAGGGGACATGTATAAATCATCCTCTGTATCCTGGAGATACAAGCTGTAATTAAATCGTCTATTACACAGACAGAGCATACAGACAAATGTGCCAGACAACCTGACATGATAATTAAGCAATGAACTCATTCCATTATCCAGTACAAATTCTAGCACAGCAACTGAGCAACTAAGTGGTAAAATTAATGGACAGAGATATAACCTTTGTTGGTGCATTTCATGCAGAGCAAACTTCTAAATGATCTAAAACTGGCCAATGAGCTTACAAGGGTGAAAGGTCCTGGAACCTATCCCTTAGCTTTTATTATAGTTTGTGTTTAAGACTACTTCATGAAATAAAGAAATAAAGAGCAGCTCCTTGATTATTCTGAGAACATATGTAGCTGCTCTGAAATTTTAAACATGAGCAGATTTGTTGAATACAACAGTGATCTATAACAAACAGTTTCATGATCAGTCGTGATTTTGATATGTAACTATACAACATGATCATTATTTTTAAAGGTAAAGCTGGGTTATTGCATACTGAGTTGATTTAACTCTCAGGGACCAGGATTTGCTGCATTTGCTCTGTCTGTGACACTTTACTCAAACAATAAGCTAAATAACCCCACATGAGCACAACAACAATATTGGCCAAAATATCAGCTGAAACACATCCACACACTTGGATTTATCAAAATATTTTACTCATTTAAAACCATTTCTGTTTAGCATTTGTGTTGTTGTTTTATCCCTCTTTTACTCTTACTCCAATTCTTCATGAACAATATTTTCTGATTTCTTTAAACTCATTAAAGTTGTATTTGGAGTAAGAGAAAACTGATTACAAATTTTAACCACATTAAAACCCTATCACAGGAACATTTTCTTACTTAGAATAAAGTCATTAGCAAGAATACTGCAGTAAATAGAAATTTAGGTGATAAATCAAATCACGCAAATAATACATTTGTTTAACAAGAAGCACATGTTTATGTAAAGTTAAAATACATTACAACACCATCAGTAAGGAGTGTGGTAACTCGACATCCACCTAAAGTATCATGAGACATAAAGTGGCATAATCATGTGAAAGAGTGCTTCCTGATTTCATGGAGTAAGCCAGTGATTAAATTGAAAAAAAAAGAACTATGTGAGATTGTTTTTGTTTCAGTTAGTTTTTAACTAAGTGAATTAAAGGCTAAAGTTCGACTGTTTCCACATTTTCTGAAATACTGATGTAATTTAGGGACTATATTTTGCTAAGTTACTTGACTCAGAAACTGCCCATTGCTTTATTTGTGACTTGTCCCCACTTCACAGTTAGTGCCTGAAGACTGTAAAATAACTTAATATGAAAATTATTAATATTTTTGATTTGGAAACAAAGACCAATTAAAAAACAGACACATTACTGAAAGGACAGAAGTCAGAGTCCTTTGTGATAATCCAGAATACTCACTTTTCACAGTCATCTGCAGGTGGAGTCTTGGCCAAAGCTGTGATCTCCTCCCCAGGCTCATGGCCTTTCCCATTAGGAATAGCATTCACTTCCGCTGGGGAATTTTCCACGGTCTCTGCTGGTTTATCCTCACTCATATCTGCTCAGCTACGTATTAATCTAACTTGAACTGTGGAGATGTTTGACTTTTTCTGAATACGCAGTGAGTGATTCAAGAGAGATGTTATTTTGTTCTTCTTTGGATCTGTGAAAGAAAATAAAAAAGGAATGGCAATTAATGTCTAAAAAGATAATGAATAAACATTTGCAGTTTTAATATTTTAAATGTTGGGATTTCAGAGAGATGTGGTATTTTTTGTTCTTCTTGTTGTGGACAATGTGGATAGAAAACTACTAATGTTAAATAAAAACTCATTCCAATTTAGGTTTTTTTCTACTTTTTCAGGTAAACAGAAGCATTAAGTCATACATTATGAGTAAAGAAAAATATTTCAAGTTTTAAAATTAAGAAGAATGTGTTCACAATTCATTGGATTATGAAAGCTGACGACAGAGTTTTAATCTTACAAAAACATGACAGTTTGGAGATTTCTTGTACATGATTGTCATAAGAGAGCAACAAAACGTAAATCCTGCTGGAGACTTAAGATGTCTAATTTCAAGGAATAACAGAATGAAAAAAAAAGATCATTGATAGCTTAGCCATATAAAAGAAAACCACAAAAGCAATAAAATAGAGCAGCAAGGGAAAGACATTACATTGAATAAATATTCTTAATTACAAAGAAAATAATGAGTGTCTTTATATTATTATTATTTTTATTATTATTATTATTATTATACATACATCTATTAATTTAAAAACAAACATATATGGAAAATATAGACAAGGTACAAGTGAAAAAAATGTGGATGAAAAAAAGAAAAAATTAGCAGCTTCCACTCAAAAC
>JAOWBL010000020.1:1296851-1321572 GCA_028564865.1 Zenarchopterus dispar | reverse complement strand
ATGGAAAATATAGACAAGGTACAAGTGAAAAAAATGTGGATGAAAAAAAGAAAAAATTAGCAGCTTCCACTCAAAACATATGATTGACATAGATGTTGAATAGATGTTTTGGCAAATCCTATGAATAATTGACATATTAAGTGACATGTCCTCCCTGTGAGGAAACAAAGTTTTTTAGTTTGATGTGACACACTGGGCTTCAAACCAGGATTGCATTTCCTGAGTATTCTGTTGTTTTGTATTAACTGACCAGCTGGCTTATGGGGCCCAAGAGGGCCCCTGTGACATGTATCTCCTAGATGCTGTTGACTAAAGACCCCCTATCTGGCTGGCCCCAAATGATCTCTTTTGCTCTGCAGCCTAAACAGCAGCTACAATGGTGACCATGTTGAGATCTATCAAGAAAGAACACACAAATGGTTGAACCCTCAGCACTGAGATAAAAGAGTAGAACCAGCCAGGACCAGCTACGAACCAGTTCTAGTTGTCTTTGTGCCTCCATTTCTCCGCTTGTCACTTTTCTCTTGGTTTCCTCTCTCATTCAGGAAGGCTCAGCACAGCCACGATGCTCAGGGTTTTCTGTACTACCATTCCTGGCAACCTCTCAGCTACCCTTGTTCCCTTAGGCCTCTTCCGCTTCACAGCCTACTCTGATAAAGGTAGCTGTTTGTGGCAAAGAAATATTTTAACACATCAAATACAGTGCGAGGTGAAAAACCCCTGTTCTTCACCTAGCAGTCCTCTGAACCAATTGGCCGCTTCTTTGTGAGCTTCCCTGTACAGCCAGGTCTCTTGCGGTCTCTGGCTAAAGCTGGTCAACGTGGTTGGGCAGCAAAGCACAGTGCACAATGGCACATGTTGTGCGGTTTCCTGGGAACGGGTTGGGGAACAGTGGCACTATTGTGCCAGGCATCATTATATTGCCGAGGCCCTCTTGGCTGTAGTTCACCAGGCCACTCGAAAGGCTGAAAAGGTATTTCACTCTCTAATTGAAAAGCAGCCATCTTGAATTCAACAAATGCCAGTACCCAGTATTCATGCATAGTTGTAGCAGACTTGGTGATGGTAACAATGACAGAGGTAGGGCCAGCTTCATGGGACAAATCACTGCACGGAACCACATTGCCACTCAGACTGTCTACAAATCACGAAGAGGTTGCAGTAAGCATTGAGGGACAACAAATGATGGGCTGGACAGCAACAAGTGGTACTCCCCTGTAGCCTTGAGAAGTGGTGCTTGAAACGCCAGACATGACTTATTCATGTTCAAAAGCAAAGGAAATACATGACAGCTAAGAGATAATCCATTAAACATCATAATTATGAGGGCTTTTGAGGGTTTGGAAGAACATAAAGGTGAACAAGAGATAGAAACACTATGGGAAAAATTAAGCTTTAAAAATATTACAAGAAAACTACTGACTCAAACTTGTAAAAGTATTTTTTAAGAATGCAAATTACTTGTCAAAGTACATGTACATCAGGGATTATTTGTGTGCAACCTACTCTTAAAGCAGTTTGTGAAACTGTCACAAATCCTGTGTTCTAGGAAACATTCTCCTTTATTCTCCTTTACATTGACATGGAAATAAATGTAAACAAGATGTCTAATGGTAAAAGTGGAACTGTCAAAGGAGTCTTGTCTTCAATACGTATAGAAGGTGACAAAGCACTAATGTGGAAGCTGAAGAACCTTCACAGACAACTTTAGACATAAGTTCAAGCCACAAAAGCTGTGCATTTTGCTGTCATCTGCACCAATACAATTATTATAGTTTTCTTCCCACTTCAAAAACCATTATGTAACATGGCTCTAGACTTAAAACATGGATATTAGCTATGCACTTTAGACCCAAGCACCACTATTTGTAAGGTAAGGGTCAAGTTGTGAATAAGAAGCTACAAGTAATTAGAGGCAAGAAAAAAGGAGAAACAATGACTTGCAGAAACAAACTCGAGTTTCAGTCCAACAGTTGCCACAGAACCATTGTGATGTGAAACAGAGGTACGGTTGTGTGAATGAACTGAAACACTCTGTAGTCTGTAGACACTATGTCATGCAAGAAAAAAAAAAGTTAATGTGTCTGCATGAACGACCACAGTACTTTCAAACACCTCTTTTTCAAGAAAACAAGGCCATGTGTTTTCAGGAACATTGTTTTGTAGTTTTCTTTCTAATCACATAACATAGGATGCAGAACAGAGACAGGATGGCAGGAGGATATTTAGTCTCCCTTTTCAATCTGACTGACCCAGTAAAATACAATTAACCACAATTTTCTCATGAGAAGACACCACCAATGTTTGCTACAGCTCCTAGCTTAGCAACAAAAAAGCATTAAAGACAAGAAAATACAGCTAAACAACTACAGGATCGGGTGGGAAAAAAGGAAAGATCATCTTTATAAACCCAATAAACCCAACTTTTATGCAGATTTTAAAATCCTACACAAGACTTAATGCCATGCTGTGACGCTCTTGCTGAGAGTAAATGAATCTTTTCACAGCAGCAGCCAAGGCTAAGTTTATTCAAGTCCTCATCCAAAGGATAACATCCGTTTGCAAACACATAGTTGATTGTGTGTCTCAGTTTTCTAGCTCTGACGTAAGGAGCTTTGCAACGACGTCATCTCACGAGGAGAGAAGTAGAGCCAGGCAGCATCACTGATTGTTATTCCTAAACTGACACCAGAACCAAATAAGTATCCATGCTGATTAATCCTCACTATTTTACATTTGTCCACGCTGCTGTCTGGTAGCCTTGCAGTTTCATAGTATAATTAAATGTGAAGCTTTGTGTTTGTGTTTGTGTGGGGAGGGGGTGGGGGGCTTATGTAATACAGTAAGTAATCTTTAATACTGTCTCCTCTGCTGCTATTTCATGACATTGTGAGACTCCTATAGTTTTAAAAGCTCTTTCTTAATTGAGTCCCCAGTTGTAATTCAGACATACTCTTAATCCACTAAAGTATGTATTTAAACCACTGACTGAAGTAAAAACAAAGCCAAAACATTCAAGATCTTATTGGAAAGTCAGAATAATCCTTTACTGTAAAGGCTGACGATCACAAATATGGAGCAGATCAGATTAGGACCCATCTCACTCAAGCGGGAAATCTGTATCAAAACCTGCTCAAGTCACGTTATGCACTTCCGGAATAAAAATAACCACAGAGGAGAGGAAAACCTCTGTGTAACTCTATGTCATCTTACACACAAAGTTGTGTTTAACTTTTTTTTTTTGCATGTGCCACTAAACAGAGCAGCTGCTTGAAATAAGCTGTAAATACTCACTGAATGCATCCAGTAACCATCTGCCTGTGTTCTGGTTCTTCACACCAGGGTAAACAGTCGCATAAATACACATAATGAGACACAAACACACATGAAGACATATGATGTGTAGCCCCAGGAAAATGCTGCGTGGCTGTTAAGCTTATAAAACAATTCAAAGAGACAAAAAGAAGAAAATAAAGCTGTCATCATTAGAGAAACTGCAAGACAAATGTAAAAACTCAGATATTTGCATGAAGAAAAGTGTCAAATGATTATAACAATGATGCCACTACATAAATTTTCAGTGACGAAAGACAAAAGTCTGTGCTGGTCAACTTTTTTTAAAATCTCTTGGGGAAAAGACTGATTTTATGGGAAAATATGATTGATTTGATCATTCACTGATGATTCACTGAGCTTTATCAATCAGTCAAGAAAGGCCAACTTCAATGTGACTTCATATGAAGTCAGACAGTATGAAGACACTGTGAGATGTTTGTCCATTTTATTATTACAAGTTGCTAACTTTATCAAAACCTGTGAGAATACTTGCTCATGGGGCGATCAACATAAGAAGAGAATTCAGTTTCGGTAGTTCATTGACATTGGTCCATGGCATGTTCTCTTATTCTTTTAGTGTTGACAAGTTCTGTTTTTCTTATTCCTGATTAATCTTGATATGTTTTTCTTCTGCATCTTCTTTAGCTGTGTCTTCTTCCCATTTATTGTCCAGTACCAGTGTGTTTGTGCACTCTGATAAGCTTTGCTTTGCTTTCTGGACTTGTCTCTTACCGGCTTTCAGTCAATGTTCTGCACTATCGCACCATGCATGCATGTCCGTCCATCCGTCCATCCATCCATTCATCCATCCATCCATCACTGGAAGGTATTTTGACTTGTAAATTAACAGCTTTACTTTTCAGTAAAGATTTCTTCATCACAGCGCCACAACTGGTACAACATCTACATCACTGTGGATTCTGCTTTAGTGTGCTTGCCAATATCCCACTCTGCTCAACGCCTAATTATAAATAAGACCCCCAGAAAGATGAATTCTCCCATTTTAGTCAGCAATTTATTTCTAACCTGGAGTGTGCAGTCCACCATTTTCCAACTAAGGAACATGACCTCTGACAAGAATTTTCATCCTGTGCTTCATGCACAGCTGCAAACCACGCATAGCTGCAAACCACGTTGGTGCCTGCTGGAGATCTCACGATGACATGATCTGCAAAAAGTAAGGTGTAATCCACGGCTCACCAAAATAGAAACCCTCCAGCCTCAGGCTGCACCTTTAAATTTTTCCCATAAAGGTTATAAACAGAACCAGTGACACAGAGTACCCCTGGCTGAGTCCAATACCCACTTGGTCTAATTTGCTGATGTCAGTGTAAACCGTCACAATGGGCCTGATACTATGATATTTCTGAGGTATTCCCACAGTCCACCTCATGGAACGCAGTTGTTAGCCTTCTACAAGTCCACAACACACTTGAAGACAAGCTGGACAAACTCCCACTCATCCTCCAGTATCCCAAGGATGCATGGGAGCTGGACAAGCTGGTCCAGTGTTCCATGACCAGGACAAAAACTGCATTGTTCTGGACTATTTCATCCATCATCCAGGCACTTTCTAAAGGAGGCTGAAAACTATGATCCCTTGTAGTTAAAACACAAACTGTGGTATCCCTTTTTAAAATTATAGGCCACTACCCGAGACTGCCAATCCAGAGACATTGTCCCTGACTTCCACATGTGTTATTCAAGGGTGTGAACCAAGACTGCTCAAAAGGATTGATGGCAATAATATCCCCATCATTGTTTTGCATAGCTATTTGGCTCTTGTTTTGGTTCTGTCTCACTTGTCATTATGGCCTGTCATCTGTTCTGTTTTTTTTGTTTGTTTGTTTTTTTTGTTTGTTGTGTGTTTTTTTTTTTAAAACACCTCAGCAGTGGTTGTGAGTCCTACATTTCTACACATCCAGTGACACCATCTTTTATGCATCAGTCCAAATGAATCCTCTTGTATCCATATATTTGTGCAGGTTCTTCCAGGCCCTTCTAGATGACTGAACAAACTGCTCAATACCTGCCATTAGTCTTTTCGTTTCACATGCTTTCAGCAACCAAAGTATGAGTCTTTCCCCAATGATAACACTGTACTTAGAAACCATAGACTGTCATTAGAATTCACTCTTTGATTATCAGTAAACATTCAATTTAAATAGTTAAAAACACATATAAATTAAACTTAACTGAATTGAACTGAAATGAATTGAATTTAACTGTACTGAACTGAAAATTACTCCAATAATCCCTAATGGAAATGATGTTGCACTACAAATTAACAGTATATAAATAAAAAAAAAAAAGTCAAAACTGCCACAGATTGGGAGGCATTTTAAACAAATACAATGTCCCATTTTCTTCAGAGTTGAGATGTTGTGTTTTCTGTGATAATTATTTTTGTAAAATAAAATATTGAACATTAAAAAACATACTGTAAATTCATGCATTACTTTTTATTTTTCTACATTTTGCCATGCAGCCAGAAAACTTCAATTTCCTTTCTCTGACATACCTTCTGTAATTACAGCATACTGCCTTTGTAGGGCAGCAGAGTTGCTATCTGTCCATTGCAGGCAGAGGAAGATTTCTCCACACCACAGAGATTCCCTATGTATGTCAAAGTGACTCAAGAACCAGTTTTACAGATGTGTTGGTGCTGTGCATTTAACTCTGAGCAGGAAATGAATGTGCATGAAATTACATGTGAGAGAATAATGGACATTTAGCTATCTTCAGGTCTGTCATTTGGCACTAGTTGCCTCACAAGCCTGTTTCCTTACAATGCTGTCCTCCCATCTAATTCATTCTGTCTCTTCTTCTCTCCCGCAAGCCATGAAGTACCACTGTGATTAGCCAGCAGGATGAATAAGAGATTAACTTCTGACTGGGAGATTTGTTAGTCAACCGTTGAGATGCTTCTCAGCTCCGAGATTCCTATAAGCTGTTGAGAGATCCATATGTCAGCCATACAGGAAAAAATCTCAGCTTGGCAGGGTATTTGAATAACCTGTGAGATGGAGGGTATAATCTTACAGCAGGTGTTGCAGTCTCTAATCATGTTTATTCTGTAGGTTAAAAATGGAACCATAAAAGTTATTCCTCCAATGATTTAGTGCTACATTTAATCCATTTCACTGATGTTAATGTCCACAAACGAATGTGTCCTTTGCACTATCATTGGAATAATGACCTTGCTTAATCTCACCACGTATTGGCTAATACATATGCTCTAATATTTGCAAAATCACAGTCAATCATATGTTCAATTTATGCAAAATTATAGGTAAAATAATTATGCCAAATTTTAAAACTTGAACCTATAATTTATTGTATTTCTTTTACTAAAAACTATTGGTAATGCTAAGTCAAAGCACTCTGTCTCCTCTCTCTATTGGATAGTGCACTGCATCCTGGCCTGACTGTCATGCAGTGCCTTGGGATGATGGATGTCCTCACCACAAGGTTAAGGTGAAAGCACAAAAAAGTGAGGCATGAATCGTTTGTGTCTCATGGCTCAAATGTAACACTGACACCCCACATATAAGAGGAAATATAGAGCAGCACACAAAAGTGAGCCCACTGAGCTTTAAACAGTACAGTCAGGATGGGGATTTAATGCAAATATCCACAGGGAGCGTTTTTTTAAAACTGCATGCTGGTACAGCAGTTGTTAGTAAGCAGTGTGCCACGACTAAAACTATGACATAACTGGAAGCCAGCCATGATGGCTCCTCCGTGGTGGCCCATTGCATTCTGGGCTACAGTGTGAGAGATGGACTGGTCAGTTGCATATTGGATTTTTTTTTTCCATAAGCGTAACCCCATGCAGGTATTTTTTGGGAAACTACAGATTGTACAATAGTTAGTACACTGCAAAATGCAAACTGTGTACGACATTTTGTTTGAACCAGTAAAAGTATGTGGTTACATAAATGACCACAGACTGTCAACAAAGATAGAGAAAATATCGCCACTTCCTTTTGTTGCAAAACGTGTAAAAGCCAAACAATGGGATAATGTCATCTTTTGCAAATAAAGCCAACAAATTAATAAGTGTGCTTAAGGTGCAATCACTCAAAATCTGGTAAAGCTGCACCTTCCTATAGCACTGTGCTAGACTGTGGGGGCTTTTACTTGTTCTTTATAATGTGTGAATCAAAACACAGTCAAGAATGAACATTTCGTTTCTTCGACTTCCATCATTTGTTTCCACATTTGCAAATGTCTACTCTAATTATTATCCATGCTCATGTTCTCAGAAGAATTTAAAACTTTAGCACATTTCTGAATTTCTCTGACTGTAAAAATAATGGTATAAAAGATGTCAACTAATTCTTACATTTCGAATCAGATTTATAATTTGTACTCAAACACACAATCTCCTCTTATTTCTACAGTCCTCTTTTAATTATGGCTCCAGGATTTTAATTGTAAACTAGGCTCTCAGTTTGTGAAAAATAATCATAGTTAGTTAATATGTGCAAATCGTTAATAGTTGACTTCACTCTCTAACTGTGATGGGCTATCACAGAAACCCTAAAATTGGAGGTGTATCTTACCAGAAACAGCTACTCACAACCAAGAAACACTAAAGGGGAATCAGTCAAGGCATAATCACTACGGATAAAAAAGGCTTGCGTGCCACTTTTCTGCTCAGATCATGATGAGCTGCTTCACGTATTTGATGGGTTAAATTTTTGCACAGTCAAATCTGTTTCAACAGCAATCTGCGATGTAGAACAAAAGTGTTGAGTTGACCTGAAGGCGATAACAGCTCTGTGGATAAGAACACAAATCTTTTTCTTTTTTCTATTTGTTCTCAGTGCAAAAAGACGAGGTGATGAGTACTGGCCTGGGCTATAACTTAATGATGGCATGGTAATCCTATTCTCAACTCCAAATCAAATTTGGCCTGAGAGATCGCTACACCACCAGGAGCATGTGCTAGAGTTTGTATTGCACTACATCTTGTCAGGTGTAGTAAGAGCAAACGCAATTTACCCTCTCTATAAGATTGTTGTTGTTTTTGTTTTTTTTTAATTATAGGCACATTAGTGTGAACTAAGAATTTCAACCATCTGCAGTGATTCATTGACGTAATGACAACAATGTGCTGTGTTCCTTCACTTCCAAAACTGCAATTTATCACAAAGGCAACAGACGGCACAATGATGCGGTGAGTAAAACTGTCATATTACGGCAAGAAGGTTAATGTTCAAATTCCAGGAGGGATCATTCTGCGTGGAGATTGGATGTGTTTCCATAAACTAAACTGACAATTGGAGTTAGTGTGACTGTGCATGGATATTTATATATGTGGCCCTGTGATGGCCTGGAAAACTGTCCAATTATCAACTGAAGACAAAATGATCTAGTGGGGAGCAGTTAGCATGGCTATTCAACTACATTTACCACCATAAAGCAAAGACAATTTTCAGTTTGTGAACATTCAAATGATGTCCATCCCTTATTTGGACACAATGAAAAAAACACCCTGTCCTTACCAGGTCATAAAACTAGTCAAACAGAAATTCAGAAGGAAAAAAATGTGTCATTATTTATTACACAAAAAGAAAAAGTGCAAAAGCAGTGTGAAAAATGCAGAACCAACTCCCCTCTCCATGATTCAATAGCCTATAAATCAGCTTCACCAGTGATAACATGAAGTAATAACTTTGTGTACGATGTTACTAGTCCCTTTCATTGTAGAGAAAATTTTGCTCACTTTTTAAAAAAAAACATTTCTTCAGTTCATTGAGCTTTATGAGTAGCTGTTTATGTACAGCTCTCTTAAACTCTCACCACAGTATTTTTCAACTCAATGCAGCTCAGTTTTATTTATAACAACATAGTTGGCCAAATGAAGACCAAGAGAATTAAAGTAAAATAAAACAAATAAAATAAATGAATAAGAAAGAAAAAGAAAACAAATTACAATTTGAAAGAATAAAGTCAACATCTCAAACTGGGTTAAAAGCCAAAAGAATAAAAAAATTTAAAAAAATGTAACTTAAACAGGAGCGGTTCAGCCTGCTTGGAATTAAAACCATAATGCCATTTTAATCATGTTAAGGCCTTGACTTTGACCAGGCCATTGTAACACCTCTATTCTTTTCTTTTTCTGTCATTCTGTTGTAGATTTGCTGGTGTGCTTGGGATTATTGTTGTATGACCCACTTTTCTCCATGCTTTGGCTCTTGCAAGAAGAACTTCACATTTGAACCTAGAATACTTAAGAATACAAAGAAGTTTGTGATTGATTCAATGACTGTGGCTGCATGTCAAAACCCAAATCATCAACCCTCTACCACTGTGGCTAACAGTTGGTATATAAGGTGTTACTATCTACAAGTTATTGAAAAATGTGGTGTACCTACTTTTACATAACTGTAGCCATTTACGGTCAACACTAACAATCTTGACTGATCAAATGTTAGTAAGAGTTGCATAGATATATTAAATGATCAAATGGCCATCTAGATGGGAGATAAACTACATAGAAATAAATATAAAAACAAGATCCATTCATTTTATATGCCCACTATGTCCAAATATATACAACATAGAGGACAACACTACCACACCTAAGGATGCTGCATCCATATGGATGCTGTATTTGAATCTCAGCAACAGGACAGAAAGTGGCCTTCCATCGAGACAATCCTAATTCATCACTGCACTCTTCAATGCCAGCTCTGTCTCCCTTCGATCATGTGGCCCAAAACAAAGTACCACACTCTGCTGGTTGCTGCTGTACGTTTCTCTTCTGTTTCCTCCTCATCACACTGGGATGGAGGTGGGGGAAGAGAATGCATCACGAGGACGAATGCATTCATTCTGCGGGGTGTACAACTCACATAGTGTGCAACCACCATGGTGGATGTTGTCCTACTGACTCTGTCACATGCCACAGAACCACGGCAGTCCAAATCTCAATCCACCAACAGAGAACTCCTGAGCACAGCAAGCATCCAACGTAAGTAGATCAATGTAAGACTTCAGAATCAAATGACTTACAGAACAAAGACTTTCTCAAAGCTCAACAGCCAGCAATGGATAATGAAGGAAAATACAGTTTTAGTTGAAGGGAAGGAGTTAATTATTCAAACTCTGGTATCTGGATGAGGGAGTAATGGTAAGATTTACTTCTCTCTGAATGACTGAGATTTCCACAGCAATTGAGTTAACCCCCACACAGCTAGAAACACCTTTCATCCTAGAGGTTGAGATTTTTTTTTTAAAGCAAGAAAGAAAAAGAGAGATATTCTCAGGCACTAAAATCTTTTTTTTTTCTTTTTCTAATGAAACAAATTCTGTACACTCATACATATCCTTTGCAGGATCCATCACTTCGCCCTAAAGGCTCAAAATGTTAGCACCACACAACCTAGTAATGTATTCAGTCACAGACTGGCAATGCAGGGAATGAATTTCAGACAAATTACAATTTTAATCATAAAAGAAGTGGCTTGCATCACTGAATAACTGACTCCTAATCATTTTCTGATGACTGCACATCACAGTTTTAATGTGTAGTCTTATTTTTTCATACTCTCACAGATTCAACAGGCTGGCATTTAAGCTGCATGATCTTATTCAAATTGCAAGTCATCTATAATCTCTTAGCATGCGTCTTCCACCATAATACTCAAATAAACTAGTCTGCACTTAGAAGATGTAGAATTACCATGATATAACTTCTATCATTAAGCTACTCGTGCTAGAAGTAGATGCCACTTATGTATGTAAAATAAAGTTGGAATCTTATCACCCATTTATTTATTTTCAATACACTTAATCCTGTTGAAAGGGTTATTTAAGTATTTCTCAAATGTCATCAGGCAAAAACCCTGGTATAGCCTAGTTAACCTGAATCTCATCCGTCCAACTCAGGGCCACACAAGACAAATGCTCACACCTACAATTTAGAATCACCAGTCAACTTAACATGCATGTTTCTGAGAAAGCTGGAGTAACCCAAGAAAAACCCATGGGAAGAAAATGCAAACTTCAAAGTCAGGAGGCCCCAACCAGAATCTTTAGGCCCAATACCTGAACATCTGAAGTCTAAAGAAATATGACAATAAACTGATAACTGATCTCACATTTTTTTACACAGACATTTTTAATGTGTTGTTGCTTGATGAACCTTTCCATTAAAGAAGCTTGCACTTAAGCACTTACATTTGAACTGAACCATCTTATTTGTAATTAACCACAATTAATCACAAATAATGTGACTGACAGCACTGCTTTGAAAAAAAAACCATTCAGATCACAGATCACACTGCTTCAATTGCAATACAACACAATCACAACAAGAAGTCACCACACACGACCTAGATGCTGCATCCCATCTGTCAGTTTTAGGGAGTATAAAAGAAACAGACAAATGCTACAGTTGATGAAGCTGGGACTTGAACTTGGGTCCTCCAAGCCCAACCCCACCTCTGTAACCAGAAGGCATCCCCTATGCAGTTATGTAAAAATAGATGAAAATCAAATCCCTGTAAAAACTCAAGACCAGACAGTGGGTCATGTCCCTTCATGGTTTAATACCAAAGACAAAGCCACAGCAGAGTGTTCCTTTCTTTT
Source organism: Zenarchopterus dispar (assembly GCA_028564865.1). Classification (NCBI taxonomy): domain Eukaryota; kingdom Metazoa; phylum Chordata; class Actinopteri; order Beloniformes; family Zenarchopteridae; genus Zenarchopterus; species Zenarchopterus dispar. The sequence continues at coordinate 1,309,632 of JAOWBL010000020.1, read as the reverse complement.
GACAGACTACTACAGTGAAATCTAATACTGAGGAATCCCTTCATGTTTTCTTTTCATCCCAGTGGATATATATATATATATATTTTAAACAGCTGTTTAATGATCAGAATGCAGTTTCTGTGTGCACAGAGCTTTGATTCAATCAAAAATGAACTTAGTGAATTCCTATGTTTATGTCTACAATAATAATGAAGTAAAAATAAAGTGATAGAAGAACCCCCCCCAAAAAAAAACTTGACATCGAAGGAGAAGAAAAAATATTGAGAAGACTGACATTGAATCATCTCAAATATTTTGTAGACAAGAATTTATAGTGATCAGTGAAGTCATGACACTTCTACCTACTTTTTTTGTCAGTCAGTGTCTTTTGTAACAGCCTTTTTAATCTCTATTCCAATAATCAGAACTCTACAATCACGCAATGCATGACAACACACATGCATGCCTTCTCATATAGGACCAGAAAACAATCTAAAACAGACAAGTAGAGCCTTTAATCACAAAGCAGATCAACAGCTCAGCACACATCTTGCCACCAGAGGCTGTATGAGTCTGTTAACACTGATTTTGTTATGGGATGGGACAGGATGTTATGTACCACATGTGGACAGATAGAAAGGGGAGTCGGGCAGTTGTAACAGCAGAAGCCAAACGGGTTAGACACAAACTCTAGTCTTGCCCCAGGTCCAACAGTCACTGTCAGGTCCAGCAGTCAAAGTGTCACCTGGTGCCTACAAAACCCCTGAAATCAATCATCCAAGAGGAGAAAAGGACTGGGTACTTTGTCTCACGGAGGTCAGCAAAGCCAAATCAAAGTTTTAGAGAGTCAGCAATTTTTCTGTATATAGTTACCATCTAATGATATATTTACAAAATGTACAATCCTAGACAGTGCAAGAAATCTGTGTATCTCTGAGTGTAAAAAATTCAATAATATAAAATTATACACATTTATCAAACCTTTCAAAAAAATTTGCATGTTTTTGCCTGTTTATAACATTAGATATGCTTTTTATTTCCATATTATGTGCAGTATGCTGTGTTCTTTCCCTCAGCCGACTTACTTGAATGACCAAACGTGTGAATGTGTCCCTCAGGCAATGAAAGATGACCAAACATGAAGAGATGGCACCTGCAGTCACAATGAAAGGATGTGGGAGCCAGCTGTGGATGTCTCCGTCAGCGCGACTTAAAATATGGCAGCGGTTCCTAATTTAACCCCTGAGAAGCTGTAAAAATCCAAGCATCCCACTCATCATACTGCATCAAATCAATGTGATGCCTGCTCTTAATCCTCAGCATCATATATGTTGTATAAATAGGAAACGGTGGGCAGAGTTTGCAATTATGATGCCACTGTGACGTGAATACAAACATATTGTTAAAGGCAGTTTATGACTAAGTGGAGCCGGGAAAATACACTGAAGAGGACTGTCACTAAGTCTTCTCACACTAAAATACCCCGATGGTATTTAAATCGGTTCATCATCACAATTTTCCCATCATCTAGGGGTTTATTCAGTAGTTAACCAAATAATTCTTGCAAATTTACACCAAAATCCTTACTTGCAGTTATATTGGGAGTCTACGTAGACAGAAAAAATGAATTCCGTGATTAAATACAATATCTATCGGGGATACCACGTTTGGAACAAAGTACTCTAACAAATTACCGACAAACGCAATGTGACTTGACTTTTACTTCGCCTGGCCAATTCCTCCAGTTTAGGCCACACGCGAGACTGTGGCACAGTACATTCATGTTCCAACCGCATCGATTTGACATTTATTGACACGAACTCGGCGAGAGACACGTTACTAAGTTGCATAAAGCCTATCAAGGTTGGCGTGATCGGCTGCAACGTCTCCGTGCCTTACCGGGGGGGAGCTGCCAGTGCCCTCTCGAAACTCCGAATATCTGCAAATCTTCAGATACTCTCTCTCAGCCTGCCGTCCTGCCTTTTCACGTCCGTCCTCCTTCCCCGCCAGCTGCGTTACTGTCATGTGTTTTCCCACTAAATTGTCCTAGTAGCCTAATCTTTTGAAAAAAGTGGGATGTGAAGAGTGTTCGGGTTCCGCCTACTACACGCACGGCTCACTGGCGGCTCGAGTGAATTTAACGCTCAGTGTCGGTCGCGAAGCCGGCGCGCGCAGGAGCGCGAGACCCTCTCTTATTTGGCACTAGCCACTGATGGCCGGCTCCGGATTCATGTAAGGGTAAACGGTTTTATGTTCGCCGTTTTATCTCACTGAAACAACAGTGTTGTTTGTTGTAAGTAATATATCACGGAGCTCATTTCACGTCGCGCCTGCACGCGTGTTATAATTTTTTTTATAAGACATTATGAGATTGTGAATGAGCGCGAGGACGCCACACATACCAGGCATTTCTTTAACCCGTCTGACGATTTCCCCTTGGTTTTTCCTTATTCAAAAAAAATAAAACTCTTCGCGAGTTTTCATTTTAAAAGAAGGTCCAATTGCGGCGTCTTCTTTTAATACGCAATCCGCTACGTCAACAAACAGCAGGCAGGGCCGCGTGCCACCGCTGCTGATGCTTACGTATACCCGGGACGGGCAACGCCAGCTCCGTTTCTAGGTCATCCGTGGCAGCCCGTTTTGATGTCACGCTCCTGCAGGGATCGTGTTTTTTTTTCCCTCCTCACCACCGGCTCATGTTCGCAGAGGAGGGCACACACACCTTTTGTAAAATTAGACCTGTGTTGGTTGTAGTGAGAACTGATCGGCTATGATCACACATTTTCTCAATGAATAAATAAATACACTGATTTATAAGCTATAAAACCTGCACAAACTTAATTGCATGGGGTTTTCTGCATTAGAAATAGCCAAGCTGCCCTTACAACAAGCAACCGTGGTTTCCTCTGAAACTACCACAGTGAGCCTATAACCTTGTGGAAAGCAGAGGACGTTAAACCTCTGGGACATGCATCTGCTCTGAGGTCGACCCAGTGGGGAATGGCTACCCAGAGAGGAGAGGAGCCAGAGATGCTGAGAAAGTGCCTTTAAGCATCCCACAGGTCACTGGAGGAATTCAACAGATGTATGCTATACTTTGAAAAGCGGGTGTCAAGTGCATGAAGTTCAGTTTACAGTTTAACTCCTTAGCTCTGTCTCCTGGTGACTTCTGCACACATCTTGTTAGGATTTAAATGCTTTTAATTAATGAGGAGGAATGGGATATTTGATTACTTCCTCTGGAGGGAGAACATTTTTATACAGCTGTGTGTGCCCCATCTTCCCTCACCTATCTGCCATCCTAAAAAATGATATATTTGTGGTTCTCCAAAGAAGTATGTTAAAAGGTAACCATAGAAACAAGGTCTAGAAGGTGTCCCTACAAGGCCAATGAAAAGAAGTGGACATTATTTTAATTATAGATTGTTATTGAAAAAAAATATGAATGCATTCATTTTATCTGTTAAAATCAGAGGTAAAAATTTAACAGGATTGAATAAATACAAACTAAGAAGTTGTTACTAATATCACAGTAGTTCAGTTTCGAGAATAATTCATTGGTTAAATGTAGCAGAAAATAATATAAAGTATTCTTTAAACAAACTTCTATACTGCCCATGCACACTATTCAAACTTGTGCATTACATCCACAAAGTATTTCAAACCTCTGAATAGCTTTCAATGGGTTTCTGAAAACAATGGACATTTGTGACTTCAGAGGGGTCAGCCAAACATGTAACAATGTAAAAGCTTTACAAGAATAAATACATAAGTCGATTTAAGGCTTTCAAAGGCAGTCCTAGAAAAGAAAAAAGAAAAAAAAACCCTGAGTCTTGTCCAAGGAGTGCCTCTACATTTTTGGAGTTTGATTTTTGTCCTGCCCACCACAGCCACTATAGACCCTTGTGCATAATTAGGAGAAAGAAGAAGAAAAGAACTTGTTACAGACCACTAAACCTATTCAGCTGATTTTTTTCTGAACACTGCTGGAAGATGCTGCATCAAAGTTAATTAAGGTCAATCTGCTAGTGTATTCATGCTATGGTCATCATTGTGTGATTATCGCTCTGATGTGGCTCAATGCATAGCAGTGCTGTGGAAATGATGTGGTTATGCAATTACCTGTGAGCTGGTTTCAGTGAGATGACTCCTCATGCAACACTAAAGAAATTCTAGTGGAGGTTTTATCATGCCTTGTGACTCAAGTGTCATGGTTACTCAAATTCATGCTGGGTGAGCGTCGGCTGACACTGACCACACGTGACATGGTCCCATAGGGGCATGAGTCACTGTGTAGGTGCTTAAGAAAAATTGCACGACTGCTGGGTCGATTAAGTTTATTGAGTGAGAACTAGTTAGTAAATACGGAGAGGGAGATTGAATTATCTTTGACATGTCATAGTAACCAACTATAATGACCAACAAACACATTTTTTATTCAGGATTTAAGATTTTTAGAGGGTAAACCATAAGATGACTTAAGTCCTGCACATTTAGGCAGTTGAAGCATCATTAAAATTCAGAAATTAACTGTATAATAAAGGTGAAAACAAAGGAAATAAAATAAAATAAAATTGTAGCACTTTTACATACCCCTGCTAGTGTTTGTGTTACCATTGTGTGTTTTTCATCTTTTGTTAATGGTCAAATAATCATCTAATCTCCATCCACATTATACCACCATAGACACAAGTGAACAGCAGTAGGTAAATGAAAAAAAAGAGTACTTTAGATGCAGTATTTGCTTTGAGGACATTGAGAGGGACGTACGGAGAAGATCAGAGGGAGATGCATGTCTTTGTAGACTTTAAGTTAGCTGATGGCAGGGCGCTCAGAAAGGAGCTATGATATTGTTTGAGGAAATATGCAGTACCTAAGAAGTATCTCAGAGTAGTACAGGACATGCATTGTTGCCATATAGACAGTGGTGAGGTGTGCTGTAGGTGTGACAGAATAGTTCAAGGTGGAGGTGGGACTACATCAAAGATCGGCTCTGTGGTCCTTCTTGTTTGTTATGTTGATGGACAGGCTGACAGGAATCTTCATGGGCTATGATGTTTACAGATGGTATCTGTAGTGAGAGGAGTGAGCAGATGGAGGAAAAGGTCTACAAGGCTTACAAGATGGTGAGGCGTGAAATGCTGTATGGTTTGGAGACTGTTGCACTGAGGGAGACAGGAGGTTAAAATGTTGAGGTTCTCTTTGAGAATGATGGGAAAAGATACGATCAGGAATGAGTACATCAGAGGAGATGTTTTGGAGAGAAAGTCAGAGAGGCCAGACTGAGATGATTTGAGCATGTACATAAGAAGGGTAGTGACTATATCAGTAGAAATATGATAAGGCAAGAAAGAAGACCTAGAGGAAGACCAAAGGGGGGATTTATGGATGTAGTGAAAGAGAAGTTGCTTGATGTGAGAGAAGAGAATGCAGAGGATAGGGTTAGATGGTGGACAATTCACTTTGGCAACCCCTGAAGGGAGCAGGTGAAAGGAAAAGAAGTCATGGCTATCTATGCTCACTGGCCATGTGTGTATGATTAAAAGCAGGCTCAATATTCTGCTAGAAATGACCTTTGTTGTAGATTTTGACTGTATAACAACTGATACCAAGGACAATAGCCAGCAGGACTCTCTGCTCCCCTTCTTCATGTTGTTTAGGCCATTATTGTCGGTGCTTTGTCCTTTGGTGAGGTTGGATGATATAGGCTTGGTGATTACATGTGACCCAGAACATCATAAAGAAAATCAGTACAACTACACCAACATTTTTGTCCATCCACATTATGAACAAAGAAGTTGCATTTTTGAAAAAAATTACATTTTAAAATAAAATGTAATTATCAACTTGGATGCAGCCATAGCCTTGCTACATGTGAAGGTGTTGGTGAAAATGTTACATCATGACACAGTAAACTAGAACAATTGACGAGCTACAGAAGCATTTATCAAGAGGAGACATCTGCCATACCAGAGGGCTGCTGTTTGTTATTCTGTCCAGACTTCAACCATTTGAGAAAGTTTTCATAGAACAAGTTCAAAAAGTGTTCCCTCTACTACACACACAAACACGTACTTCGGCCACCTGCCCATTCTCCTGTTCTGCCATCAAAGAGCCTCTTCTGTTGTGCACTCATGGATTCACGCATGCACAATAAAGAGAATAAAGAGATGTCCTGCACATTATTCCCCCCAGCGGGAGAAATTCCTCAAAAGAGCCCTCTGCCCGTTCCAGGGAGGAGCTGAAACATGGAGCTCTAAACTGAGAAGGAGGTCACTGTGTAAAAGGGTGCGGGCAACAAAGAATAAATAAAAAATAATCAGAGGAATATAAAAAGTAAAAGAAGCAAGGGATCAAAGGTTCATTTTTCCATCAGGATATTCTCATGATTTTTTTTTTTTGCAATGGATATTGCTTAAACAAAGATTTATGAAAGTATGAAGCATTAGCATAAAATAATTTTCAGATCCCTATCAAAACATATTTCTAGATGTTTCAACACCATCTAAGTATAGTGATGTCAGTCATTTCCAGACTGCTTTGATATGGACATAGCTAAACTTTTTGGTGGTGATCATTTGACTTTTTTTTTTTTTTTTTTTGATAGAAACATTAGGACAAATGTTATACCAACAAAAGACTGCAAATCCTTGAATTTCAGAAGTGTCATGCTACATGGGACTTCAGGAGTCGAGCAGTATCATTGCAAAGTTTGTTTTCTTTTTAAAAATTATAATTACCTAATTTATTACATTAAATGTTTCTGTCCTAACTTTTTTGTTTCTTTTTGTTATCTATCTTTTGTTATCTTTGTTATCTATTCCATTTATTATTAGTATCTATTTACATACAGACATCTGTGGGTAACTGCCAAAAGTTTCTCAACTTTTTTGCAATTGCTTTTTTTTTTTTTTCTTAGGTGAAATTGATTTTTAGAACTTAAATTTGAGAAGTTAATTGAAAGGATATTGAAAGTAAATACTATTTCTATATTAGATATGTGCGCACCCCCTATGTTTATATTTTACCTGTAAAATAAAACTAAATACTCGTACATTCATAAAACAATAGCAACTTATTCAGTAAAAATGGAAAAAAACACATATATGGTGCTTGTGTTTGTTGAACGCTCATCCAGACTCAAGCTAAAACATTCAAACAGAAGCCATCATGGAATCCTCTTTAGGGCACAAAGAGAAATATTAAAAGCATTCCAAGGGTTATCCAAAAACAACAAAGCAGAAATAACTTATTTTATGAATGCTAAGATTCAATATTACAGCTAAACTCTTTCTAAATGAATGTGCAGATGTTAAGCTCCTCAGATATTGAATTCAGTTTTCCCGTGTTTGGACAGCTGGCCTGGACTATGAATCGACTTGACTCCATGAGACAAGTGTATTGCCAGTGTGGGTTCCTCTGTTTGAAACATGTTTGTTCTTAGTGTAGTCTTAGATGCATTTCCTTTTTGATCCCTGAGGAAAGCAACACAAACATTTTGAATGTAGACAAACATTGCATTGTACACTATGTCCTGATTATGAATAGCGGATTCAAAGCAGTGAAAAGAAAATTATGAAACTTTGAGTTAAAGGACCATTTTTGTTTCAAAGTATATTTTACAGTCATGCAAAATGTAATACCTCCTCTTTTAATCCTGTCTTTAATGTGAATCCATGATGAAAATAAACTACACACATGGGTCTTAGCATTAAATAAATTCAACCTCAAATAACATATCTCACTGTGTAAAAATGACACCAAAAAGAAAATATAAAGAAAATAAAATCATTGCTCAATATTAGCTAATCCAATAAATCAACAGCTTGTGGAGCCACCATAAGCAGCAATATCTTGAAGTAGATATTTAATATATGAGTTCATCAGTCTCTGAAACTGTTGGGAGACAAGTTCAGCTCAATGTTCTTTACAAAGATTGCATCAATTATTTGACGTTTTTTTCCTCCCTGTGTATTTGCACTGTGCACAGGTCTCTTAAAGTCCCACCACAATATTTCGATTTGGTTGAGGTCTGGACTTAGAGAAGGCTATTCCAAAACCTTGAATTTTTTTTTTTAGCCATTCTGATGTAGATTTTCTGGTATACACAAGATGATTGTCCCATTGCATGACTCACTTGGGTTTACATTTGCTTCTAGAATATTCAGGTACACAGAGGAGTTCATAGTTTACTCAATGATGGCAAGGTATTTAGGTCCCATGGCAGCAAAACTATCACCCGTCCACTGTTGTGCTTCACTGGGGTATGAAATGCTAAAAAAACATTTGATTTGGATCAATCGTGGATGCTGGGCATTAAGACCAAAGAACTCCACTGTGGTCATCTGCCTGTAGGACATTATTCCAAAACTCTTATTTTGTTCAGATGTGACTGTGAATCTCAGTCATTCTTCTATAATCTTTTTAGACCCTTTAAATTAAACAGCAGTTGTTCTGTCTTATTTTTTTTTGGCTGCTGTGGACTTGAAAATTTGACATGCTCAGTGAAGCCTTCCTATATGGGTCAAAGATGTTACTCTTGAGTCTCCATATAATTTTCTGAGCTCTGCATAGTTTGATTTAGAGGTAAATTTACTGCTCGTAGCTGAGGAGACTGACATTTATCTCGAATACTTGTGAAAAATCCTTCTCACTATGTAGAGCATTGAATTCATTTTTGGGGAAATAGTTTTACAACCCTTTCCAGACTGGTGTGCAGCAATAGTCATTGTCAAAATTGACAATCAAGAGGCACTTTCATGAAGGCACTTCAAAGTTGCAAATGGATCATTTGGAGATGCATTAGTTCCAAGTTAATTGCATTTTTCTTTGGGTCAACTCAATGTAGATTACTCATACTAACAAGTCAACCAGTATGCTATTTGTTGCTTTCTTAATATTATTCATTAAATCAGAATAATCATTTAACCCCATCTTTTGCTTTTTAAAATTCTATGATAAAATCTCCAAAACATTGTTGCTTCTTCAACATTTTAAAACTCCCATTTGAAGTTCTTAAGACCATTTTAACAAATTTGTTGGTACCCTTTCTTTAAAGAAAGGAAAATCTATCATCTATAATGACCATAATTATTACAGAAATTGCTTGATCGTAGTAATTAGCCTTGTGCAACAACATACTAAACTGAGGTTCCCATCACTTACTTTCTTTAATGGGGGTGTACCAGCAAATTTGTATATTAGAAATGAAGCACCAAAGTGATTTACTAATAAGAACATCTAGAGCCTTAAAATTTGACAAAAATAAGAGCATCAAGTCTTGAGGTTAATAATCCTTTAAGAAACACCTTTATTTGGGAAGTTTCTCCAATTTGTCTCAGAAATAAAAAAAAAAGTCAAGAATGTTTGGTAAGAAGTGCCAACATAATCCTTGTCAAGGGGAAAGTTCAGTAGTGACTGGCCCACACCGGTGCTTTCACAGTTTTCCCAAAGCAAGGTCACTAACTTGCTAAATGTAAACCTTCACCTCAAGGTGACATTCTCAGAACCCAGAGAAACACTGTTGCTCGCCTGGGTATACACGTTATATAACAATACTACCATCAACATGTGGGACTGCAGGGATGCTAACAGGGTGATGCTCACTGCCTGGTTTCCTCTTCACAGTCTATTAGGAATTATGCTCACATTTATCAGTCTGCGTATCATCAGATCAGAGGACTTTACTTTGCATGGCTGAGTAATTGAGGTACCTTTTGTCAAGCTTGATTATGTAACCAGTGACAAGCAATGTCTTCTGCTTGGCTACTCTACCACAAATGGTAGACCAAGGGTGGTAGGATTGTATACTGCTGCTTTTCCTTCTATAAGGTCCTCCCATCTTCCCAAAAAGAAGTCAGTATTTCATTTATAGTGACTACAATCTTGTTGGTTACCTGTCTGACCAAAACCCTTAACCCCTGATTTCTTTTTGACAGGTGAAGACAATCCAGTTTTTACTAGTGCTTAAATGCAGCATGAGTTTGTGGATGTGATGACCTGAGGGTGTAAAAAGATCCTCACAATGTCACATATACATCAGGACATGTCAGTACAAATATTTAAAAGTTTCTAAGTCCAGAGCAGTTTTGGAGTATAAGATAACGTTAAAAGTTAAAAATGTTCGCATTTGTGAAGTTGTTGGTTTTTGTCTGTGGATTAGGATGTACATTTATATGCATCCAAAGGGAGACACATATTTTTGCATATGTCTGTAAATTGTGTAATACATGTTTGTGAGAAATTTAGAAGTGCAATATGCTTTTTCCAAAAATGTAGAGACCAATATTAAATTCTACTGACAGGATTGTTTTACCTAATTAGGTGAAATGTAAAATGAGAAACAAAATTACAATGTGAGGCAAAGTGCACTACCTACATCATGTGACATGTTCAACATCTGCATGGTAACATATGCCAAAAGCAAGAATGCAACATCTGTTCAATCTAAAGGTTATATTTCCACATCTAAACTGTGCCAGTGATTTCTCTCAGAAACATTGTGACCTTAAGAAATCCCCTTTCACTTTTTACAACATAGACTGTGTGCGTTAATAACTTCCTCATTTTCACATTATCCTCACATTTATAACATAAGACAAACATGTTAGCCTTCTCCCTTCCTAATATAAACACCAATGTGACCATTGACTGTGTTATGCAAAACAGCTTAGTCAACTGACACAGATTCTGATAAGCTGAGCCAGAGCCATGCTGAAAATTGAGTGGGCATTCACAAGTGTCCCCGTGAGGCAGTGAGAACAGTTCATCCTGTGCTACAGTATTAATCAACAAAGACATCAAAGCTGTCATTCTGTTACTACGGGGTTTCTTTACCTGCACTGTTTAACCATCATCAATCCTTCCTTTGGCATAAATGAATTTGTCTAGATATCTAAGGGATATTTCTGAAATGTACCTCCAGCTGCAACCTAGTGACTGGTGGGTTATGGATCGACATCAGTGATCCAAAGCCACCCTCTCTCCCCCTCCTATTCCCTGCCCCACCCTGAGCCCTGGAGCATGTTAAGGACAACTGTCATGTTACAGTGAAAGACAGAGAGGGAGGAAGGGCAGCTACCAGCGTGAAAATACTGTAAACAAGACAGAAAAGTAGAACATTTAATCTATCAAGCAGACACCCAATAGAAGGTAAATGACCATCACATGTATGTGTGTATATACACACACAAGGTAAAATCTGCAGTAGACACACACACACACACACATAATATAACCCACTGACTAAACTGAAAGTGAATATACACACAAAAACCTGGGAAATACTGCACAACACAGCCATCTGGTGACCTTTACAATGCATAAAAAAAGCAAATATCATAAGGAGCTTGCTACTGGTATGACTAGAAGAATAAATAAATAAAAACATTTTCCCTAGGAACTGCATAAAACAGTAGGGAGCCCCTTACAACACAGCAAAGATATCAGCCATATTAGGAAGTAGAAGGGAGGAGCTAACATACCTTTGTAATAGCAAAAAAACCAAACAAACAACAAAAATAGATTACAAGATGCAATGTGTCTTCAAAACAATGGCATTTAATAAAAGAGCAGTTGCAACTTACAATCACAAACCACAGCTAATGCTGAAGTAATATAATGACAAGATTTCAACTAAGAAATCAGTTACGTGTCCACATGTTTATAATGAAAAAAAATGTAGGGTTTATTGCTTGACAATCACAGAAAAAATGCCATATTTTGAGGTATGACAGTCTACCTTACAGTACATCCACAATGGCCTTTAAATACTGAGCCTGATAAGATTAATACTAATCATAATTCTTTCATAAATTGCTCAAAGAACAGTTTGTGACATACTCTCCACAGTCAACAACTAAATATACAATATGATCATTTTAAGTTGTTTTCATTTAAATAAAGACTAAAACTTTGTAAACAACAGGTCCATTTGTGAACACAAACTGACAAGTTTAATCATAATTCTGATTTTTGGAGAATTTTATAAAAACAAAATGTTCATATAATTTCACGTACTAACATTTCACCAATTGTACATGTTAATTACACTGAAAACATATTCTGGCAAAGGTAAAATCTGCAGTAGACATTTATACACACAAAAAAATAAATTTTATATACAAATAGAAGATTAAGAGGGAACATCTATTGGCAAGGAAAGTTACGATTTCACAGTCGAATATGATCCCTTTTCTGTCTTGAGATCATTCAATGTCAGTAAAACGTGCAAACATGGCCTCACGAACAGCATCCTTGTACATATCAGATGGTGAAAGCTCATACGAGCTTCCTTTAATACCTAAGCCTGTGCGCTTGCTCCTCAATGAAGCCTGTGGGGAGGAGGGAAGACACTTATTAGAGGAACCAGATTGGACTTCGGTGCCCCTGAGGAAATGGTGCTAATTACCTTGCAAGTAATAAAATATTTTTTAAACAAAAGAAGAAAGGGGGAGAGAGAACATGTTAAGAGCCAGATTCCATCTGGTAGTGATATGACTGATTTTGTATTTATATATGTATAATAAAAATCTCTCTCTCTATATATAGTTTAATCTTACAACCTGGAGAAAGGTTTTACCAAATCATCGTACTAACCGTTAAAATATATGCAGACAAAAAAACAAAAAAAAAAAAACAAAAACAAAACAAATCTCTCTCTCTCTCTCTCTATATATATATATATATCCTGCAACAGATATTTTTGTGATGCATTAATGTTGGGGGTGTGTCCTTCACCAGTCCTCCTTGACAGTCTAATCTCACATATTTTATTAATATCTGACTTCCTAATTCTGCCTAG
>JAOWBL010000020.1:1245896-1296751 GCA_028564865.1 Zenarchopterus dispar | reverse complement strand
CAACGATGACTAAAAATATATACACTTTTTTACTTTCATTAAATGAGTTCGCTTTTTGCATGTTTTCACAGATCCCAGCATGCTGACAGACATGATGAAAGGCAATGTCACCAACGTTCTTCCCATGATCCTCATTGGTGGCTGGATCAACTGGACGTTTTCAGGATTTGTAACAAGTAACAGTTTTACTTACTAACAGATGTTGTAGCTGATGTTGCATATTGTGACACACAGGAAAAGAAAATAACTTAAATTTACTACACTAAATCTTAAGATATTTTTTACATGGTGGTTCTACATAATATTTCTTTTGCACTCTTTTCTCCACAGCTAAAGTTCCCTTTCCTCTCACACTGCGATTCAAGCCCATGCTGCAGCAAGGGATAGAGCTGCTCTCTTTGGATGCTTCCTGGTAAACTAATAAAACAATATTTATAGAGCTGGTACTGAAGTAATCAGTATGCATGAATCTAAAATATGCTTAAGATTTGTGCCCATCTTATGACTTGTTTTATTAATCTGCTTATTATTTAGGGTAAGCTCTGCATCATGGTATTTCCTGAATGTATTTGGACTTCGAAGTATGTACTCCTTAATTCTAGGCCAAGATAACGGTGAGTTTATTTAACTAAAAATCATTACTTGTTTCTAAAACGTCTGTCATTTTCATTTTCACATACTAATTGCTGCTATGTGATTTGTGCTCCTCAGGTGCTGACCAGTCAAGGATCATGCAAGAACAGATGAGTGGTGCTGCCATGGCCATGCCTGCAGATACAAATAAAGCATTTAAAGTATGTACTGTAGTGGCAGCATAACTTGCTTTTGAGCTTGTGGGACTTCATTTTTCATGTGATGTTGGTCTTTTGATTTTAGGCTGAGTGGGAGGCACTGGAACTGACTGACCACCAGTGGGCACTGGAGAGCGTTGAGGAAGATCTGATGAGCAGGGAACTAGACTTTGATGGGATGTTCAGCAAAGAGCTGCCCAGTGGCATCTTCTGATGGTGTAATTGCTTCTGCTTGGAGACTTCAGTTTGAATTTCTGTCATTGCAGGGATTTGTTTTTATGTCAATCCACAGAGATGGGAAAATCTCTTCATGTTGTGTAAAGTTTACAAGTTTGCCATAATTCTTTCACAGGAGTTTACCATTCCTGTCCATAGAATATTTGATTTGACTGAAATACACTGCATATTAGAAGCCATGGCCTTATTTCATTTTTGGTATAAGGTCATATTTTGGGGAACTAAAATGACATTTTAAGATAACACTATTATTGGCTTGCCACCGTGCATCATTACAATGATTTTAGGTAATAGACTAAGAGCTACCCTGTGCTTCTTTTTTTTTTTTAAATGTAATGTAAAACTAGACTAACTGTTTCCATTTTCAAGTGGATCATAAGTCCATCACACCTGACGGTTAGTTGCAATTATTTGAGGTAACCACAAGTCTGCAGTTATATTCATCCTTGTTTACTTGGATGAAAATTAACAAATGTTACATTTCCACATTTCTTTACACCATTTCATAGAGTTGACATACTGTTAAAGCCCTCTTAAGTTTTTTTTCTTACTTTATAATGTAAGTTAGTGTTTTTTGTACAACATAAAGACATTTTGATTCAAATCTGGTTTATTTGTAGTGATGTTCACCAATGTTTTTATTTTTTAATATACAGGAAAGTAATTTAATAAATAATTTAGTTCTACAAAAGAGCAAAGTGTTTCCAATGTGATGATAAATCAGTTATCAATATGATGACTGAGTCAGCAGCAGTTAGTTTTGATCGGTTCACCATCTGGGTACTGTCCTCAGTTGCACTGATGGAGATTCAATTTATAGATGGCTTTAGGACTGAAAGATAAATTTAAAACCTAATACAAATGTGGACCAAATGTAACTTGTGTTTCTTAAGTTGAAGTTACATTAAGGTTATGTTTAAAGTGTGTAACTTAAGTTTTCAAATACAGATTTAGGTTAGTTTTAACAGCATTACAGTTACTATGAAGTTTTGTTTCTGAATGAAAGCAACATTTTCAAAGTAAAATTCCCATCAGCTATGCTCCCTTGACCCACGTTTTCAATGGCAGCTTTCCAAAATCATAACTGGGTGTTATGAAAACGACAAGCTTTTGCAGTTTAGTACTATTAGTGTCTGTATCTACATTGCTTTTTTTAATTTTTTTTTTTTTGGTTGGTGCAACCTTTATTTTTGTCATTTTAATTGAAAAAATAGACTTTACCCACCACCCCTGAGTAAATATTTGCACGCGTGAATGTTAATACTTAAACTGGATTAAAACTTCTTTCTCCCTTTGCCATCGTGTTGATCTTTTTTTCCCCCTTTTTATATCATTACCTGCTCATTTGTTAGCATGAGGTCCATTGTCTGTCAGTTAGGCGACATTTATATAGCTATGTAACAAATTTTAAAAGAGCAACCATAGTTTATCTATAGGACACAAAATTAAATAGAAAAGCGAAACAAATTAACAACTTAAAATTACCAAAATGGGCAAAAATGGTAACAATACTATGTACATATAACAGTATAGTTAGGGGACCGTTTTGTGATGCGTTCAAGAACCGTAGGGGAAGACTGGCCATGAAAGCACCACGCTCGTCCTTGTTCGCTTGAGCGCATTCACGATACCGGTATATTGGCTGCATGATGGCTGAGGGAGGCGGACCCGAGTCGGGCAACGCGGCAGACGCGGACTCGGCGCCGGTTACCGCTCAAATGCCTACCGTTTCAAGTGAAAGTCAAAAACAAACCATTGGGTCACTTCTGAAATCAACTCTGAGAAAAGGTGACGAATGGTAAGACAACAACGTCCGACGTTTTCCTAGCCTTTTAGCCAGCGGTAGCTATCGAGCTACAGGAAGTGCTAACAAGCTAATGCTAATAAACTGTCAGAGTCAAAGGAGGAGCGAAACAGAAACTGCTATTAGCGTACTCTGACAGCACGCTAGCTGCTAATCTTTAACGACTTTACAATTTATCTCTTAACTATTTGGAGCGGTATAAATCAGGGTCTGTCTTTGACAGGAAACGTAACCGTCTAACTCGGTCTTCGTTAAGTAATTGGACCTTAACGACAGTTTTGAGAGATGATGGGCAAAGCTAGCCAATGTAATAGCAAGTGAACTGGCAGAATAACTTAGGCCTCGGTTTAGAGGACCGGTTCCTTTTGCAGTTGAATCCGCTCATTGCTCAACATTTGTTTGATCAGCCGGTAGTTTGGCTAGCAAGGGGTGCTTGTAGTGACATGCAGCTTTATTGGAGTGACTTCTCCTGTTCATCTTTTGACTAATTCAGTTTCAGATCTTGAGGCTTATTCCAGCGTCCCTGTTATACAGCAAATGTATTGATGTACAGACACATAAGTAAAGAAATAATTAGTACAGTATATACATTTTTGCGAGAGTTTCCTTTGCCTTAGTTGAAAATAGTTTTGAGATGATAGAAGAGGTGATGGTTGTTTTACTATTCTCTAGGTACACATCTCAAGTCTTGATAGAGTCATTTGCTATAGATTAGTCAGATGTTGGGTGTTGTTTCATGATGGTCTCTGAAGTGAACTGTCTGTTTATGACACTCTTTCCACAAACACATTAATAATGCTTCATGCCTTGGCTAAAGTAAGCTCATATTATATGAACAAGCCACCTTATTTGACTGTTACTTGGAGTTACATTACAGTTACATTACACATAACTGTAGTGACATAAAAATGGGTTTCCATGATCCAGCTCTGCAAATTAGCCTGTGAATGCTTGCTACCATGTCAATACAAGCCTCTTAGCTAAAGGAGATTCATGAGACGAGATTAAGTCAAACTGGCTTGTTGTTACTATATCTGCTGATGCCAAGACAGTTTGGTGTTGTGTAATGTTCTGGTATGGTTTAAAGCTGAGTTCAGTGTGTCTTAGTGACATGCATTGTATAATCTCTTCACTATTCTTTCCAGATTACCATTAAACAAAATATGTGTTAAAGTTATTGCAAGATTAGTTTACTTTTTTGCCATGATGGGATATGTTTGCCACTAACTGTTAATCTGTTTTAGGTATTTAATAGATAGTCGGTGGTTCAAACAATGGAAAAAGTACGTGGGGTATGACAGCTGGGATATGTACAACATTGGTGAACGTAGCCTTTACCCAGGACCAATTGATAACTCTGGGCTGTTCTCAGGTAAATTAATTTTTTTTTAAAAGAATTTCTCATTTTCATTTATCTTAAGACTAGCATTTAAAAAATTGTATTCATCAGCTTCTGCTCATTATTTCTTTTTTCTTTTAAAGACCAGAAGACTCAGGCCCTGAAAGAGCACCTTATAGATGAGCTGGACTATGTTCTTGTACCCACTGAGGCATGGGATAAGCTTATCAGCTGGTATGGCAGCCTTGAGGGTCAGAGGGCCATCGTCAGGAAGGTAATGCTGTTGAAGATTTATTTATTCTTGTATGTTTACATGTAAGTTTGGGCTTGTACCACAAGGTATAGGCCGTGCTCCCTAATGTTATCTTTCTTGTCTAGGTGGTTGAACATGGTATGTTTGTTAAGCACTGTAAAGTGGAGGTCTATCTACTTGAGCTCAACTTGTGTGAGAATAACAACATGGACAACGTTGTCACACGTCACTTCAGTAAAGCTGATACCATAGGTATGAAGCATATCATTTTGATATCAGTCAAAGACAACTATGGTATTCAAATGGTGTCCTATACAGAAATTATCCATGTTTGTTGTAAAATGTGTTTCCCATTTTTCCAGAAACAATAGAAAAGGAGATGCGGACATTGTTCAATATCCCCTCAGAGAAGGAGACCAGACTTTGGAACAAATACATGAGCAACACCTACGAGCAACTGAACAAGCCAGAAAGCACTGTGCAGGATGCTGGTCTTTTCCAGGGACAGGTAGTGAAAACCTGATTTATTCATTTTACTGATGAACAGCACCAATATTCCAAGTAACATACCTGTACTCACTGTTGCTACTCACTGTAGCGGACCAGGAATGATCTGTGGTCTGTCCAGAAAACTTTCCGGTCTGTGTCATGTTACCTGAACCTACGGATTGATATTTCCTGCTAGAAAAAGAAAAGGGAAACAAATTTAAAAAACAAAAAAGAAAAAAAAAAGCTTTTTGCGCAGCTGTGTGAATGGTGAGAATTTAAGATGGCAAACACAGTGAGCATAGGAACTTAAAAAGCCTCTAGGATCCTTTAAGTTCCCAGTATAGGAGCAGTTTTGGGTTCCCAGTTGATTCAGGGTCCGCATCGAACCAAGAAATAGTTATGTTTGTTTAGAGGTGGACGTCAGGCTACAGTGGAGATTACATTATGGAGTGTTGGACCCTAGCTGTAATGGGCATAGGTCGTTGGTTCATTGTAGAAGCATGAATCACAATATATGTAATGATGAAAGCACAAATAACTTTTGTTGCAGTTTCATACTTCATTGAATGGTTCATATAATGTTCGTGTTAAGTGAGAATTGCTAGTCGAGCCATACAAACGTGGCAACGCATATGAAACATCATCTTGACTGTGCCACTGACAGGAATGAAGCAGAAGAAGCTTATAAAGTTTATTGAAAAAAAAAAAAATTTATATATATAAAATTTTGATGTAGGTATCTGATTTATTTTTTTGAGGAAAGCCGTAAGGTTTGTTGAGAAGGCCAAATGGTAAGCAAAGTTTGTATTGCTACTCTTTATTACACTTTTTTGAATACTGTGGTTTTCCTTTTTTTGTTTGTTTTACCAAACAAATTAATAAATGCTCTAATTTAAGACATCCTTTGTTGTGAAAGTGTTCACATTTTGGAGGATATCATCCCGATGCGTCTTTTGCACTTAAAATGGCATTGTTTCGTTTATAGATTATTCAAAGATTTTATCTGTGAAATGTTATTCAGTACTTTGTGTGTTTGCTTAATTCGAAAATGGAAAGAAAAACATTATTTTATTTGCATTGTCCTTTCTTTTTAAAAAAAGTAACTTTACTGATCTTAATAAAGATTTGATGCGTTCAAATTCATTCATTAAAGTGCAGTTGACTAAGGCTGACTAAAGTTGACTTCAGCTCCTTATGCTTGATGGCTTTTGACATGAAGGTCAGTTTAGCACACTTGGCTTGTTCCCTTGCAGGTGCTTGTGATTGAACGTAAAAATGATGATGGCACATGGCCCAGACAGGCTTCACATGCCAAGTAAGTGAACTTTTTGTCTTTACGTAACTGTTATGGATTTCTTTCTTTTTTTTTTTTTTTTTTTTGAGGGGGGGGGTCCAGTAGTGTAGTCCTTGTAGCGTTTAGAAGATTGATCATTTAGGATCAGTTTTAAACAATATTGTTTTCTGAAAAATATCCTTACCTTTGTTGAATAGAACAAGTGCCACCCCATCAAGGAATTTCACTACCTCCCCAAAACTTTCTTCAAACTCATCAGTCAGTGTGTCTTCAACATTGACCAATGGAGATAATGGCTGTAGCACTGGATACACACTCAACAACAGCACCTCCTCTAGCAACAGGCAAGGATCTTTTCGGATTCATTTATTCGTAATTTTCTTCTTTTTTGTTTATTTATTCTTGTTTCTGATGTAAAGTGTCTGCTGCTCAGAGTAATTATGCATTAGGTAACCAATCTGAATCTGGTTCTTACCAGCTTATGTACCTTACAGTGGTGTAATTGACATAAATGAAATTATATTAAGTATTAAGGAAGACACTTGCATTTGTTTCTGGAAAAAAAAAACAAAATGTAAATCTTGTGATCACCGAGTCTTTTAGGTAATCAGTCTCCAAAACAGTGTCTTGAGCAACCCCCTTCTCATTGGTAAATTTTTTTTTTTGCACCACTTTAAGATTGGGTAGACATTTTCTTTTTGCATTTAAACTTGCATCTCTTATGATTGGCCCCAGTGGCTTCTCTAAACATAATTGCCACATCATTAATTAGCATGAATGTATGTTTTGTAAAGTCTGAACAGTATTTACTATTGCTAAAGACAGTTCCAGGATATTCATACCCAGAGATTGATGTTCTAAACTGAGTTAAATTGTAGCTGCAAAAACAATGGCCGATTTTTGTGATAGCTCAGTCAAATTATTCAAAATGCTTTGGTTTCTGTAATAGCTTCAAAGAGTAGTTTCATACTTAATAGTAACAATTATGAGTCACCTAAAATGCTGCCTACAAAATTATAAAAAAGTTGTAATTTATTTGAAATTTCTGTAGACATTTTTTTTTTAATGAAAGTTGTTAAATTTTCATATTTCGTGGAGTGTTCACTTACTTAGAATTCCTTATTAAATATGGGGAAGTGGGGAAATGCAGTTTCACCACTGCAGGACAAATAAAGGTTTTCTTATTCTTATTATAAACCAGTGATTAAATTTAATACCCAAATGTGGCAGTATTGGACTTCTGCAATGATAAAATGCAATATTTGCACATGATTTGCATGTATGACAGTATGGGTGTGCTGGATATAAACGAGCATAGTGTTGGCAGCGTTGGTTAGAAACTGGCTGACATGTTGTCCTGAAGGGAAGTTTTGTTGATGTGATGTTGTTTCTGTTAACCCTATTTGAATGTCCTGTATAAATGCAAGCATGCTGTGTTTGAGGGCACCAACAGAAATATATCTTTTCCTAACAGATATGGGGGCTACAACTCGTATAGCTCCTCCTACAACTATCGAGAGTCACAGTCGCAGCCTGGCTTGTGTGGTCTTAGTAATTTGGGAAATACATGCTTCATGAACTCTGCTCTCCAGGTAAAAAACAGAAAAAAGAATGAATAAATCAAGTATGTATTTAATTTAGAGTTTCTATGCAGAGTAAATAGGTTACTACATTACTTGGGAAATATGTTCATATGCCAATACTTTCTTTTTAAATTTTGTCTTTGTCTCTCTTCCTCCAGTGCCTGAGCAATGCCTCTCCACTCACAGAGTACTTCCTCAATGACCAATATGAGGCTGAGATTAACCGTGAAAATCCTTTGGGAATGAGGGGTGAGATAGCTGAGGCTTACGCAGATTTAGTAAAGCAAATGTGGCTGAGCCGCAACAGCTATGTGGCACCACGTTCGTTCAAAGTGAGTTGTGTTGTTTAAATTTACCTGAAGACAATTCACTTCTTTAAAGATCAATTAGCTGAATGCAGTAACAACTACCGTCATACCTCCAGACGCAGGTCGGACGTTTTGCACCCCAGTTTTCTGGTTATCAGCAGCAGGACTCGCAAGAGTTGTTGGCTTTTCTGCTAGATGGGCTCCATGAAGATCTAAACCGTGTCAAAAAGAAGCCTTACCTGGCTCTGAAGGATGCAGAGGGTCGACCAGATGAGGTAAGGCTCATATATGTAAATGGAGTCGTTGAGGGTTTTGAACTGAAAATTTCTCTGAAGAGTTTTGACCCAAAAGTTGAGACATAAAAAACAATGAAACACATTTATATGACACATTTAAAAACAACCATGACCAAAGTGTTGTACTTGCTAAAACAGAGTACAGTGGATATAATCAAGTTCAGTCTCTGTGGGTTGTAGAATTTTTTTATTTTTTTTCCCCTTAAAGAATTAGTTTAGGCATTGCAGTTTTTGAATTTATAAAAAAATATCTAATAAAATGTATTTTCCATTGATTTTTGCATCATAGATTGTGGCCAAGGAAGCCTGGACAAACCATCGCTTGCGCAATGACTCGATTATTGTTGATATTTTCCATGGCCTCTTCAAATCCACATTGGTGTGTCCAGAATGCTCTAAGGTGTCTGTAACCTTTGACCCATTCTGCTACCTCACACTGCCTCTGCCCATGAAGAAGGACCGTACCATGGAGGTTTTCCTAGTGAGGTCAGACCCTCAATCAAGACCCACTCAGGTCAGTCAACATAAAGTCAAAGCCACTAATTGCTACTTAAAAACAATTCGGTGTTTTTCTGTTAATGAACCTGAGTAAAGACATCTACGTTTATTTAAAGAAGCATACTGAAAATGTCATTGTTTGTCTTCTTTTGGCAGTATCGGGCAGTGGTCCCCAAAATGGGTACTGTGACAGACCTGTGCAGCGCCTTGTCCAAACTCTGCGGAATCCCTCCAGAAAATGTTAATACTTGAGTTATTACTTTAATACTTGAACTATTAGACCTCTGTATTCCTTTTTGTTTTTGCTTTTACATTATATTTGCCTTGATTCCGACAGAATATAATTTATGCTAAGTTTACATCTCTTTCATTTTTCTAGATGGTGGTGGCAGATGTTTACAATCATAGGTTCCATAAAATATATAGACGGGACGATGGCCTCAACCAGATAATGGATAAAGATGACATTTTTGTGTAAGTCTTGTTAACCTCTAGATGAGCTGTGAAGTTACCTAAAATGTTTTCAGTTAAATGTAATGTTTATATTTTTTGTTAATGCTTTTTGCAGGTATGAGGTAGAGGAGGAAAACAGTGAGAGGATGAACCTTCCTGTATATTTCAGGGAGCGCCACTCCAAGCAAGTTGGCAGCTCCACAAGCACCTTGCTGTTTGGTCAGCCCTTACTCGTCACTGTACCCAGACACAACTTCACAGCAGACCATTTGTATGACAAGATCCTGGAGAGGATTGGGTAAGTACTGATTGTGTGCGTGACAAAATGCAAAGCTATTTTACAGCTGGAGTTCCTCCCTGATTTTATAGGTAGCTATTTGACTACTTTTCCCCTCTTCTGTGATACAGCCGGTATGTGAAACACTCACAGAGCCCTAATAGTGAAAGCAGGGCGTCGGCATCCGCTACCTTATCCAGCTGCAATCAGGCTCCTGAATGTTCCACATCACCTTGTCTCAATGCCAGTCTGGGTGGCTGTGGCAGTTCTCTATCAGATGGGGCTTCCTGCAGTGCAAGCTCCAGTAACAGCAGCAACCACTCAGGAACATGCAATGAAGCTAATGGGCTGGATGAGGGTAAGTAAATAACATTAAATGCACTCCCCAACTAAAGAAACATGGATCGTAGAAGCAGGAAAACACAAAGGGAAATGGAAAAATAAGATGTTATTATGTCTGTTCAGGTGAAGAGGAAGCCATGGACCACCAGGTGAGTCCTGAACCTGAGAATAGACTATCTGAAGAAGAAGAGGAGTCCTCTGACTTGGAAAATGGATCCAAAGGAGACCCAGCAAAGCTCTTCACTTTCAGCATAGTCAACTTTTATGGAACAGCCAACATCAGCCCACTGCCTTGTGATGGAAATGTCCTCAAACTCAATCGTCAGTGGCAATATTTCATTCACACTTACTTACATTGATAATCCAACTTTTCAAAGCTACTTTGTGTTTATAAACTTCAACCATGTCTCCATGCAGCTCATTCCACGGTAGCGATCGACTGGGACACAGAGTCAAAGAAGATGTGTTATGATGAACAAGAAGCAGAGGTCAGTGACTTAAAATTCTTCAGATAATACTGCGGGCTTTTATGTAAACAGTTTATTTATGTTATTGTAAATATTGTATTTAGGCCTATGAAAAGCATGAGAGCATGTTGCAGCCTCAGAAAAAGAAAGCCACCGTGGCTTTGAGGGAATGCATTGAGCTCTTTACCACCATGGAGACTCTAGGAGAACATGACCCGTGGTAAGGATTGTTTAGCATTGCACTCTGTAGGAAAAACCTTCACCTTTTTTCCATTTTTGCTGTTATCTAATCATTTTTTTTATGTAGGTATTGTCCAACATGTAAGAAGCACCAACAGGCCACAAAAAAGTTTGACTTGTGGTCACTGCCTCGGATTCTTGTTGTTCACCTAAAGCGTTTCTCCTACAATCGATGTTGGAGAGACAAGCTGGACACAGTGGTCGACTTTCCTATCAGGTATGATAGGAGAATTTATTTTTGACCTTTAAGTATGCAAAAAGCTTAAGCTCATCATTGGACTGAGCAATTAACCGAAAATGCATTAAAACCGACATGTAAAACATATAACAGACAGAATCTTGCCTGTGTCAGTTATTTCGTTTTTTTTCTCCTGGTATTATCGTCTTAACTTGTGTGTATGTGTATTCAGGTGCTGCTCTAAAAACATACTACCGGCGGCGCTCTGTTTGTAGTCATGTGACCCTGCCCTGTTCAGACCGCAGCATAGAAGCAACATGAAGGGGGTCCGGGGTAGTTCAGTGGTGGAGAAAAGTGAAGAATTTCTGATAAGAGGAAAAAATAATGTCTGTCATTGGGATACATTTTGGGTTTACTGAATATATGACGCACAAGAAAGAGAAGTAAAATGTAAACACTTTGCAAACGTCTCATTGAGTAAAATTACCAACTCATTTCAACAACAACAACAGCAACTTAATCACATTACATGAGTACATAATCTACCAATCATCACAGAACAGCGCATGACGGATTATTAAACACGAAGTAATCGTTCATAAGATATAATTGAGGTAAAACATTCAATTAATCGTAATGTTGATCTGAGGTCATAATCGCCCAGCCCTAGTTTATCCTAGCTGCTGGAACAAATTGGTTCAAACTGGACAGATTGTTAGTTCATCAGAGGACTGACAGACCATTCATGCTCCCATTCACACCTCTGGGTAACTTGGACTCTTTTTATGGAATGATGTAATTTGAAATGGTTGACTTTTATGAACACTTAAAAGCTTTTCAGTTAAAAAGTTTTTTGTTTTTTCATTGAGAGTCCCATATCACTTTCTAATTTTTATTCACATGGGCTCCATGTACACTGCAGGTCTTGACCAATCCCCTTTCCCTTTCTTCTGGTTATACTGCATATCTCATATCTGCATTTCCACTGGGAGGACGGATAGTAGGGTTAGTTGACTTGGTGACTAACCAGAAACATTCAGGTTTTTAAATGAGCTCAGTGAGAATGATCAAAGCCAGTGCTTTCCACAGTAATCTTTGAAATGGTGAAAGATTACAGCCACTCCACCTGTTCTTGCATCATTTGTCACCATCACATTTTCAAGGAGATTTAACTTGCATTAAAAAAGGGAAATCTGTTCTGTCATTTTTTAGATGGCAAATAGAAATACACGTGATTTATTTCCATATATGAATGAGGCCTGAAAATGACTCAAGAATATCTGAGTGGGTCCATGCACTTTTTCTTATTTGATTTGTACCACATAGGAGGGAAATAATTGAAATTGGGTCATTTCAAATGTATGTAGCCATATATATAGTTTATAAATGTTTTATTTCAGTCCCTTTAACATTTGTCATTGTTGTACATTATGTTGAAAATTATGCTAGTATGGAAATCTCAATATTTTCTTGTATTGTGCATTAAAGAAAAATATCAAATATTTACAACCGAAATCTGCATCATGCAGCATGTATATTGAAATATATTAATAAAAATGTACATGCAGCGACTTAAAATAGGTTATTTCTACACTGTGAAGTTTGGTGGGATTGTGACCTGGGATTGTGACCTGTAACCTAGAAATTACAGTACACTTGAACCAGAAATCTGAATGAGGAAGTGCTGATTGTATTTATGAGAAGGGAACACTCATTACCTCAAATGACTTGCATCATATTTTAAAGACAATGAAACCTGTGTTCATTCTGCCTTTGTTTTTTATGGCTTTTCAAAGCAACCTTTCCACTTTTTGGAACAGTACAACATTCCCTCTGTCTGAAATTAAGACGTTCCCTCAGTCAGGATTAAGTGGGCTTACTGCTAACTGTAACTGACTTTTGTTTAGAAAGTTTATACACAGTGAAACAAGGAAGGAAATGAAATGCAATTGTAATCTTGCTTTTCAAAAAGCAGGATTACGATTGCTTATTAAGAATTAAATATGTAAAACATCCATATGCTGTTTTTCATTATCAACTTGTTTCCTTGCCCATTTTTAACCAGCTGATGGTATTTTCTTTTCCAGGGATCTGAACATGTCGGAGTTTGTCTGCGATCCTAAAGCCGGCCCATACATCTATGACCTCATTGCTGTTTCAAACCACTACGGAGGAATGGGAGGAGGCCACTGTAAGTTGTTTATTTTTAGCCTTTCTTTCATTCTTCAGTTTTACACTTTTACCAGGAGTGTTTGGGTTAAAAGCCAAAATCATTAACATAAAGACATTTCATGAGCCAACTGGTGTGATAAGATTATTCTCCATTCCAATATATTTAAAAAATATATATAATCTTAAGTGAGCTGAACATCAGATTAACTTGTTCTCCTCTGTGTAACAGACACAGCGTATGGAAAGAATAAAGTGGATGGAAAGTGGTATTACTTTGATGACAGCAGTGTTTCTTCTGCCACAGAAGACCAGATTGTGGTGAGTTCTGACTATTAACTTTAGGCTGAGAATAGTTGTTAATCCTCAGTTTACTCAGCTCTTTGTCTGTGGTGCCTTATTCATCCTTGTGTAATCATATCCCTGTTGTACCTTTGCAGACTAAAGCAGCCTATGTGTTGTTCTATCAGCGCAGAGATGAGAACAGTCCATCCAAACCTCAGCCTTCGGCTTGTTTGGGAGGAGCTCCCGAGTCAGCTGACGACCACATGGACACAAATTGAGGAACCCTGAAACAAAAGGACACATTCTGAAACGCATATGACAGATAGACTCTGGGACACGCGCACACAATGCTTCTTTAGTGACAGAAGACTCCACAGACTCATTAAACCCACTTTTCCCATATCGTATTTGATTTCTGTCTTGTATGTTTTCAGCTCGATCCAACAGCCTTTTAAGAAAACGAACGGACAGACTTCCTCTGTGCAGCAGGTGACCTGCAGTTTTCTGTTTATAGTTTACTAATCAAGAACTTAGAGGAATATGGATCCTCTCACTGAATGAAAAGAATGTTAGAAGTGCCCTCAAATGTCTAAACAAATGTTCTTTTGTTTGTTCTTGTTTTTTGTCCACGAGAAGTCAAAAATATTTAAGAAGGAAAAAAAAAAGCCAAATGCACATGTTGTTTCAACCAAAGCGTTCCAAGGTATTTATAAAGAAATGAAGCAGAAGTTAGCAGGACACTGGCTTTGTGCCTAGATTTATCTCAAATGTTGTTTCTTTGCTGAGATAAATGCAAATTTTTAACAGTGTGATGTGCACTTAAAATACATTCAACTTTAATGCCACGTGTGGTGGATTCATTGCGGATGGGGTCACATGAGCTTCTGTTGTGTTGGATCTGTGTCACAAACTAAACCATGGTGAAAGTATCTTGTTTCAAGGTTAACATCAGACTTGACAAGCTGAAGCTTTTCGGCCTTGCTCGTTTTGCTTGATGCATGATCTTGGTGGTCTCTGATTGGGAGGTGGGTCTGTCTGATTCTGGTGTATCTACATGCGACAGAACTGTGTGTGAGGGGAGGGGACCATCGCACTACACGGGTTACAGTCACGATCCGTCATACGCTTTCAGATCATTTCAACTCGTCTTTTACACCCAGTTTGACTGGTGCCTGAGTGGAACCCTGGCTCACCTATAATAGCTTGTCATTACTAGTTATGTGCATTAATGCAGCTCTGTACTGATATGGCTGTTTTATTTGATATCTTCAAAGCACACTGAGTGAAACAAAATAAACTAGTTTAAACGTGGTGCTTTATTTGTGAAACTTGAACTTGCTCCTGGCCGTGAGGAACAATCAACTTGAGTAATTCAATAGGAGCAAGACAGTAGAACTTTGACACTGTTCTCACCGAATCCCGTTATTTTGATCCACACGCTTTTACTTACCTGTAAACAATTTTAAGCTGGTAACTGAAATGCATTCATGGTATTTCTGGTGATATGTTGAAGCAGTTCCTTTATTTTTTATTGACTTTTTATTCTTTATGGACAAAGTGACTGGAGGAAGCACAGTTATAAAGTGTCTTAATGTGGTCATTTAAGGATGGAATAGATTTTATTTTCTACTCTATATAAACTAAGTGGAAGTCAATAGTTAATGTATCTGCTCTCATAAGTCTAACTCTGTGGCACTACTTCTGCACTTTGTTGCATAATGGCATGTTAGTATGTTGGACCTCAGCGAACTTTGTCCGCTGTTGGTTCAAGCATGAGTACGTCGTTCAAAGTTGACGTCCCAAACAGAATCATTTATTCCTACGACTATGAAAGCTTTACATATCTAATCAAAGTTTCTCTGTTGAGGTCACGATTCAGCAAATGCAGAAAAATCACAACGGCAAAGGAAACTCGAATGAGAGTTGTAAATAATCAGACTATTTTAAATAGGTGTATACATTCCTGTCTGCATATTTATCCAATTTGTTTTTAACTGAAAAATATTTGAACTCTTATTGCAATAAAGACTGGAAGCCACGGTTTTGTTTCGACTAATTACATGTATTTGAATTCCACACAAAACGAGTCATTTTAAATTGCTTGTTGCAAATTTACTTATTGGGTAAGACTGCATTGTTTTAAAAAAAAAAACAACCAAAAACTGGAAGAAATGGGAGTATCAAGATCTTTTGACCTTTTTGTGTTTTGTAACACCACACTAAAGCTGTGATTTCACGCAAACGCTTATTTTACAACACCCTGTTGTAAAATCGGTGATGCAACCTTAACTATCACCCGTTCCTGCTGACTCCCTGTGAAGTGGATGATGATGTGTAGTTGCATGGAGACTCAGGGACAGCAGCATGCTGTAATCACTCCCACTGCAGCTGTGTGCAAACCAGCAATTTGCTCGACCTTATCATGGATCTTCTGTGACACAGGACCCGTGCTGAAGTAGTGTTTTCGATTGATAATGCAGTTTAAACCCTTCCCACAACTCATTCACAGAGAAACGTGGAAAAACTTAAATTTATTGGTCGTCATTGATCATCACAGCTGTGCTTTACATGCAGCTGATGTAGCTGAAAACGTTAAGCCTTTTTGCATTCCATCAGACACCTTCCTCACAACTTGGTTTCAGAGGATGTCTTCACATAGCGAAAGAGCAAAACACAGTCATCATCATACAAGAGAGCACAGGTGCTGTTAAAAGTGTCATACACCACCTACAGAGACCGTGGAGGGAAAAGCATGATGTTTTCTTTACAGACCAAAGGTTACACAAACACACACAAAGGCTGGTACAAATGTGAGCTGCAGGATGGTTTAACTTCAAGATCTGCTAGTTGATCTGGCTGAGGAGCTTCTTGATGTCTCCCTCGATGTCGCTGGTGAGGAACCTCCTGCTGTAACGTTTGAACGGCACTCCATCTGGGCCTATGAGGAACTTCTCAAAGTTCCAGGACACGTCGTTTCTGCACACCGGGCTCCAGATGATTAACTTGGGGTCGTTCATCAGGGATGATGGGTCATCACTGGGAAATGGGAGTTGTTCCTTCAGGAGCACAAACAAGGGGTGGGCCTCCTTCCCATTCACATCCACCTTCTCAAGGAGCTGAAACTTTGGCTCGAAGCCCTTTCCAGGACGGACGTACTTCAGAGACTCGAGGATTTCCTCATTCTTGCAGTTCTCCTGCAGGTTGATCATTAACACCATTACTTGGCTAGATTTGTCTTTAGGTTTGGTCTTATCTGAATGAGGAAGATTAACTACAAAAGGCTGACTTCCTCCTTTCTACGCATAGCTTTCACCTTTTTTTTTTGTAACTTCACTCTAACCATCTATTAAGCTGTTACAAGTCACAGTTAATACCTAACTCTATACATTCACAGTATTTTCAATTAAAAGAAAAAAAGTAAACCTTTACTTTTACTACTATAGATTTGGCTGTTAGATGCAGCCCAACCATAACTTCCTCTTTGGTAAAAACCCGTGAAAGCCCAAACTGTTTAAAAATCATTAAATCTTGAAAATTTGATCTTTAAAATACTCAAGTTTTTCCATGTTGAACCTTATAGCTTACCATACAAATTAAAAGTAGCTTCATTTCTTGAATTTAAATTGAATTAATTGCATTTCATTTTCTGGGAACCACCGAGGATAAATTAAAAATTAAAAAGGTATAACAATAATAATTTTTTAAAAAATAATAATTTAATTAAATGACTGCTCACCTGATGCCCGAACTGGTTACAGGGTACTCCCAGGATCACGAGCCCCTTGCTGGCGTAGCGCTCGTGGAGCTCATTCATCTGGGTGTAATCCCTGACGGTCGTGCCTCAGAGAGATGCAACATTCTCAATTAGGACAACCTTCCCCTTCAGAGAGGAGAAATTAAACATTTCTCCCGATAACAGTTTAGCGGTGAGAGTGTAAAACTTTGAAGCCATGCTTCCGCTTGTCCAATAACCGTTCGTTTCCTCTCAAGTCTCCAGTTGCTCCAGCTTTTTCTTAAGGTGTCAAAGACGTTTTGACTGTCAAGATAGTACACCTCCTGCAGCTCCGCCGACGCTCTCTCTAGAAACATGAAGACGACGCTTACGTACACAGAAGGCACAATATTGAAGAGAAAAGCCCGAGTTTAAATATTTTAAAGTGTCCATTCGTATGTATTATAAAAGCAATAGTTAATGTCGTTTTGTATGGTCTATCACCACTTGGCCTAAAAGGAAAAAAAAGACATTTGTCAAATGGAATTAAATACAAGAAAGTGACTGGGATTCATAACAAAATGTACCTGAATTCTATTCATTTTACGCGTCAGATAGCTATATTAATTTATTTTATTAATAAAAGCAAGTGCATTTTCACACTATATGGGATAATATGCTGTAGTCAACCGGATGTTGTATGAAATGTGAATGATGATGAAGGGCGAAACTCATCGGGAAAAGCTTTCAAGTCTGCAATATGTGTGGGTGATAAATGCCACACACTTATTTTGAGAGTTTGCAGTTTAATAAAGACTGCTACTTTTACCATTTTCTCAAGTCATCTGCGTTTTCTGTCCCAGAGATGCATGTTAAACACAACGTTGAAAGCGATGCTTAGTGCCGCTCCCACTTTATATCTGAGAGACTAAAGATCCTGACAACCAGCGCATAGCTGATCAGAGCTGTTGAAGAACAGTGGGACAAAGAAGGAAGTGAGTATACATGAAATAGCTCGATTAAGTGTACTCTTTGGTTATACCGTCAGACTGTGGTAGTTTGTTTTCCTACGCGGGTTGTACCAAACTAAAATGATCCACCTGTCTTAGCAGAGAAGGAGTCCAAACTCCGCCCGACTACAGTCAGCTGTTTATAAAACAAGCACCCCGACGTTAGACCTCCTCAAAACGTGTAAAACACACTATAAACATTTTTTGTTTTTGTTTTTGTTCACCCATAACGTTTAAAAATACTTGATATGTTTTCTAGAAAAAATAGCTCACAACATATTGTATATCATAAGTATTGTTTTTTTAATTATGTGATTATTATTGAGTAGGAGGAGCCTCTGTGACGTAGAAGAGGAACTCTACATTGGCGCGGAGGTTTGTTTTGCAACCAACTTTAGCTCGCTGTTTGGCTTTTTTTGGCACCAAAAGTATGTTTCACTATTTTCCATCTAAGATACTCTGTCAGCTCACAACAGCTCCTCGATATAGCTTCACATTTGGAGAAAGTACATTTTGTATTATAATGATTTAGTTATGGAGCTGTATAGCGTCGTTAGCTGCCGTGTTACGTTTCCGTACTGAGCATCATTTTTAAAAAATGTTTTTTAATGTTTGAATGTTAATTTTGGAGTGAAACGTTTTACACCTTCTCCACCTTTATACTTTACTAGATGATGCGGAAAAAGCGTCGCTCCTCAACTGAAAAAGGAGAAGGAGCTTCAACAGCCACAAGTAAGTTTTTATTTAGTCTCACATTAGTTTATAACTATGTGGCAGGAAGCCCAAACCAGATTTAAACCACTGTATCTAAAAATGATAAGAGCCAAGAATGTCATCTGTTTATAATATTGCATTTAATCTTGGCAATTAAGTAGGATTGTGGTGGATTTCCATGTCAGACCTTTCTGTGTTTTCCTTCTACTGTTGTTATGACTGTTTAGTTTGGCCCTCTTGTTTTCCTAAAACTGTAATTATTTGTTTCCTACAGAAGCAAAGAAGAGTCGCAACACTGGTCGCCAGCCTAAAGAGCCCATTTCAGAGGAGACCAATGAAAATGTGTTTGTCGCCTTTATGAGAGAGGCAGGCGTCACCTTGAAACACAGTGGAGCATCCAACGAGATCGGTAAAACACCCACAAGTTCACTCAAACACACATCAGGCCACCTGAATGAAGTCGGACGTTCACTTGCATCCTCTCACTTCCAGCTGTCGACCAAGTAGTTTTCCAAAAGCGGATACAGCGGCAACTACAGAAGAATCCTAGGTACCCTGGTGTGAGTACGAACCCTGCGTCTGACCTCAGCCAAACACTAAAATAAATGTATTTGTCTCTGATCTTCTTGCTCACATTGTTGTTGTGTAGATCATACAGGAGTTTATTACTGGATTGGAGTCGTTTATTGAAAATCCTGAAAATTTCAAGAATTGCCTGCTTCCATGTGTCCCACAGTCATCAGATGGAGACTCTAGGTAATAGTTATGTAAACATTTAGAGCTGTGAAGCTCACATTCAGCACCATTTAACTATGCTAGAAACTCAACTCTGTGTCGTGCAACAGACTGTCACGGTTTTGTTTCTGCTTCAGCTCTGTCAGCTCGTTCCAGGAGAGCTTGCTCCGAATGTTGCTGGGCATCGAGATGCTACAGGTGTCCTTTTTTTTTTTTGTTAACATCATCATTAAATAGCAACTGCATAATGTTTCTATGAGGATGTAGGAATCAGACATAAACAAAATGTGTCTTTGTGCTCATTCACAAATGCTTAATCACCTGCCCTTTTCCTGCAGACTTCGATCATTAACACCTTACTAGAGAAACTCCCTGAGTTTATGATTGATGGGTCTGTATTTACAACTCTTAAACCATTTATTCCACAACATTTTGATTATCTTGGACTGCTTTTCTAAATTTACTGCGTACTTCGTAGCACCGGTGATGGAGGGCTCAGTATTCCACGAATGATTATTAATCAGCTCAAATGGCTGGACAGAATTGTTGACACCAAGGTAACGTATCTGTAACTGTGTGTTCTTTTGTGTGTGTGTGTGTGTGTTTTTTTTTTTCACTCGTCACAGCTGTTTTGTTTTGGCCTGTATTGACTGACTGTTATGTTTGGTTCCTTTTTATAGGAACTGGCAGTGAAGCTCATGGAGCTGGTGTCAGTAGCACCAGTGGAAGTTCAGTGTGACATCATCACCAGTTTTCCAGAAATCCTAGAAGACTCCCAGCACAACGACATGGCCAGAGAGCTCAAGTACGTGTCATAAAACAATATTTTGTATGCTGGTCTTGGACTTGAGAGTGAGTTTGAAAGTTTTTTCCCCTCTGCTCTCTGAAGCTCTTTGCTGCAGGAGAACACTCAGTTGACTGCTCCCATCCTCGATGCCCTTTCAAGCCTCAACCTCAGTTCTTCATTACTGACAGAGGTAGAGGTTTTTTCACATTTACTTCCATCCATACACATGCGCACACACGCCAGTGCTGGGACTGATTATCTCCCTCTATCTCAGGTCCGTGGAGCTGTGATGGCCAGGATGTCTTCTGTGCAACTGGAAGACCTTCCTGTTGTGGTCAAATTTATCCTGCAGTCTGTGTCAGCCTCTGATACGTATGAGGTCAGACATTGAGTCACATTTGTAGCATTTAACATGTAAAAAAAAAACTAAATATAGTCATGCTTATCATTTAATATTTATGTTTAAACTGAATACGTGACACGTATGTGTGCAGGTGGTGTGTAACCTCCGTAAAACACTAGAACTGGAGCAGTGTGTTCTTCCTCCTGTGCTGCAGGCCTCTCAGAGTCGCCTGAAGAATAAAGGAGCAGCAGTGTAAGACACAACTAACTCCAGCTCTGCTACCATTCAGTAAGAAAATGCGAGGTTGAGAATCTGTTTGAAGAATCTGTTTTTAGCCGTTGCGATGTCTGTTTTTAGCAGCAGGCCTGCATCCGCTCCAGCAGCTGGCAGCAGTCAGGACAGCGTTACGTTGATACTGGACTGCATCAAGTCAGCAGTACGCTTCCAAAAGCCCATTTCTGAGGCTTGGCTCAAGGTTTGATCCCACTTTATTCTTATACCATGTTTCATAATTAATTAAATGAAGACTTTTTAAAAAATATATATTTAATAAAAACACATGCTTGCTAAAAAGTTGGGTTACTTTGTAAGTGTAAACCAAAACAGAATGTCATGAATTAATAATCATTTACATCCATATTTATTTCAAAATGCATAGAAACAGCTGGAACATGTATATGTTGACACATTAATCACATCGCATTTCACTTCAACCCCACTGTCTGCTCTAGCTCGGCGTCATTCTTGTTTGACAATGACTTTCAGCTGCTGAACAATTCGTGATATTGGCCCAAAGAGTTTTAGTATTTGAGTTTTACTGTTGTTAGATCTGTAAATGTAGTTTAATGTTGTTGTCTTGAAGTAAGTAAGACTTTCTCTGAAACAGATTTCATCTGGAGGATGGCATCTGCTGCTTCAAACTGTTAATGGCGCATTCGCAGATGTGCAGAGTACTCAGGGGATGTGTGTTATAATGAGAATGTAGGGAGCAATTGTGTGTAATTTGTCAGACTTTAACCCATCTTATGGGAGCTTTAGTTTAAAAACAAACAAACAAAAAAAAGCCTGAATTGTGTCAGAGTAGATTTAAAAAAAAATTTTTTTTTCCCCATAGTGGAGGTTTAGTTTTCATTTATTAATGAACTGTTATCACTGGCAGCGGTTCACAGAGGTTTCTCCAGCCCGGGTAGTGATTCCTCCTGCAGAGTTGTGTTTGTTTTGAGTGTTGTGCTGACTAAGGGTCTGAAAATCACTAACATTAGTTGTGTTCCTGCCATAGAAAGTTCTCTCCAGAGTGTCTTAATCTTTTAATAATATTCTGCACCCTAAATGAGAGGTTTTATAAGTATGAAGTGGGCCACACACAGGAGGTCCAGACTGTTTCAGTGGATGAAGTAGAGGAAAACAACGTATTGATTACTGCAAGAAACACTGAAATATTTGTAATGTGGATCAAAATGTCAAATAGATTAGTTCTAGTGAAAGGCAGAAACTAATTCATACCTTAGGGCAGATCATTTATGAGTCTACTTTTTAAATTCATATGACAAACAGAAAATGTAGTTTTCTTGGTGCAGTTGTTAAGTGTAAAACATGATAATGCTCATGATCCTCATTTGGACCCACCACCTGGAGGAGGGGCCCCATAGGTTTTTGGGAAGCAGCTGAAGGCATGAGTGTTACTGTGCCAATCCCTCTAGAATGAAGGAATGTCACTTCTTAGATGGCGAAGGAGGCTGAACCTGTTTGAAAAAGTAGAGTTAGTGTGGTGTTTTGGTTTTTTTTTTCCTAAAGGTTATATGAAGGAAGATTTGCTGTGTCAGATATTAAAAACTGCCTAAATGATTAAATCCTTAAATCCCTAGTAACTTTCTGTTGGGTTTTCTTGTCTTGTTTTTTTTAAATCTTTTCTCAGCTTTTCAATCTTTATTACTCTCTACCAACTTAATTGAATGTATAACAGACCTGAAATAACTTATGGATCCTGTCATGTTAGTCTTTTATCTGGCTTTTGAACTTTTTATGAATGAATTAGTTTCTTATTTTTTGTGGAGACATTCATGAGCGACCACTTTTGTGTTCTGTGCGGCTGACTTAATTGTTATTCTGTTTTATCATAAGGTGATGGAGTCTGTAGAAGAAGTGGAGGACCATAAGGTGAGTTTACTGCATTTATAAAGAACTTTTACTGGATGTTTTATTTCTTGGCTGAGACTCCCATATGTTCATTCATTTAGGAAACTGCTTAGTTCAGGTCATTCAGACATTTATTACCATCTTTGTGTTGACTGATCTGCCGATTGTTGATGTTTGAAATCTAAAAGAGCATCATTACGTATGAACACTTCTGTAGTTCTTGAATATTGCTTTTGGAGTCCACTGACCAAGTTTGGATTTGTGGAAATGCCTCTTCCTCACCATGTCAGGTGATAGACCTGCTGATGGTGTTCATCCTCCACTCCACCAACGCCAACCAGAGCCGAAGGGGGGCAGAGAGAGTGCTGAAGCTCAAAGTGAGGACTGGACTCATCCAAGACTCTCTTCTACAGAAAACCTTCAGGGACTACGCTCAGGTGGCTCTGTCTGCAGACATATGAGCTTCAACAGAGCATAGTGCAATATTCTTAAACTACCATGTCTCTTACTGGTGGCACTGCAGGTCATGCGAGGGTACTTCCCATCAATCCTGGCTCTCGCTCAAAGTTTGTTACGTTCCCCTGACCCCTGTCTGGTGTCTTTTGGTGGACACATGTACCGACACTCATTCTCTGGGTTTGACTCTTACTGCCATCAGGTGAGCTTGTAATTTATTTTAATTGTGTATTCCTTTCTGTAAAGGCCTCAGAGTAATTTTAATCTCATCTTGTGTTTTGTAGGAGATTGTGGGCTCTCTAGTGACTCATGTGTGCAGTGGTGTGGGTGTGGAGGTGGACATGGCTCTGGAGCTGCTCTGTGGGCTGGTTACGGAAAAACCCTCGGAAATGGCGCTGTATGCCGTTTTTGTCAAGGTAATGCAGTGATCCAGGTATCGTAGCTTCTAATCAGATCTCACTCATGCGTCTTGGTTTAGCTTTTGATCGATCAGGCTTTTTGACGCAGGGAATCTTGGACTACATGGACAATCTCACACCTCAGCAGATTCGAAAACTCTTCCACCTTCTGAGCAGGCTGGCGTTCGGGCAGCAGCAGCAAGGATCTCACATCCAGGTGCTCGCTCGTACATTTTGGGACACTATGCTGTAGAAGGGGCTTCATAGTTTTTTTTTCAACACCTCATCAGACTGCAGGTTCTGTCCTTGTCCTCTGAATCGCCGTTCTCATCTCGTCTCTCCCTGCAGGACGACATGCACATCATCATTCGCAAGCAGCTCTCCAGCACTGTGCCCAAGTACAAGCGTATTGGCATCATTGGTGCTGTGATGATTGTAGGCAGCATGGGAGCCATCAGGTAACAAACGTCTCTCTCACACATCGGATACATTTCCTGGTTTTCTGTTAACTCATGTCACCATCACCATGCCAGGCCAAAAGGGAAGGAAACGCAGAACGGCTCATTGACCCAGGAAACATTCAGACAGGTACCTATTAGATATATAATATTCAGAATGAACAGTTTGTATGTTTCTGTTTATGTAATATTTTTTTGTTATTATTATCATTTTATCTGTGGATGTACAATAGAGATTTAGAGTGGCAGTCCATAATCTCTGGAACAATCTTATAACAAGCAGTAACTATTTATACAATTACATTTGGGGAAAAAAAATCATAAAACAACCAAAAGTCTCGCATCATTTTTGGTCATTCCTGTTTTAAATTGCCAGTGTATCTATCCTGTTCATTAAGAGTTTTTTCTAAGTTTACAAAGGTACTCGAAAATAATCACTTTTAAATAAACATTGGCTGCACTGGACTGTAAATTAACACAAACATCCTGTAACTTGACTACGTTCACTGGGAAAGACTGCAGTCTTTCAGTCCCACGTCTCAGATATTTATCGACTCCAGGTTCGATCTTCAGTCTTCAGGGATGTAAACATGACATTTAGTTGAACATTCCCGCTTTCACAGAGTCTGTTGTTTGTAGGGGGTATACAAGAACAGAAATTGCTCGCTTTTCTTTTAATTTAAGCATCTGACATGCAAGCTTTTAAGCTTTAAAGAGACAGTCTGGATCTGTAACTGTGTAGGCACCAGTAAAAACATAGACATGCGAGTAGAATCTCTTTTCTTCTTGAGGACTAAATGCAGGCAGCAGGTTTATTCTTGGTATGTTTTTTGTTCTTTTGTATTTCCTTCACCTTTGTTACAGATTTCTGGTCTGTTTAAATGTTTCTGCATGTATTGCCTGTGCAGGTGACCGCTCTGCTGGAGCTGGTGAAGTCGAGCACCGAGAGTTCTCCTGAGGCTGCAGCTCTGTATTATGATGAACTGGCCAACCTGATCAGCAGCACTGAACTGGACTCACAGCTGCAGGTGTGTCTCTGTTTACAACATTTCCTTTATAGCTCTTTTATCTCGATGTATATTTGTAATTAGACACAATGTTGAAATTCTTTACTGCCATTCACATATAGGATATGAAACAACCCCATAACTAAGCTCCCTTCTCTGTCGTCTCTTTCTTCAATCAGGATGTGATTGGAGTTGGTGTCCTGGATGACTTCCAACAAGATTTTATTGTGGACATTGGACCAGAAAAAACAGGGTTTGTGATAAACTTCTTTCAGTAAACCTGTTTATTGATTTTTGTTAGAAGAGTCTTTAATCCCTCTGGTCTTCTTTGTTTTTAGTTCCTACCCTTTTCCAGCCTGTGCGATGTACACACTGGATGGAAATGAAGATGGCATTGCCATCAACTTGTTGCCTCTGCTGGCAGAAGACAGCCAAAGCAAAGGAGAGCAGCAAATCAAGAATGAACAAAAGTCAGTTTCTCCACCCTCACCTTATTCAACCTGATGATTGACAACAAAACATTTAAACAGTAATCCACACTTTGTGTGCTAAACTGCAAGAAATTGGATGTAATCACTGAAATTTTGCATTTGTTTCCCGTGTCTTGACAGGAGACCATCTCCTTTGTGTTTGTCTCCATGTTTACGTCTCCTGAGGCTTTGTGAGGAGAAGCGGCACAAAGGAGACCTAGAGGAGATTGATGGCCTCCTGGGTGAGGATGAGAAGAAAGAAAAAGAGACGGTTACATCTATTGTTAATGTCATCTAAACAACTTGCTGCTTCACAGGTTGCCCACTGATCCTGACAAACATGGATGTAGTGGAGAAAGCTGAGAGCCTGTCAAAAGCAGAGAGGGATTTCCTCTGTTCTTTGCTCTTTCACACCATCAACTGGTTCAGAGAGGTAACTGCACGTTAATGCTACATCGACTTTTGTTGAGTTGAGAGATGAAGTGACTGGAGCTGTGTGTTTTCACAGGTCGTTAATGGGTTCTGCAAACAAAAAGACACTGAAAATAAGATGAAAGTGATGACTCGACTGCAGAACATAACTTACCTGCAAACGTTGTTGGAAAGAGTTCTGGCAGGTATGTGTTTTTTTTTTTTAAATATTTAAAGTATGTGTAGGACTGTAATATTCCAATAATGCTGTGAAGTGTCTCCACCAGTCCTCCTCTTCACTGGAGGGAAGCGTTCAGTAGTGTCAGGGCTGCAAATTAACAATTTTTATTTGTCTCTCAGCTACACCTTCCTATGTTCCACCTGCTTCTAACTTTGATGGAGAAAGCACAGACGGAATTGCACTTAGTATCCCCGGTCCTCCGAACAAGACAAAGAAAGGTAACTGTATCTACAGAAATATATATCTTGCTTTACATTGTGTCCATCTTTTTGATTTGATTCTTTTTTTTTTTTTTTTAAACATGTAACTTGAATGGTGCAGGAAAGAAGAGGAAAGCCCCCGGGAAGAATTCATCAGAAGGCGGCACCCAGCCTGAGGAGGCGACTGAAGCAGATGAAAGTCAGCAGGTAAACGCCACTCTCTGACATGAGTCTGTTCAAAGCAAAAGAATGAGCCTTGAACATGATTTCGTTGTCTGTGTGCTCAAGGAAATTCCAGAAAAGGAGAAGGAAAAGGAGAACCGGCCAGGGGTTAGTTTGACTGCCTACAGAGCATTTTTCAGGGAGCTGGATGTTGAGGTGCTCAGTGTTCTGGGTTGTGGTTTGCTGTCACGCTCAATACTGGACTCGGAGCTCCACACCAAGGTAGAGCTAAAAATCAGTGCATTTATGCATGTCGTCAGGTATTGAATCCACCACACATCGGTTTAACATTATTACCATTACTGAGGTGCGTGAGGAAGTTCTGCTGGGTCCCGCTGAACTCGTCTTCTTGCTGGAGGATATGCTTCACAAACTGGAGTTCAGTCTGACAGCCGCCCCTGCCAAGAGAGCCCCATTCCTGAAGGTACAAAAAATTGTAAAGGCATACAGAATGATGACAGACTTTAATGTGAAACATTTTCAAAGGTCTTAGAAAGATGTTGCATTTCATTTAAAGCATTTGTCACTAACTAAAGGGAGTTTGGTCACAATGCAAACATTTTTTGTGGATGTGTATTCTCATGTTTTAGCCACGGATTTTGGCTCTGATACACAGATACAATTTTGTCCATATGTGCAAGCTTTTTAAAACTCTGATATACCATTTCTTTATTGCCAGTGGCTGTCATGGTCACCCTGGAGCAAACAGAGTTAAGAGGAAACAGATGTTCAAAGGGGAAGACCGTTGTGTTCACTAACAGTTATTTGCTTGTACTAACTCTGCTTTTAGTGTACAACCACAGAACAGGAAACAGAAAATATTTGATCTGCTCCCAATGCTGTTTCAGTTTGTCAATACAATTGCTGTGGTATGAATGGACAAAATGGTAAACATTTGGAAACAACGATGTAGTTGTCCTGATGATTTTTTTTTTCCAGTGTCGCTCCGTATCCTTCATTGATTCACTAAGTTTATATCTTATAAACATCAGCAGAGGGTAAAACACTTGAAAATAATACACAGATGCACCTCAGTGACTGTGTCAACAGCAATATGGAGACAGAACAGTAAGCTCAGCTAACTTTGTTGTCCCTGGTATCAAGGATATGCAGCCAAAGTTTACATTTAATAATACTGCAGCTGTCTGTGTATGCAGGAAGAAAGCCATTAAAAGAGCAATTTGCAACAAAGGTTATTTCCAGCTGAGTTTTCAACCTGTTCTCACTTGCGAGCATGCCCAGTAAGCATGGATGGCCATGCGACATGAGTTTATGGTGCCGAAATGCTTATCTGGATGTGGATCAGTTTTGCTTAAAAACATTAACTTTAGGATTAGCTCAAAGAATTACATTATTGTCAACACTGTCAGATGCAGTGATACTGATTGTTGTTTTTTTTCCCCTATTCATTTAAAATCTAAATTTGTCTATTTTGATCACAATCGTGATTTGTTTTCTACAGTTATTTGGGATTTTTTGGTTCATCACTATAATTTCTCTGGTCTGTTTTTATTACTGCAGGTATGTGCATAATAGTTGCAACTGTAATAACTGCTAAATACAAGTTAATGAAATATCCTCTTGTACAGGGAAGGGTGGATAAAAGTGTTGGCTTTTCCCACCTACAACAGAGGAGCTCCAAAGATATCGCAGTCTATTGTGTCCAGCTGCTGCCTGCGCTCTGCACACACTTGGAGAACTGCCACAATCATTTTCAGGTGCCCAGTCAATGGATTTCATGGAAAGTTTAATCTCTTTCAAGTTTCTAACGGATACTCTTGTATGCGTTTGTGCATTTACAGACTCTGCTCTCTGAGAATAACGGTGTTGTGGACGGACCTGCTACCGACAAGCAGGAGTATCAGTTAATGTCATCGAGCTACCAGCTGCTTCTGCAGATCCTGAACATCACCTTCAGCTGGTGAGTAGGACCATAATCTTTCCTGGAGAAACCCCTTTGAAAATCTCAGTCTTTCTCTTGCTGGTGCTGAGGTTTTGTTCTTTAACTCTGGGTTTTGTTTGTACACGTGTGCACTGCTGTCAGGTCTGGATTCAGCCAGCCAGGGCAGCGAAGTCTCTTGAAGAAGGCTCTGGGTGTTCTGGCAGGGCGCCTCAAGGAAGGAGATGCTGAGCTAACCCTGGAGCAGCTTGTGAAGTGAGTCATTACATTTCAGAGACAGACTGGAGAGCTGATTAAATGTGATTTCATATGCCTGTTAGTTAAGTGTGTTTTTCTTGTTTTTTTTGTTTTTTTGTCAGTGTTTTAAATTATTATTATTAATATGACTATTTTTTTAAAAAAGAGGGGTCGTAAGCAGTTCTGCTTTAAATAGACTCCTTGATCTTTGACATGTTGAACAAGAAAATTTTTTAATACTATACAGCCAGGTCTGGGCTGAGTCTGTTGTTTTGATTAATGTGTGTATGGCGACAAAAATGTGTGTTAATTCCAATTTTTAAAAAATGTATTCATATTTGGTTTTTACAGGTACAGTTTTGAGTACCTCCTGAATTTTCGCAGCACTATACCGAGCCTCAGCACAGCTCTGTGTCTCTCCCAGCTTCTGTCCACGGTGTCTGACAAAGGAGGACATATTGCTGCTTACAGAGAGGAGACAGGTAAGGCTAATATTGTTCCTCATTTAAGTCCTCTTTTCTATTATCTAATACAGTATGATGACATTGTTTTTGTTTGTTTTTTTTAAAAATCCTCTTAGCTTCCCTTGCACGGCATTTCCTGAGCCAGGTGTGGGTGACATCCAGCGGAGAGAGGGAGCGAGGGAACAAATTCAACGAAGCACTACACACTCTCCTTAGGTGAGTCTGCAGATCAAAAATATACTTCTAGAGCATAAAGTATATTTAGTACAATAATTTGAAATCAACCAAAATTCTTGGGTTGCTGCATTACTGTTACAGACAACATGGAAATGTTATTTCATACTGTTGTTTGTTTACATGAATTTACATGTAAGAGATTATTTTAGATATAGCAGTTTCATCAATGGAGCTGAATGTGTGCACAGTGCCAAAGTGTTGCAGCATAAAATTTAAAAAAATTAATTGTATACAAAAAAAGGTCTGCAAAGTGGTCCAAATTGTTATTTATTTTTAGTGATATATGCATTTGAAGCAGCAGAGCACTCTTTCTGCAACCCTGTGTTTCTCACAGACTTTGACGTCCTTTTTATTTTGCCAGTCATTGGTATACCCTGAATAAAATTATTCAGTACCATCTCTTTTTTACCAGGTGATTGAGGTTCCTATCGGATGTGGTTTGTTCTTTGGGGCAATCGGGCAACACAGCTTCACTAGGAAAAGCATAATTCTCTGTTAAAGTCTGCATAAACAGCACAAAAGCTAAAAAACAACTACAATGCTAACACCATATGAGTATCTGTGTGAGCAATCATTTGATTAGGACTTTAAATTGGCACACAAAAGGATGACCTCAAGAATTTAAAGCTAAACCTGTAGGAGTGGTTCAAGAATGTGAGAGCACATTTTTTTAAAATCACATATTGCTGATCAAAGTCTAATTCTTTGAATTTCCTATAATATATTTTTCTGACTATCTGCAGAGTCTACCTGGAGCATGTTGATGATGTTCTGAAGGCAGTGGAGGAAATTGCTGGAGAAGGAATCCCTGAGCTGCTCAATGCATCTAAAGATGAGAGCTCGACATCCTGGCCCACTCTAAACAGGTTGGTTCTCCCCATCAAATAATTATCAGAAGTTATCTTTTGCCCCATTTGCTCTGAATTGAAATGATCAATTTGTGTTATTGGGAATTGAGAAATGACCAAGAAGTCCAGATGAGCAGAAGAACGACAGTGAGATAAAGACACATGTGGCTGCGTCATGCAGTAAAAAACTTTTTATCTTTCATCAAAGTCAAAACCTCTCTGACAACACAAAACCTTTAGGGCTTCAAAGAAAGGTTAAGTTTACTGTTACCATGGCAACTTAAAACGTAGACCAATACGCTGGTTTCCGATTTTGTCACTTCTCAAA
Organism: Zenarchopterus dispar; assembly: GCA_028564865.1. Classification (NCBI taxonomy): domain Eukaryota; kingdom Metazoa; phylum Chordata; class Actinopteri; order Beloniformes; family Zenarchopteridae; genus Zenarchopterus; species Zenarchopterus dispar. The sequence continues at coordinate 1,266,134 of JAOWBL010000020.1, read as the reverse complement.
ATGTGACACGTAATCGCTGAAATCTAACTCTTGAGTGTCTGATCAGATGCTTGTCAATCAATATTTAAATTTAATGTTAAATAAGAGGTAATTGTTTTATAAAAATTCAAGGCCTCAACATCCCTTCGGGGATCAATGTCTGTAAATTATAGTCAAAAGCAAACTTCACTTATGCAGTGGGGATGCGCAGAACTAAATACAGATGATGGGGTGTAATTTTAGCTTTACTGCAGGTTCAGAGGTAATTTTAGTCCAGTGCATATGGGACATTTGATTTAAATAAATTTATGAGTGCCTGAGAGCACAGAGCCTCATCACTGTTCTCTGTAAATGTGATTACAGTAAACTATCCATTTTCACACCTCCTCATCCCCTTTAGGCAGACGTTCTTGGTGTACTACAAAGTGCTGATGGCAGAGCTGGATAAAGCTGCCAAGAAGATTCCCGCCGGCAAAATAAGTGACACCACTGAGGTCAGTCAATGTTTGTAAAAATGTCTTCTCTTTTGTATGCGCTAATAATATCTCCTGTGATTAGATGAGTAAAACCAAAGAACCCATGTCCCTCTTTTAGGCACAGAGTGAGAAACTGTTGACTTGGAACTTGGCTGTCAGAGATTTCCACATCCTGGTCAACCTAGTGAAGGTATCTCTTTTATTGTTGTGTTCATAAGTTGTAAATGGGTTAAGCATTTCCTTTGCTTTTCTATGTTATGGTTGGTGATATATACTTTCATTAGTTGTAATTGGCTTAAAATGTAGTCTTTTTTTTTTTTTTTGGCTCAAATCTGTTTGTTTCATCTGATTGAGGATTTCCTCTGATCTTGTTGCAGGTTTTTGATTCCAGACCAGTGCTCAATGTCTGCTTAAAGGTGAGCTGACTCTGCATGCTGAATGAAATTTCAAGTGCATCTGTAGCTGTTGCGACTCTGTATTTAGCTGATTGTTATACTTTTACCATTAACAGTATGGGCGACTTTTCCTGGAGTCTTTTCTGAAACTGGGGATGCCTCTACTAGACCACAGCTTCAAAAGACACAAGGTAGATAATTGTAGTGCAAGCTGATGTTGTGTTTATTATGTTTTGGTCATTGATACTTACCCAGAAATAGAAAAAAGGACTGTGGCCTCTGTATTTGGGGCGACCGCTCAACTAAGCAATCTAGCCAGTCCTCCATACACATTAACCATTTTCAACGCTGTGGCTGATGTGCCTTGTTGTCTGAAACTATTGCAAATGAAGTTTCGCCATTGAGGTGACTGTGTGTGTGTGTGTGTGTGTGTGTGTGTGTGTGTGTGTGTGTGTGTGTGTGTGATAAATTACATTTTAAAGGAGGACGTCCAGCGCTTGCTGAAGACCTTCCAGCTCAGCACTCGTCAGCTGCACCACATGTGTGGGCATTCTAAGGTAACAATTAGAGAGGCACTGATGCTGCATTTCATCATCAAGGGAGCAAAACAATCATTCTGATGAAAAGAAAACAATGTGGGAAAGTGGTCTTATAATAATCGATTGGTTCCCAGATTCACCAGGATACCAGCTTGACCAACCACGTACCAGCCTTGAAGAAGAGCCTTGAACTGTTTGTATACAGAGTGAAGGCTATGTTGATTCTTAACAACTGCCAAGAAGCCTTTTGGATTGGGAACCTCAAGAATCGAAACCTGAAGGTAACTCAAGATTTGAGCTTTTTAACATCTGTGTACATCATGAATCGAAGACTTCAGAGAGTCACATGCTTTGTCTTGCAGGGTGAGGAGATTCTTTCTCAGAGGTCACAAGGAAGTGATGATGATGATGAGGATGATGATGAAGCGGAAGAGGAGAACCAGCATTTACCACTTCCACAGGAACAGTCAGATGATGAGGTACTTACTATTTCAGACTTCTCGAAAGAGTGAAATTGGTTCATGAGATAGGGGGAAAAAAACACCTTGATATCAGAAGAAACCCTCAACAAACCAAAAGCAAAGTAACATTTCACAGGACACTTCAGAAAAAACGTGACAGAATTTGTGAATCACAAATTCATAAAAACACATTAATATTAGAAGAATCATTAAAAAAAAAAAGCATAACAGAAAAACCTACAAAAAAAAGAACATGTGAAATGTAACTGAAAGGCAGAAAGAAAACTATATTTCTACCACTAAGACCCACACCAGGCAATCGGGTAACTCTACCTTAGTTAACGCACGGTTGTACACATTAATGGAAAACCTATTTAAATATTTATGATGTGTTGAAAACATGATAATCATGGTGAAAAGAGGGAACATACTTCTGAGAATTAGAGCAATAAGTCTTGGTAAACACTTATGAAGATGAAAAAGGTATAATTAAAAAAAACTCATGCACATCTGCTCAAGAGCTTATTAGAATAATTACTGTGTAAATATGTGTGTGATCATTCAGGTGGGTAGCATGAAATACACAAAATAATTCTGAAGACATTTTAAATGATTCATTGACTTTTGGAATTGATTTTTTTTTTTTAATGTTTCAGTTTGGAACCATATAGTAGTCTCTGAAAGGATGTAGCCATAAGTTAAAATTAAATGTAGAAAAGAATGTTAAAAAAATTCCTCAGAATCATGAGCTTTTACAGAGTTTGAAGCCAATAAGACGAAGTTACAGCTCTGTAAAACAGATGGCAGGGACTAGCATCACCCCCTTTAATTCCCGAGAAGAAACTGGCTCTTAGTATCAGTAGAGCACAGTCTATTATGGATGGGATCAGTGCATTGGTATGATGTACATGTTTTAAGCTGAATATGATGGCTGCTTTTAAATGTTTTCCCTTTCAGCTCCAATCGTATTTTCCTGGCCTTTCCCATACACAGGACAAACCTTCCATGGTGATTTGACATGTTCTGCGTTCCCAGTGCAGCATAAATGACTCAGAGTGATTCAAAAACAAACCAAATTAAGAGAACAAGTATAAGTGGAGATCACATTGCTTGCATACATGTTGGTTTATGAAATATTTTAAATGTCAGGCATTAGAATCTTGCTTAGTATATTAAAAATTTGATCAAAGAAACAATGACACTCTGGCAAAAATTGTCCATCTGTGGTCTTATCACCCTTTTTACAGTGTAAAGTATGTATTATTTGTACCTCTTAGTCTTTGTATCAGTCGTCAGAAGAGAATACTGTGACGAGGCTGCAGCCTTGTGGTGAATGTGAAGTTCAGGTTCAACATGACCTGAACAAAACCAACCTACCTGCCATGTTGTAGTCAGGGGAGTGCAATGAATTGAATCTGGACTTTTTTTTAAAACTAAAAACATACCTTTCCTTCCTATTCTGGCTTTATTTAACCAGCTAAGTGAATGTAAACCTGTTTTCTGGAATGCCCCCCGGCGTTCTTGTTAATCTCATAGTGGGTTATATTACCGGCAGAGTGAGCCAGACAGCTTCCTTCGACTGCTATAAGATTAAGTTAAATGTCACCTTTCTCACATGTCAAAATTGGCATTGCAGTGTCTGGTGCACCTGCTGCTTTTTATGTCAGGTGCCAGTTTGCACCTGACAAGTTTCATCATGTTCATGGGTGGCACATTTGAAAAACAGTAAAAGCCGGAGGAAAACGTCTGAGCCGGTTTGTCTCTACAGGCATCTGTACAGAAGGTGCAGTTATTGTAAAAGTTACAAAATACATAAAGTAGAGCAGATACGCTGAAGGTGCAGTTTTGTTTATATTTGACTGACAGTGTGATGATGTCTGCTAGTGTTAGTCCTGCGGTGCAGCTGAGTCAGTTTAAGATGAGGACTGCAGTGATCTTGCGTAAAGTGCCATGATAAATGGTTATGTTCTTTTTCCATATCACAATTTGTTCACACAAAGACTTGTGTGTTGAGCTTAATCAGCGCATGAAGTGTGCATGATAAGAGACAGTTACAACTGCAGAGGACACTGATAAGGTAACTGCTGGAGTTCTTCATAGTGCTAATGATTAGTGGCTTAGACAGATAACGGTACCGAGTCCATCACCCTGTGTTATTCAGTCACAGAAAGCTCGAGTATACCTTCAAATGTCTGCGTTGTACCAAATGTTTCTCTTGTGGCTTCCTGCAGGCCCAGGAGAGCGACTCTGAGGGAAACAAGAAGATTAACTCGATGCAAGATGTGGATGAAGATGATCTTACCGGAGACTCTGAATAATATTAACAACAGTATGAACTGGTTATTTCTGTGGTTATTTCTGATTGTGTTTTTCTCTTTATGTTTCAGCAATTACTTGGGGATGACAACCTAATTAATTGACCATCATTTCATGTTTTAGCGGTTTTAAATGCACTTTTTGTATTTTTCAAATATGTAGTGGGCTTTGGCTTGGCAGAGACTCACCAGTAAACATTTATGATTTGTGGATTCTGACATATTTACATAACTACTTATTATAGATTTTGTTCTGAAAAAAATCTTGTCAACAAAATAAATTATCAGTCAATATAAAATATGGTACATTTTGTTTTTTATGCTGAAATTAATCTGAAAATATTTTTATATCAATAATGCTGAAATAACATGAGACATTAGTAATTAGCATTAATACACCAACAAAACCAAAGAAATTATAATAGTATTCTGTATCTCAGGTCTTTTATGTGTTATAAAATTGCTTATCCTGCTTATTTGAATAAATTAGTTTCAGACTGGGAGCAAAAAATGGAAAAAAAAAATAGTTTGTTATTTTGGTATGATCAAGGGCAGGTAAAAATACTGACTTTTTTTTCCAATTAAAACAGATCAATATTCTTAATAATCCCCAAAAGTACATTTTTTGTTCAGCTTCCTATAAAGGTAAACTCGCGAAGACTCAGTGTTCTGGTAAGTGTCACATTAACTGACGAGTACAGATAATGCACAAAGAAGTTTAGGTTTGTTTTTTAAAAAAAAAAAAACTTTTGGAATAGGATTATTTTCCTTCTGTAACTGTTGATCTATTGGGCAGCTTCAATCTGGTCAATAGATCAACTCCAACTGGCATCAACTACAACTATACTCTAAGAGACTCCTCGAAGAGTCGGGGAGTCGGCAGAATAAGAAGTGCTCTACTTGAGCTTTGAAGAATGACTAAACCAAAACCTTTCATACCAGTATTGACATCTTCTTTTGAAGGGGTTTACAGCATGGAAACCAACACTTACGAGGTATTTTTCTAAACCTCCTAGGTTTTTTTTTTTTTTAAAATATTGAAAAAAAAAAAAAAAACACTTTTTTTTTAGTCACACAATTTTGAGGTCTATTGACACTGTTAGTCATGTCTACAGTTATACATTGGAAGTTTTTCATTAGGCCCAAAAAAGCCAGCTTTAGTCAGTGTGTGTCTCTTTTATCTGATTACTATGAATGTTGCTTTAATTTGTAGAAAACAAACATATGTCATTAAAATTGACAAAGCAATTCTAATGCGAATATACATAAACAGAATTTATTTTAATATTTTATTGTGCACATTTCGTCATAACTTGTACGTAAGACTACAAACCTTTCCCAGCATATACAAATAACAGCAACTACTTTTACATTTTTTTGCATTTCCCTCTTTTGACCAACAAACATTTCTATTACATGATGAACTTGAACTCGTGAAAGCACTGTTGTACGACTGAACGATCTCCAAAAAGACACTGAATTCCTTCTTAGGGCACCAGTATCTCTTCGGCCCCCAAATAACATACTCTGTTATAAAAGTAGTTTATAATGATTTTATACTGAACACCTGGGCTATACTACTTTAAAATAAAGAGGGGTGCATTTGTTAATAATGCGTACTATCTTGACTTCAACAAATGCTCACAAAGGAGAGAAAAATATTTGTATGCGTTGTCGTTTATTGCAAAGAAATAGGATATTACATTAAGAGATTTTAAAAGCTGATTATAACTGGTAAATCAAGGCTCCCCCCTTCAGACTGTTCCGAATGGTCTATTCAGGAAGTGCATTCAACTGTTTAGGGAAATAAACAGTTGAATACACAGTCTTCCTTTAGAGAGAGCTTTGGCTTTCATTTTCGGTCACTTCAGCTGCAAAACAAGCCAATTTAACACACACGGTGTTTATAAAAAAAAAAAAAATAGCGACATTGTATGTGTTGTTTAAATCGGCAGGGTAATAATTCCGGTGTGTGGACGTTTGTAGGACGTGCAGCTTTGACAGAATTTGCCCGGTTGTCCTGACTACAGCTTCGCCGCTTTCACAGACCATCATGTCTGATTTGATTCTGCTTCTGATGATCGCTGTCCTCCTGCTGTGCCTGGTCGTGACAGTTGGGGGATTTCTTCTGTACTCGGGGCTCCTGTCAGACGTGGTTATTAAGACCGGACCACCTCCTGTCAAGAGTGTTACCATCGCCTACAAGTTCAAGGAGGGCTCCTACAAGGACTGCGGAGCTGACTACACAGAGAGCTGCAGCATCGGGCCAAAACTCAACTCCATCGGTATTTTTTACGATGACCCCATGCAGGTGAGAGCCGGGCATACGGCACCTGTTACGTTCCTTTTTTTTCTGCTCTGGATATAACCACAGTACTCTGCGTCCTGGTAAGGCGTAGGCTGACAAAAGTCAGAAAGGTCAAAATCTGATCTTATATATTAAACATTTCAGTGTAAAAATGGTTACACTATTATACCAGTGAGAATTATGAACGTACACTGAGCTTGATAGAAGTTCTATTTTAGGTTTTTGAGGATATACACCTGAAATATGCAAATAACCACAGCCAGCCTTTTGTATTTCACTTTTTCAGCTGTTTATTTTCTTGCTGAATGGATAATGTTTTCAATATTTCTATTACAGAATATCCAAAATGCTTAGTATGTCCAAATCAAAATGTGTTTTAAAGGCAATTGACATATTTGAAAAGTTAGAGTAAATAAAAGTAAAAGAACAAACAAAAAAGTATGGAGTAATATAATGTCTCCTGTTGATTTCTTATATTAGGACAGCCAATTAAGATAATGTAACTTTTTTTAAAATAGTAAATGTCCAAGTTGTCTACAGTTAAAGAGATGATGCATTATCGTGCTATCATGTGAATTCCAATACACTGTGTGGATTTTGATAAATACTTAATTCTATAGTTTGTTTTCTTTTCACTGATCTGTAAGGAGACTTGTCTGGGAGCAAAAACACTAAAGTTTTAAAAGTTTACAAAACTGACCAATGCATAAAACTTTTACAAATTCAAAACAGCTTCTATGGAATGAATATCTCAAAGATTTTAATTTAAATTTAAAACTTTGATTTTAAACACAGTTTAAATAACGATAAGTAAGTGTCATGTAATTTTACAGTTGAAGGGTTAATGTACAAGCTGCCTGTTGAAGGAACTGAGCCTGAGTGATGAAACCAGTCAGCTGTTCATTTGCCACGTTGCACTGTTGACTTTTTTTCCACCGTCATCTGTGACTTTAGACTGGTTCAGCTTTTAGCCAGCTTCTGCCTCTAAGATGGCAACTAGACTTCACAAAAAAAAAAACAACAAACACATTGTATGCCTGAGAAGAGCTTTCAAACAGGATACATTATCCTAACCCAGAACCTAATTTTATTTAAGCGGGCCATTCCTGTGTTGCTATCTTTCATTGTTTCCTGCTTTCAATCCACTTCAGTCCTTTCATCACAGGTTGTGTTTTTTGTCAACAAGAAGTATCTGCACAGCAGCTGTTGCTAGTTAGACAGCAGAATGTTTCCAGCTGATACGTGTTGATTACCTACACAAACAACTGTGGTGCGGTTCAGCTTTATGGTGACAGTTTTGGCTCACTGGATGTCGTTCATTCCTAGATTTAAAAACAAATAACTGAACAAAGATTTTCTGCTTTGATTTACATTTTTTGTGGCATTTCTGCTTATAAAAGTGCAGTGTCGTCCCCCCCGCCCCGAGAGACATCATGGCAAAATAGAGGCATGCGTCACATTACCCAGACACTTAGTTTGGTTGACAAGTGGACAGAGTGACTGCTTCAGTGTCTGATTTGAAGAAATTATTCATGCTACGCAACTGAGCCACATCATCATTGTATAATCTTCAAAGACTGTGGCACATTGGCAGGACTGTGTTTGTATTTCTGCTGGCACTCGCCAGTCATTTTTTCCTTTCTAATGGAAAGACTTTAAGTTGAAGCTGACTGTGAGTCATGCCAGTGGAAACTTGTGAAAAGAGAGGTATTGAGAGCGTCTAAAGCTGCTTCTGGAGTTTGTGAGAGAGAGTTGGCCTTGTAAACAGCCAGATTACTGCACAGATCTCATGACTCTGGAATAACCTGTGATGATAAACTTCCCAGGGCTGATGCAATCTAATTTAACAGTTAAAAGCTTGGGCGCCTGAACTTCACTCTGCCATCTTTTGGTGGAAAAGTTTGCCATTTAATGTTTAAGTGAAGATCTTTATAAATCTGAGTGTTTAACATTTCAGCATGTAATAACAGGTTAAAACAGCCAATGGGATGGCTGCTTTAACCTGTTATCAGATTTCAAATCTTGACAAGCTCCCTGAGGTTCTAACCTTAATTGTTTGTCTTCTGTGAAAGTTTCCACATGGCTGATCTCTGGCTGAAAGAGAGTTTCTACACAACAATTCTCACTTTTATGTAACTTGACCCTAAACTGTAATGCATTAATCCCCTCTGAGAGGTTTAAAGGATTCATGAGGTCAATTCTTTTGACTGCTTTTCAGTAATCATCATTGATTACTTGCAGTTTGCTTCTACACCCATTACAATCTAGTTCCTACTCTTCTACCATGTTCTTCTTCAGTTGTTAAAAATGTTCAGAGATGGATGTGAAAGTGGTCCAAGTGCAAGCAACACAGGCTCAGATTAGAGGAAAAAGTTTTTTTTTTTGTTTTTTTAAAATAAAGTGGTGTTCACTTTTCCCTTTGAGGTAAATATAAATTGTGTGTATTCTAAGTTTTTACTGGCAAAGAGTAACTAAGCGAGTACAATTAAATGAGTAAAAGTATGCCAAGAATTATTCATTGTTATATATTTTTATCATTATGAGGTCTGCTGTGTGTCCTGAAGAGTGTGAGTTGGTGTGAGCGATGACCAGTAGATGGTACTATTGGCATTACAGATGGGTTTATGTAGACAGAGGGCGCAAACTGCTTGTCTGGTTACTTTTTGCTTGTTCTTGTCTGTGCACTGGAGTGTGTATATATACGCCAATAACTTCTGTAACATCTTCTCACAAAGGTTTAAGAGACTGAGCAGTTTGTCTGGCTCACATGTGTCACACGTACCACTGATGTGACACAACTGCAGTCAGTACAATTGTTCAAACAGCATTTTCCTGCTAAATATCACAGGTTTGATATCGCATTAGAAATATTAATGGCATTTTTTTCAGACTGAGTAGATGGGTAGAAAAAAATTAAGACACTCAATTATGACAAAAAAATTTAAACTTTTGTTTGTTTGTATTTTCTTTTTCATTTCCACCATAAATTTTCAGTTGGATTGAGAGCCTGACTATTTGCTGGTTAATATCTTTCCAGAAGAAATGCTTTAACACTTTTAGCTCTGTGACAAAATGCATTATCATCCCGGAGAACAATTTCATCATTAACAAATCTACTTTCAAGTGATGGAATGAAAAATGTCCTACATTTTGACGTAGACCCAAATGTTCAGAGGGAATACTGTCCTCCACCCTGGTCCTTAACTTGATAACCTCATGCAACCCCATATCAGCTGTGAAAATGTGCGTGTTTTCTTCATGACAATTATCTTTTTATATTTAATCCTACCTGCACCTAACAACATTTCCAACATTTGTATCACTGAATATTGCTTTCATCTAGTCACCCACAATCCATGATTGTCTCTCAACATTTAATAATGGTTTACATCTAATTTGCGTTTTATATCTTATTTTGACTCTCTTGTCCTGGTGCTTTGACATCTTTCTTTGTCTGCTTGTGTGTTTTTCTTTCACAAGCTTCCCATTTTGTTTGTGCCTGCTCCAAATTTTAGATAAAGCTGACTGATGACTACTTCTTTTTTTGCTGTCTTTGATGTTGATTCACCTTCTTTAAAAACATTTAAAATCAGTCATCCAGGTTCATCAACATGTTCATGTCTGCACTTTTTTTTGTAACTGCTGACTAATTTGTAAACTGCTGATTGGAATTTGATGAAGAAACGCAAAACACAAACTGATTTCATAATTTGGACTCATCTGTTTCGTTATCTTGAGTTGCCATGTTTCACACCTGAGCCTTACAGCTCTTCCTCATGTCTTTATGTTGTCCATTTTCTCTTTTCAAAACACCTTACATTCCTGGGTTCTTAATGTAATTTAATGAGAGTCTGCGTAGCTGTATTGGATCTTCTCAGCCAACTTTGATAATTTAGGAGGAAGAAATTGCTTCAGGTTGTTTCATCCACATGTATGTTTTGCAATCTGGGTAGTGCATAGTCACAAGTGTAGGAAGTAAAGTGTTTACATGTTGAACCAATTAAGAAGGTTGGGTAGTAGTTAGAGGCTGATGATGAAGAGACTTAAAGATAAATGTAATTTCATTGTCTCGGTGTGATGAGGAGGTTGTACAATACACACATTTTAGCAGATGATCAAAGTCGGTGTTGTATTATTCTGGTGGAAATGTACAACAGGTGCAGCTTCACCTGGAACTACCTACTTGGTTGATCCTCAGATCTACCAAATATCCATTCTGATTCAGCTTCTGAAGCAAAACAAAAAACATATCTCCCCCATGACAAGGTGGAGAGAATGATATGTCAGGTGCCGACGTGTGTGGGGGCGGCGGTGGGGAACGAAGTGAGGTGCGGATCTCCTGTGGAAGAGGCGTCTGAACTGGTACGAGACTGACTCACCTTGAGAACCTTGCAGTGCTCCAATTCATCAGTCAGAATTTCAGATCAGAGCACTGAGCCTTGCTGCACTCCCAGTAAAGTTTGTTAGCATTTTACTGCAGCTTGTTTGTCTGCCAACAGCAACGACATGAAAGGGAGGATTTTGGTAAGAGGCTGCAGCTTTTTAAACATGGACATAAAATGAGAGATAAATTTGCTGATACTCTGAAGTCTGATCTTATAGGTCTTCAAATCTACATTATGCAAGATTGTGGGCATCTCTTTCTTTAGTAAAGCACCCTATTAATGTTTCTGCACACACATATACATTGTGAAGAAGAGCCCACAAAACTAGAAGGCTATGTTAAATGGAAAAGTAAATTTATTTTGTTTTATCCTGGAATATAGCTCAAGTTTACTTTTGAGGTGCCATTTTGATCTATTTTCCATCCAAATGTGTACAAAACAAGACATTTTCAAGCTGATGTGTCATGGTTTTTGTACTATTAATCTTGTGCCATGTGTTGGCTTGTTAGCCTGGGATGCACGTCTCATTGAATTAGACACCAGGGCATTTATCAGAAAGGGTGTATGGGTGGGGAAATGACAGAGGGAGAGAACTGAAGATACACAGAGAAACCTGTGCAGAGAACATGGAAGTGGTTTGTACTTCTCATAGGAGGCGATTTACTCCTTGCTTTCTGACATCTGGCTGGAGGAGTGCTGTACAACGTCCAGCTGGCCAAGAAGTGGTAAACTGGCCTCACAACTGAGGCAAAGAAAAACAGTGCCCTGCCTCCAGCAGGCTGCTTATCCTCTCTAGTAATTATACATGCAAGAACTCCCAGGATGCCATGTGTAATTACGAGCTAAGTCAGAGCACAGCCTAAAGGGACAGATCTGCACTTGGTGAAAGCGAGACAGAAAGAGACTTCCACTGGTTCCTGTCTTCAAGGGTCTTTGGGATGCAAATGCCATCACATCACAGGAGATGTACTCTGATTTGTAGAACTCAGAGCCCTCTTTTAACTAAATGTATTGTGGCCTTTTTTTTTTTTTTTTTTTAACAAGTTGACACTGTTTCCTGAGGCCTTTAATGAAAAATCTTGACATATTTTAGTCAAAATATCAGGTGAGATACAATAAAACATTTCCCTATTCAACCATGTTCTTGGCAGCTGCTCTTAGTAGTCACTAAACCCCGCTCCATTCACTGCACACATCTTATTTTGAGGCGCGTGCTGCTTTGCAGATGAGCGTACAACTTTGTGCTGCCTTGTAATGTAAATTTAGTATAATTTAAATTATACTCATTGACGCTTGACGTAGTTAAAGTGCATAAGAAAGCATCAAGCAGCTAGTGGGAGGGCTCACCACCACAAACTGAATTTACTGACAATATTATTCTCAAATGTCAGAGTTTTTTTTATTTTTTAGATGCAGTCTTGCCACAAAGTATGTGTTACACTAGTCCAAGTTGCTGAAATAGGGCACCACAGATAATGCTGAGGTTTGTTGTTTGTGGATGGTAAACAAGTCAAAATCCTTTGTCCCAAGATCATCAAACTGTTTTAAGTTTTAAGAGGGTAACACTTCTTCTGCTCTCAGCATCCAGGGTTTTTTTTTTCTAAATTTGTCATCAATACAGACTTTCCCCTTTATTTTTTTTTCTACTCACACTAGTTTTTAAGTTTATCCTTTGCCATCAGATCTGTCTAGTAGCTCTGGCTCTGCTTGTCTATTTGCACTGTGGGTGCATGAGATAAGAAACTATTCATTACTTTCTGTTCGGCGATTAATGAAGTGTTTTAGAACTTGTAGTTTTGACTTCCTGCTTCTGCACTGCAGGAAAAGCAGCGTGATTTAAAGATGTAGGTGGAGAGCGAAGTGGAAGATTAAGATGGGCTAGCTGAATAATTCTGCTCTGGTTCAGTGATAAATCAGAACCATGAAAATAATTTTGGACCTCTGTCATGCTAAACAGTTTAACAGCACTAGCTGCATTTTCATTACCCCCAGATTTGCGCAAAAGCCAAATATTGAAAAAAGAGAACCTGTAAAGGAAACAGCTCTAATTAAAAAAAAAAAAACCCCTCCCAAATATCGCTTTATGAGTTTTTGAGTTTTAGTCACTTCAGGCAACCAAATATATGCTCTCATTAACAGAAAAAGGGATGTTTTCCTTCCTCAGTCATTAAGTCAACATAATTCCTAATGTTTCTTTCTTTTCTGCCCAAATTGTAAAATGAATTTTGTTTCCCTTCCAATCGTATTTATGCGGATATGCCTGTTTGCTTCACTGCTTCTCCTGCTCCATTAATCTAGTTACAAACGGCCCATTGCAACCTACTTGTGGTTCCCATGCTGTGCAGCCTCATAAATTTCCGTTTCCTTCTCGGTGTTTCATCTGCCAGTGGTGGTGGGTGGTGGAGAAGGTCAGTGGCTTCAGTGAGCTGAGGCAGGTTATCGCTCTGAAACACGGAGACAAAAAGACAGCTCTTGTTGAGAAATTGTTGTTCTCACCGCCCATGTGTCAGGTTCTTTGCTTGTTAGGAGGAGTGCGCTAAACGCCACCTGTCTCAGTGCAATAACTTAACTGAAAAAGATTGCTATCCAGCAGATGCAGTTGTGTGTATTGTATCAGAAGTGTTGATCCATCCATCCATTTTCTATACCCGCTGAATCCATCTACAGGGTCACGGGGGTCTGTTGGAGCCTATCCCAGCTGATTAAGGCGATAGGCAGGGGTACACCCTGGACAGGTCGCCAGTCTATTGCAGGGCCACGTATAGAGACGAACAACTTTGTACACTCACACCTACGGACAATTTAGAATGCTCAGTCAACCTGACATACACGTTTTTGGACTGTGGGAGGAAACCGGAGTACTCGGAGTACCCGGAGGGAACCCACACAAGTACGGGGAGAACATGCAAATTCCACACAGAAAGACTCCTGCCGGGCCCGGGAGCCAAACCAGGAACCTCCTTGCTGTGAGGCAACAGTGCTAACCACTAAGTCACCGTGCTGCCCCAGAAGCGTTTGATGAAATGTAATTTTAACCGTTATCTGTTTTTCACAAACTTGCTGTGTTATTTATGAATGCTGGATTTGCTTCCCGTCATGCTTCATAACGATATTGATGTGAAGATGGCATGGACTTCTAGAAAAACTCCAAATTTTGTTGATTTGTTGCCTACAGTGCAATAAAAGACTTTTGCTATCACTATCTCTTAAATTGTGGTTTCTGTCACGATGACAAACCTGCTTTACTAAGCAGGGCATGAAGGCTTTAGCATATCATGCCTGGCTTTCGCTTTATTATTTCAAAACATTTTTTAATTCTAGTGTGACTTTGTGGTTTTTAATTAGCATAATAATATAGGAATATAATGACAACATAGAAGAAATGAAACCCTCTGAGGTTTTTCAGATTTTCTAAGTTTTTTTTTTTTTTTTTTTCTGTCATGAATCCTACTTTTAGATAGTTTCGACCAAGAATCTGAAGTCACTTAAGAAGGCCCACTGGGTAACTTACCTTTTGGGTAGTGGCACTCCACGCATGATAATAAATAATTTTATTTTCATATAATTTCAATAAATCAGTTATTAAAGAAAAAAATCTTATAAAATGGATAATCGGGCTAAATTCAAACTGGGTAACAGCTGCCTTATCCTTGACCATTTTCAGTTATCATACAAGACTGTAGATTATAGTTTGATTCAGCATGCTGATGTAGGAGTGCTCATCTATTCAACTAGCCTATTTTTATTAATTTGTCCAGCATCTATTGTAAATTCTGTTAACCATTCCAGCATTTTCCAATTATTTAAATACTATATAACTCAACACATGCATTAAATCCTGTGTGAATACTTGGAACAGTGTACATACTGGACCCACAGTATGACAAAAGCATAATCTCTGTTGAAGAAATCAACAGCGTTTATTATTACTGTTATTACTGACTTTCACCACCTGGGTCATGATGAAAGTGAAGTTTAAGTCAGTTTGGAAAAGTACTGTCTCAAACAAAGCTTTTGAGTTTATGCGCATGATTAAAGAAAATATTTATACTCATGTTTGTATATGATTAATTACCACATATTTCCCTATTTTCCCATGGGAACTGTAGTAAATTACCACATTATTCCAATAATTCCCCAGTTTATATTCTCATGGAAAGTTTCCAGAAAGCAGGCCTGAAAATTGCTGTGGAGCACGGTTGCTGAATGGGAATTTTCTGAAAAGATGTGACAAGCTTCATTCCAAAGAAGACTTGACTTTGCTGCCAAGGTACTAAATGGAGGGTCTAAAGACTTTTGTGAATTGGATATCTTTGTAGGTATTGCTTCTGTCTTCATAAGGGAAAAATGACTTGAAGTCTCAAAGTAGTGTTGACTTTACACTGTGTATGGTTAATTTAAAGTGTGTTAAAAGCTCCCACTCTGTTAATGGAGTGTCAAATTTTGTCGATAAGGTACTGGCCATTTTTCTTTTTAATGAGCATGATTATTGTCTATGGTTAGGCCAGGTAAGCTTATTAAAATTCTTTCTTTAGGCTGCAGTTGGGCAGAGTGTGCCAATGTGCTCATTTATCCCTGTCCTTTCTAACCTGCAAACATAATAGCAAACGACCAATTGTAAATGTCCCCATTCCTTAAAAAAAAATGCGTTTAAGCTATGATGGCGAGGAGAAAGAGATGCAAGGGCAAGAGCAGAAGAGATGAAGGGAGTAAATCCTCATTACATGCCTCCTAATAAAGAATTACTTCTGTCTGCTGCAGAGTTTTAGTGTTGGAAAGCCCCCCATCCATTAGAAAGCACCCTCGTAGCCTCAAGCAAAGAATTGCTTTTTGAAATTACTTTTTCTCCCCACAGGTCTTCGGAGACTTGGCTTAAGGGAATCCGGGGGAGATGGGAATGGTAGCATTTGTGCAGGAAAGCTATCGTATAGTTCATGAACTAGAAGTTGCTCATCCAAAGTTTTGTGCATTTGTGTGCATGTACAATATCTTTGAATTTATTGAAATATTGGAGCATGAAGATATGTTCTGAAGTTTCAGCTTTGTTTTTTTTTTTAAGCAAATCTTTCATATCACAAGTTCACACTTCTCCTCGTAAGTCACCGATAAATGGATCAGTTGTCGACAGCTGTGTGCTCAAACATAATACGTTTGTGTTAGCACCAAAGTCTTACCACTGTCCAACCCCATGCCTCTCACCCCGGGCTTCCAAAAGCCACAGTCAGCCTGACGTTAGCTCAGATTCCTGTAGGAAGAGGAACCACACCCTGCCTTTCAAAACACACACAACTTCATCAATATGGACAGCATCCAAGAATTACTACCTTTTCGTTGTGTTGCAATTTCAGATGGAAACAAAGCAGCTGTGGTGGAAAAGAGCAGACAAGTCAAGTACACGGAGTGGTGTTCCTCCCTTTCCTAATTGCCTCCAGTCTCTGGGGTGTGTTATCTGGAGGGAAACAGAGATGAGATGCAGTCGAGGCGGCTGTTTGTACTTGCTGTTGTGTGGGATGTGAATGATAGCTAGAGGTCTGAATGATATCATTAGTGAACCACTGGTTTGGTTAACATACTCTAGTCTATCAGAGTGAAGGGCATGAGATGTGAGATAGTGAAGCAAGAGTGTGGGAGGACATTTGTTTTCCCCTTTGTGTTTGAATGCCTGTTGTTGTGTCTTATCATTTATCATCAGGGAAAGGGAGTAACTCTGTACTACCGAAGTCTCACTGACAGACCATAGATTTAGCGCATCTGTGTAGAAGAAATCCCTGGATACAAATCCATCTGGACGAAAGTAAGGGAAAAATACTCAGAAACAATCTTTTTAATAGTTTATGTTATCAATGAAGTAATGATGGGATAACGATGGGCATATTAAAATCCTGTAAATTAAAAATAAATGATAAAGTAGACTTCCATTTACACAGGGTCATTATTCACCTGGATGAAGAGTAATGTTTAACAGCAGTGTGAGTTAGCTGAGACAGATGTTTTTATTGCTATGACAACAGTCAGCTGTACCTTCAACCAGCTTCTAATGCTGAGGTACTCATAATGTCAACATTCATCACATGTAATGCTCACTGCATCCAAGTGGGTTAGTTTTTTTTCTTTTTTTCTATGAAATGGTGAGCTCTGTGGCTACACTCACAATGATTCAAGTTTATATTTGGGTTGTTTAAGATCAATCAGCATAGGGTGATTTCAATACAGTTACTGTGTAACTGTAAGTAACACTGTGTATGGTTCTCCTTATGCTGGGAAAGCTCTTACTCTGAAAAAAAGTCCAAAAAAAAGACCCTCCAGAAGCACTTTTATTATGTACAATTAAATTCAATTTAAAAAAAAACAGTTAAAGAAAACAAGAAGCAAAGTAGTCATGCAGTTAACAACAAAAGTCTTCTTAAGGCACTTTACACAGAAAACAGGGTCCACACAGGCCAATTAATGACAATTCAGTTGGGTCTAATTTTATTTCAGTTCATTCCATCAGAATCCAAATTTGAAATTCATATAATACAAAATAGTGAATAAAAATAACCCCAATCATTTGGTCCAAAACCCTGCTGTAGGACACAAAATAAAAGAACAATTATGAAACGTTTCTAGCGGCCCAAAAGACATCCCGTGAAGATTTAAGGCTCGGTAATTTATTGATACATTAAGCATCCTTTCATATTTATGTTGATGACTTATAAGTCATCAACATTTATCATCTAATGAACATTTCTGCTTGTTTACAATTTCTTGGATTCCAGGCCAATAGTTATTAAAACACTCTGGACGTAATAAAAGTGGTCAGTTCGTCTAATAAGCCAGCGTTGCCATCAACAGACACATGATGAAACATGGTGAAAAGAACACAGTACTTAAGATATTTTGTGATCTAGTTTTTATAAGAACTAAGGAGACCTTGAAACTGCATTCTGAAACAAAAAACAGAAAGTTGCTATTATGCAACATGCAATCATTGCCCTGAAGGTCATATTAAGGCGTGTGAATTTATTGTTGTTAAGGACCAAAAGTTAGAGTATCTTTTCTTCAGCAGAGACCCGGTTGCTTTTTTATTATTTCCAAAAAATTTTCAAAAAGATCCTGACTATCTGACTATCTGGTTATAATTTTATCTGTACGATCTGACTCTAAAGGCAGTTCTTTTTGTTTCAGTATCAATATTACATCAGAATACTGGAGGTGTCATCTTATTAAATTTCAGGATTAAATAGAAATGTGTATTTCTTACATAGTGTATGAATGTATTAAAAAAACCAACAACAAACAATCAAAAAACACTTGTCTTGTTTTGCCAGGCTGCAAAACAAGCCAATTACACTTGGCTTGTTTTGCCAGGCTGCAAAATAGATGTTCATGTTGCCTCGTTGCAGTAATTTACTCTGACATTGCTAACACTGCCGTTGCATCTGGCTTTGTTTGAACTGACTCATTGCTTCATTGCAAACAGAGCTGGTATATATCATACTAGCTGAAACGAGTCACTCTGTCAGATGCAGGTGATCTCTGCTCTCCGATTCACCAGACAACATGGTGTCAGGTGACGACAAAGATTATCTGCTCATCCTCATAAGACACTGTGGGTCAAAATTACCGGCCACATGACCCAGACAGTAACGGCCACTGAGGGTTAAGGGCTGTGTAATATGGATTTGCCAGTATCAATATTGCTGAATTATGACACAAAAGCTGTTTTGTGAACTAAGATGAAGAGTGGGAGCATTGCAGTATAGTAACAAGACAGTGGAGTCAAAAAAAAAAAAAGCCCAAAATGTGAGAAATTACATGGGAAAAGGAGAGAAGGTTTTGACGGTAAATGTGATAATTATTCGAAGATGACGGGGACATGATGATGAGTGTGGCTGTGTCCCTTCTGTGGCCTCTCGGTGCCAGCTTTCCACAGCAACAGAAACCAGGAGCTCTTATCCCAGGCAGACCTGGAGAACATTTTAAAACTGCTTTCTCAAACTTAAAAGAAACCAGAAGATGTAGATTTTTTAAAAAACTTTCTTTAACAGTTTGGCAAAACTGTTACTATTCTCTCAATTCTTCATTTATTTTCTACAATTTTTTATTTTGTGTCAGCCTTCCACTGAAATCAGCTTAGAGTTTAAACAGTTGGCTTTTATCATAAATTCATGACTTTTCTATTGCTTTGTCAATATTTAAGAATAATTGTGGTATGTGGATCTTGAAAACCAAGAGTGTAGATCAGGTTTGAAAGTTTAAAACACAAATGTTACATATCCTGCAGCTGGTCTAAATCTAATTTAAAAACTGAGAAAATACTCAGGTTTTCGTATATTTACACTTCTTTACAGTCAGTCAAGCTTCTTTTTTTGTACTTTTGTTGATTTTTGTCTTCCAGACCTCTGTCACTCGGAGGTTTAATATTGTTTAACATTTATGAATGTGTGGAAATTCATTTGAACTTAATATCTTTTGAATGAGTTATTTCAATTTTTCAACAGTTTGGCCATTTATCAAAACATATTCAAGCCAGAGTTATATAGTGAATATGTACTGAGAATATAATCTCTCTGCTTTAATTTCAAGGAAATTATAGTTCAATTGGATCTACAGCTCTTAGATAAAAACTGAATCAATGTCAAAATTTTACCATGTCAAACTGTTTTTCTCTCAGCAGTTGACTTTTACGCTGCTCAAACATCATTAGAAGTGATCCGATCGTGATTTCACTTGTTTTCTGAAGCTTTTTTGTGTAGCTGTTCTGCATACGATTTGCACATCATTCTTCCCAGCAAGGTGTCTTTGTAATTGACAGTTTTCTCATGTCTAAATAATTGCTATCTAAATTAGAACAGATTTCACCCTTGGTTGCCTGGAAGTTAAGAAATGTGCACTGAGACATCTAAAATTATAGAGCTGGATGCAGAAAGAGGTGGGCAGGAACATGAAGCGTACCGTTCAGAGCGGTCTCTTAACAACGGCTCCCACTCTCCATCTGTGGCTGTCAGACAGAAACTGTCTACGAGCAGACGCAAGTGGGAGATTCTCTGTCAGATCCTCTTCTGACTGACAACTAGCTCAGTGGCTGCCATCCTGCCTCTTTCGCATCTGTATGCAGACATGTGAGCACATTAACAGCCATAAAAGTTGGCAGAGAGGCCTTTAAGTGAATGAGATCAATCCTTCATGTATGCTTGTGCCTGTTCTCCTCAAGTGTCATTAAGTAAGACAAACAAGCCCCGCTGTAGTCTCAGGGGTGCTGTCCTGTAGCTGAACTTAAAAAAAACTCTTGATCAAGAAAGGATTAATGTTGTGGGAATGGCTTAATTCCACAATGAAATTAAGGCAATACGTTTTGTGTTGATGGGACATATCGGTTTTCTTTTAAGTCTCTTTCA
>JAOWBL010000020.1:1231183-1242395 GCA_028564865.1 Zenarchopterus dispar | reverse complement strand
ATATATATATATATATATATATATATATATATATATATATATATATATATATATATATATATATAAAATATGTATATGTGGGTCACATGACTGAATGCATCATCCATTGTTTTATAAAGTTTATGGGTATGCCCACAAACTGTGCGATTTTTTTTTTTGGTCATTGTGTTGTACTGAGGCTCCTATGCTGCTTGTTGCTGCCATGCATGGCAGCATGACTAGCCGAAGCTAGTTATTTAGCACGCTAACTCTGTAGATATGTCTGCAGCCAAAAACATAAGCATCACTGTTGTGACATGACTTCACTTATTTCTTCTTATTCTCTTGCTTTTTCTAGGTTATTTTGGGATATTTTAATACACAATCTTACACATTGGCCCTTTAAAGTAAAACTATTTTAAGAGTAGTCTGAGACTGAAGACGAATGTTATTAAACATAATGATGCACCCAATGTTCAGATGAAGAGAGTGAATCATACACAGCCGCCACAAAACAACCACAACTCACAGACATAGCTTTATATGTTTATTTATTCATTTGCTGGGTCTAGAATAATGCTACCATGTGGTCTCACACCCACAAAGCTGGATATATGGTTTTGTTGTTTTGACAAATGCACTTCAGGGGAAGTTAACAACATGAGTGTCGGCTCTGCGTTGCAGAAAGAGAACATTAATGATTTTGTGCCTGTAAGGCAAAATGCTGTCCCGCCTTCTTGCAATGAGTTTGTAAAGAGGCTTCCACCTGGGGATGCTGAGATAGTGCTTGGGGACTTCAAATCTCATGAGTTAGAAGAAAAACAGCTAAACAGAGTATTGTATGAACTGACATGGTGCTGGTTCAGTGTGGATCTTTGCCTCATAAGTTATCCATAAGAACGCTTTTGCTCATGTAGGTGAAGAGCCATTAGATTAAATATGATGTCAAGCTTGATCCTATGCACTCTGTACAAGAGTTCACAAACTTTAGTACTGTTTTGAAAGTGAAATTGGATTTGAGAATAGGCATTAGGCAAGTATGGGGTTATGACGATATACCCTGGGGTAGTTTTGTGGTATCGCAATTTTAGCTATAAACAGTGTGTGTTTGTAAAAGATGCATGTGCTTACTAATACACATACACATTTTCTGCAAACACCACACAGACACGTTGTCCAGATGAAAGTGACTTTTTAAACACTGTGTTTTGCCTTTCGGATCCCTGAATAACGAGAAACAACCGCAGCCTGCAATATATCCTCCCTTGTGCTGAAGATGAGTTGATGGTGTTAATTGTTGGTAAAATCCTTTTTTCACATTTTAAATTATTGGAAGCTACATGTTCTGTCACTGTAGAGTGTTGATTTCTCACCTCTGCCCTGCTTATGGTTTATTCATCAGCACTTCTTCTCCATCTTCTTTCATCGTATTATTTGCTGAATTAAAGATAGAAAATTTGTTTCTTTTGCCTGGAGCCTGTATTTTTCATGCAGTGGCTTGATTAGAGGTGAACCAGTGAAGCTGCACTGATTCCAGGTATAACTTGTTGAGATAGCAAGAACTTAGATACCCTTTGCTGCATTTTGGGATATTCCTTCTCAGTGAATAAGCCTCAGATGTATTTGTTTTTTGTGATTCTAGACAGATATTTTACTTAATCAGAGGCAGAATTTAAAAAAAAAAAAAACAAGAAAGAAAAAAACATTTTAAAACTACAGGCTTGTCTTGGTGACATGCACAAAGTCATAAGTAATTGAGGACCTTTTTTACTCTCAGTATGATAGTATACTTGCTGTTTCCAGGAGTAGACTAGAAGGATCTGAAGTTATCCAACTTCCAGCTTGGACAAATGACGCTGCCAGATTTGTGTACCCACCAATGCTAAGAAACAGCACAGCATCATCCTCTTGCAACACAGTGTCTCCATACAATAAAGTCAAGGAGGAAGAATGCAACTCACATAAGAAAGAACAACAGTGGAGCATTCTGTCTTTTTCAAAAGAAGAATCTCAGCATTGTCCAAAGAAAAAAAGAGCATCTTGTGTGTCTTTTAATTTCACATGGAAGACCTTTTGAAGGACTGCAGTGCTTCTAGCTTTTAGTTCTACCTTAAACCTACCATACGCTAGTTTTGGTACCCTGACAGAAGGGTGTGAGAGACCAGTTTAGTATGGAAGACTTATTTTATTATGGCTGTCAACATTTGATGAAGGAAATGCAAATAATGGCGTACTGCTTGGTGGAACGGCTTGTTTCTAGTCTTAAATGTATCTTTTTAGAAAATCTTTTATTTAATTAATACTTTTTCATTGCAAACTATCTAAATACTGTGTTGTGTTTTGCATACTTGTATCTTTACATCTTTGTTTCTGTTCTTGCAAATTTTACATCTTCTAATAAGTGCTGTTCATCTTTTAATTTTTTTGTTTGAAATTTTACTCCTCCATAGTCGGATGTATTAGCAATGATGATGAGGAAGAGTAGAGAGGTCTGGTGGAGAGCTTTGTTGCGTGGTGCAGCCGCAACCAACTTCAGCTCAACATCGCCAAGACTAAGGTGGTGGTGGACTTCAGGAGGAAGCGGGGTCAACATGTGCCAGTTACCTTTTGGGGCAAGGAGCTGGAGATAGTGGACTCAGTGTAATGTAGCTGTGAATCGTTCATCAAACTATGCCGTGAACCATGAAAACAGGTGTGTGCTACTGATCAAAACTCCTGACAAGGAAAAAGAGCTGAATAGTTGGAATACTTCTGCACATGCAAACAAGCCACTGAAGCCAACAACCGCAGCTTTTCAAACGAGAAAATGGCAAATATTAAATTTCCCTTTTTTTTTTTTTTGTTTGTTTATAGCATTAAAAAAAGCTATAGTCATAACCCAAGTCCCTTTCACAGCAACTGCATCTGTTTTGTCTTTTATCAAATAACTCTTTTGTTTTTAAGATTTCATTGATTTTTAAGTTGATGCATGATTAAGAGTGTGACTGTTTTTAGTGATTAATGAAGGCTACCATCCAGGAAGTGCCTACTTTCTTTTGAATTTTTGGTTAAATCCATAACTTGCTTGCCATTTCTGGCTAATTGGCAAATTACAAGTTAACTTGTCACAGTGGCAGGATTCACCTGTTAGGCAAATTTTTTTATGGCAGTTGGTTAAAATAAATAAATGAGCAGATGGATAAATGAAATTGACAGTATAAACCTTTATAGGATGCTTCTGCTGCTCATCTTAATACCGTACACACTAGAGGAACTGTGTGAAACTGTGCCAGCTATTGTAGATCGGTTTTCTCTCTGAATGTCACTTCTCCACGGTAACAGTCATACACGCAGATCATGGATAATGATAACCCTAAATCCTGTTATGGAGTGCTGCAGCCTGTTTTTTTTTTTCTTAGAGTCAATTAAAGCACTTTTCTCTCCTTAGCTGCCTGTCTTTCTAGCATTTCTGAATGTCATGCTTGTTATCACATCTTTCTCTGTTAACTTGCAGCAGAGCGGAGATGAGTTGTGAGTTTGTGCTTCAAATTGATATAGGGAAATCAAATAGTTTTGTTGTACAGTGACTTGTCACCATGCAAACAAGAACCTTCGAGCTCATAGATCATCCTGCTTGTCAAACATTTGCAAATTACAATATTATCTGATTATATTTTCAGGATTATTTTGAGGCATTGCTTTTTTTTCAACTGTCTTACTGCACAATGTCTGTGTTAATGTGATGTGCTAATAGGTTTTAAGGTTTGTAATTCATTTAGATGTTTGCAGTTTTTAAACACAGAGAGGGAATTTACCAGAGGGCATTACATTTGTGGAGATATTGAGCATTGAAAAGCTGGCTTGCATGGTATATTGCATTTTGAAGCTATAGAAAGGTATTTTTTTCCGACTTAGGTGAAGCGAGAAAAATAGACAAACATGCATAGACACATTTTAGTGTGTCTTGTGTTTGTTTGTGAGATCAAAAAGGAAGTCTTCAACATATGGCACCTTCAAGCTGCGGTAGAAAAAAATACTAAGCATCCACAGACTTGTTCAAAAGAGAAAGAGCATAATTAGTGTAACTTTAGCCATAGGTTCTTGAATATGTACTCCTTGGAGGGAGTAGGTGTACTGTCTGAACACTTTTGTAGAAGGCATAGGTACACCTTAACTTTCCATGATGAGTCACAGACACAAATGCAACACTGTTGGTTTGTGTGTTTATCTCTGTTTTGTCTTTCCGCTATCATTAGGAGGCTTCACGCTGCTCTACAGTGAGCTACCTTTTGTCTCACTCAAAGAAATTTAAGCCAGCCCAAAGGGAAGTGGAGGCGGAGGAAAGGTGTGGCAGGATAGCACCTGCTTTGATCCTATTCAGCTCCCTCTACATCTTTCATGCCTTCTGGGCTCGAGGCGCAGACTCCCTGAACGGCTCTGTTCAGCGATTTCTGTGTGGGTTGTAGCAGAATAGCAGGGGTTGAGGTTGAGATGCCATCAAAACGCAGAAAGCATAGTGTGAGTTGATAAGTGAGGTGCGTGAGTTTGCGAGAGAGCATCTGTCTCTGTGACTGATTGCTAAGGAGCTTGGTGAAAATTTGAGTTGGAGGAGCGACATATACCTTTGTGCCCTTTGTGTGACTGCATGCTTTAAAATGCAGGTTGTGGCGAGAGCAAGATAAATCTTCTCTATTATTAATGCTGTCATTCCTCAGCATTGCTCGCTCCATTACATTTTTATTGGTTAACACCAGCCTTTGTTCCATGAGGGCTCTCAGAAATAATAACCTCAACATCAAAGAAAGCAACATCCAGAGGTGGAGGCAGCCCCTGATCTGAAATTCTTCATATTATGTGTTTACACTTAATATGTCTGTTATCCCCTCAGTCTTTCATTTGACACTCTGTGGAGAGAGCACTTGGCTGTGGATGCACAATGCTATATTTAGATTCCTGTGATGCCGATGACGGTTTCATCACTTCTTACTGCTCTTTCCTAAGATTTCTTTACAGGCACATTCAGATCTAACATGCTGAAGCCTTGCGTACGTGATGAACTGTTCCTGAAATTTTGCTTGATATATTTTTTTCAATCAGGCTTTCTTAAAAGCACAGCAATACTTATTTCATTAGATATTGTGTTTTACTTGGACCTTTTGTTTTATTTGAACCACATCTACTCTTTTGTCTCTTTATGCTGAGGCAAAATTGTGCCATAGTGTCCACTGATTGACACTTAGTAGGCTGAATATATTTATTTAAGAGTTAGACTGTAATAATTCCTTTGAAGGTGGTGCATAGTTGTTTTTCTCTAATCTAAATACATCTTTCACACCTTATTTGAAATGTTCTTGGTTCTTTTTTAATATACTTGCAAGAATTTCAATTTATCTCCCCTTTTCTTTGAGTGGATGCAATTTTAAATTGCACCTGATGATAGTTTAAACATTTAAAAAAGGGTTTTATTGGAATAAGATAGAGGAAAATAAATGAAGTCCAGGGAAGGTAACCAAAAACAAGTGTGTAAGGCTCCAGCAGCTAAAAGGTGGTGAACCTGTCTGCACGCCGAACAGGGTGTAGCTTTTATCTACATCTTCACAGGTGCAACCGGTTAAGGCAGATAAGCCCATACACCATCAAAGACTCATGCACTACAATGGTGAATTCAGTGGGGGTGCAGAGGTACACAACACTACATACAGGGGAGTGGTCTTGAACCTCATGTTGGAATCTTTGTAGTGTTTGTATAGACACTTAATGAGCAAATTCCCAAATTTTCTCCCTACTTTTTCATCAATTTGGTTTATCTGCATATTTGAAGATGACGTAATAAACATTCAAGCATAGCTGGGCTTTAGTCACCCTGGTCCACATGTTGGTCTGCAGCTCCTATTCTTAGTGACAGTTCGTTGATGCAGTAAGTAAGGTTGATAGCAGGCAGAAGTGTTTGTGGTCTTCTTATCGATTCGTGCTTCTCTCTGGCTGTCAGATACTCTCCCCTCTGCAGTTCCAGCGGGGCATCACACACCACGTTGCCAATTAGACCTTTTCTTTGTGAGCGCACTCAGGTAGTGTTTTCACTGTTATTTTTGTGTCCTGTTTATGTCCAATCATCTGTCTTCTATACTTTGCGCAAGATCCCAGTTTGGGTGGGAATTAAACAGTTCTTTTGTACGATCTAGTGAAGCTGAAGCAGTCAGAGAGTTGGAAACGAAACGAGGCACCGTCACATGACCTGTTGTGCTGTCAGTCTTTAGAAGCACCATTTCTGCACTCACACACACATGCTCTCAAAATCCCCTTTGTGTGTCAAGCAACTTGCTTGTTCAATAACTCAGTTAGATTTATTGACTTGATTTTGGCATATTACATCCAGCTTAATCGGCAAGGACGTTTTGACCTTTTGAGCAGAAGTTCATGGCCTTTCCAAAGCAACTCTGTGTTGGAACTTTTCATTTATTCGAAAGCCTGTGGAAGATTGCGTGAAGATTAGATTTATCTTTGCGTCACCATTACTACAGGAAGTACTAAAGAAGTACAGTCGGTTGAGAGTGGAGCTAAGTATGGACTAGCCAAGTATGAGTGTTGTCTTTATGTAGTTCCTGAGATCACAAGAGCGCAGTGGTTTATAAGTTTCCAAAATTGTCAAGATCATCTGCAAGCCTTCGAGCAAAGGCCATGAAAGGTTTTATTGTCCATTACAGCATCCTTTCACAAAAACTGAGAATTGTTGAGTAAGGTCTTGTAAATGAAAACTGAATCCAGTTAAAATTCAGCCAAAGTTAATTCATTTAAGTTCACTTAAGTGCAGTAATTTAAACCCAATTAGGCCTATAATGAATGTTTTCTCACTGAAGAAACCAAAACATCACATTGAATTTTCAATTTAATTGAATCTCCCATCCTGAACATAAAAGGGAAGGGGGCAACAGCTGAGAAAAAGACCTTCAGAAGGACCAGAAGCCATCTGGCTCGATGGACTGGACAAAGAGACCAACACACACAAAAGAATGAAGGCAGGGTTAGCTGCAATTAGAAAGACAATTTATTTTTATTTATTTTTTGCTGCATCGCTTACGATGCTGCTACGGTTTTCAGTATTTTGTTCTTCACTGAAGTGTGGCGGTAGTACTAAGAATGACAAAGTTTGGGTTGGTACATCTGAGGATGACATGCTGCGTAATGAAACTCTGGGGACATGCTGCCAAATACTGATCCTTCATGGAAGCATATATGAAGTGAAAAAGTGTCAGCCAAAAGACAGGACCTTGTAGGAACTCCATGATTTAGTTTGGTGGAAAATTCACACAGAAGTTGTTTAACTTGATAAGTAAAGAGTCACATTCTCTTAACGGCACATCAGTCGTGGAGCTAAACTGGGCAAATCTGCATTCAGCTGTAAGCTGAAGTGAAACAAGATTGTTTACAAGTCACTTTAGTTTGATACAAGCTCTATTAATATACTTTTATGATTTTTGGGTTGTGACCTAAAACAAATCTGAAACCATTTATGGTATATCCAGATTCAGCAAGAATTGACAGACAAATCACACAAGTAATTTATGATGTGTTTTATGTTCGTTTCTGTGCCTGTTTTGACAGTCGAGGGTTATGCAGTGTTTGTTGTCTGTGACATCAGGTTATTCATTTAAGGATTTTTTTTTTAATGTAATATGCCATAATGGTTTGATGTGAGATAATGTTTATAATAATTTCAATTTTAACTTTATTCAAGATGCATGTATAATGTCATTAGTTCATGTCATACATGTGTCATGTTTAACACCTGCAAATTAGTTTTTGCAAGATTTATGTAATTCTGAGCAGTGAAATTGTACTAAAAGTCAGTAGCGTGATTAATCAGGCAATTTGTGTGGCTAACATCTGCTCTGCCACTGGAAAAGTTGACCTGTTCTCAACTTTCCACCACGAATAAAGCGAAGCAATGGATGCACAATCCAGTTGACCTCAAACACATGACCTCATCCTACTCAAAATGAAAGAAAAATGAGACCACTGACTCTGAAACACACGTGTGTGTGTGAATCAATATCATATTGTAACTAGTTTTTGAATCCTTAATGGTTTTTGCCTTCTCACAGACTTTCAGCAGTAGTGGTTGTTGCAGGTACTCCAGCAATGTCTCATAGCTTCGTTAATAGAGGATGACAGCTGCTTCAGAGTTTTTAAAATCTTTTTTTTTTTTAAATCAGCTCTACCTGTTGAGTTTCTGTATGTTCTACCCAAACTCACTTTTACTTCATATAACCTGAACCTCTAGGTCAGAAGAATGTTGCCGTGTGGCTCACCTAGTTCCATCTATCAGTCAGTGATTCTGCCGTCACAGCTGTCTCGCTGTGAAAAAAATAGCCACACTGTGTTGCCAGTGTATATTAGATAGGTCCCACACTTTTCAAGCGGACCCCTATGGGTGGAACATATGGCAGCTAATCCTCAACCCTCTGGCTCCTGAGAGAAACAAGGGGAGTCGGAGCAGAGGTGTCAAAAGAGATCAGCTGTTGATATTGCCTAAACTGTATTTAGAGGTTTTTTTTCCCCTCGCTTGATACCCATTGCTATACTGCAAAGCTCTGTTTCCAGTTAGGTTTTTTTTTTTTTTTCCCTCAAGTGGATGCTCACCAAAATAGCCACACAGACACACTCAGGGCTTTTGACATTTCAGTGCCAATATGAAGGAAATGGAATAATAATCTGAAGGGAGAGTGAGCATGCTGTGTTTGTGTTGAAATACTGGCAAATTTCTTGTAACACTATGCTGAGTCCTACGTAGATGCAACTTGTTCAACAGTGATATTGTCACCCTTATTTTTTTCTTGTTAAATGCTTATTTTATGCATGAAGATATTACAATAATTACACCTGACAGAGAAAGTATATACAAAGCTTTAAATGGAAAATGCATCTTTTAAGTCCATTTTTAAAAATTCATTAAGTAAGGCATTTACTGACGTTCTCCAGCTTAAACTGTTTACACTTGAATGCATCATTTTGCACACTTGTGCTGAAACTAAGAACACTTGAAAAAAACACTTGGAAAAAAATGTGTTGAAATTAAGAACACTTGAAAAAAAGATTTTAAACTCAAGAGTTTTTTTTTCCTCCCTGGTTAAGTGGAGGTTAATAATAATTTTTTTGAAAAGAAAAACTGCCTTGCAAAACAAAAATATGAGTGTTTTGCAAGGCTTTTTTTTCTTTTCTTTTTTTCTTTTAAGTGAATCAATAAGCTGGGGAAAATTAACATTGGGTAACCATTCAAAAGGATTGAAGAATATCTATATAAATACGGGGGTGTCTCAAAAAGAAGACGTGATAATCAGATTCATTGCACAGGATTATTGCTGTGGGCAGGAATGGTCTTCTGTAGCTGTCTGTGTTGCAGCGGCAACCTTCATGTACGACGACTGAAGTCGGTGAGTTTCCTCAGCTGAAAAACTGACAAAGTTTTATGGACGAGAGCTGAACCATCTTCAGGAACCATGTTGTGATACAGTGTGATGTTTCTTTCTACTGCTTTGCTTCCAGCACCTCTCACAATGATATGCACCAGTCAGCCAAAACATTTATCTGACTGAGAGGCAAAATGAATAACACTTTCTGTTTTGTTCCAATTCAGTGTTCTTCTGAAAAACCTCAATTTCTAGCATTTATGTGGGCATTACTTCTGACACATACCCACCCACGTAAACATTCTTGCAGCTCAAGGATACCTCTTTAACAGCAGTCTGCTGTAGCAACAGCAGGAAAGGAGGACTGGCTATCAAAACTGATGGTTATATTGGAATAATTTCAACAATAATGCTGCAAATGGAAGGGTAAAAGCAGTTTGTCTTGAATGTTTCTCTTTGTAGTGGTCACCAAAGCAGATTGTTGTGTTCTGCATAATGTCACCCTTTTTAAATAATGGCCTTGGTGACATTTTTTTCAGGTTTTTCAGAAAAGAGAAAAAATATAACAAAAAATTTGGTTCACTTGTTTTGTTTTTCTTTTTTGAAAAGGTGACAGTATCGATGACTGGCTGGGGCAATAAGGGCAATGTGGGGTTCTGTGTCCTGCTTAGGAACCCTTTGGCACATGTTAGTGCTGGGAATCAATCTGAAACCCTTTGGTTGGAGGGCATCCAACTCTACAAACTAAACCTGGTTACAATACAAGGTCATTGTGTTGGCCTGTTTATAACAGACCAAAATAGATCCAAGAAGAAAACATCCCAGTAGGTGCAATTTTAATGGCTGTTTGCACCATTCATGAAATGGTCTCAGCAAGGGTTGTACACTAAATTTGGAACACTTGGATAAAGAGTTTTGTTTCAGCTGAGTATCATCACAAATGAAATGAAGACAAGTGAGCGGAGATACACAGATAAAACACAGCATCTGCTCTGATAAGACTTCAGCTGTAATGTGGAGCTTTGTAGGTGCCGACATCTCTGTCCACCTGCAGCTCTGGCATCTAAGGGAGAAATGTACAGCTTCAAACATGCACAGTCTTGTAATTTATGCATTGTCTTATGTAAACGTTGTCACTGAATAACTTTTCTGCTCTTGTTCTTCTGCTTGCCACCGGTGGCTTCACAGTACATTTCATTTTGACAGTGTGGTGTCACTTTTCGTGGCATCCATGAAAAAGAACATATCATTGTTTTTTGTTTTTATTATTGTCATTTTTTTTAATAACATCATGCAATGCACCAGATATGCTAATGCATCAGATAAATTAAGTAAAACTGCCCATTTTTCATCTATAGTGGTTCAAGTGGACATTATATCCTTCAGCTGTTGTTTTTTTTTTGTTTGTTTGTTTGTTTCATCCACTGACCTAAAAAAAGTCATTTATGTTTTGTTGATTTTACATGGTGTATATAATCAAAGACAAATAATTCAACACAGGCCTTTTGGAAAGCAGTGATGAAGAGTGTGCATGCAACTTGTACAAAACAATAACTTTTACACTGACAAGTATGATCCATATGTGTTTGAGTACATATGAAATATATTTATTTATAATTCTAAATAATTGTGTACCTGTATCATCTTATCATCACAATCACCACCCTTAGAAATATCTGGAGTCATTATCTTTGGACAATAGTATTTTGTAATGACTGTCAGTTTAAAGTTTGAAGCACAATGCTTTTTGAGAAATCAAGAGTTGCTTTGCAGATTGTTGTTAGGTTTTTTTTCAGCAAATGGACAGAAACAAGCATAATGGACTCTTGCTGTGATTATGTTTTGTG
>JAOWBL010000020.1:1190591-1226316 GCA_028564865.1 Zenarchopterus dispar | reverse complement strand
GATGGGAGAGTGGGGCTGCTGCATAAAGTTTGCTTCTGCACATCACAGATGCTCTCTGTGACATGTGTCTGATCCCTTGGAATACATCTGCACCATCAGGAAGAAAAAAACCTGGTCTCTCTGTATATTTAGGCAGCTGACTCTAGTTTTTGGTCACTCAAACTAAACCTAATCAGCTGGAGCAATCTCAGATATTAACACTGCACTCAAACCAAATGACCTTTTTCTGTTACTCCAGACTAAAATCATTTTGCTCTCCAGCAGGCTGAATCTGCTTTTTCTATTAGCCTTACTAATAACTAGTTTTTTTTTAAAGGATACACATCCGTTTCATCCCAGTACCTTCAGCTATCTTTCCATTGTGTGTGTGAAAAAACACATTACTTTCACTATAAAATATTGCAGTGAGCTGTAATGTTTAATTTCATTAATTAGATTTCATTAAATGTTAAATGATCTCTGCTCACGTGGGTTTTTCCTGTAGTCTTGGTCCCAGGTTTCAACTATGCGATGGACAGTTCTTTACACATTTATATTACTACTTCATCAGTCTTCCTGGTTGTTTTGTTTTCTTCATACCAACCATTCACTCAACTCACTATATCGGTCATAGTGAATATCAGCTGCTATTAGCTGTATAATCCTTTATTATTATTATTATTAAAAACAAATCTTTGAGCTGTTCATAATGCATTTGAAATCATTAGTCTTTACTTTTTACAGTTCCTGACATCTTGTGGATATCTGTGAATATGTAAGATAAATGAATGATTTAACATGACGGATATACCACTGGTTCAGGGTTTTTTCCAGTCATTATTGTTCTGGATAGATGTACTTTATTGATTGGAGTTTACTGAAAAAAAAAGGTCCTGTTATTTGGCGCCTTTTTATACAACATTCATACATATTTTCAGTCAGTATCCCTCTATTACCGCAGTTTCATTTTTAATAAAAACAAAAATTAGAAAAGTGATTATAATTTCAGTTTCTCACCCGTTGGCATCTAGTAAAATTGCAAATCGGAATGAGCCTAGAAAATGGTAAATGTTGCATTTCTACAACATTGTTTGTTTTTTAACTTAATTCTGTCCCATTCAGCGGAATGTCATTATCTGAAATGTTTTTCAACAATTCAAATGTTTTTTCTTTAATCCAATCATACAGAAATATACACTACAGTGAAGAAAAAAAACTACAAAAAAGCCAAACAGTATTAATAGGTAGTCTTTGGGTATTTGTGGCTGGATTCCTTTGGTGTTATTGTGATTATAACTGACAAGATGCTTTAAAAAACGGCGAGAGTCGTGCAACAGGAATCTGCCCTGGGACAGCCTTCAGTTAATTTCTGAGATGTGTGCCAAAATGAAGATAAACACTTGAATGTTCCTTTTAGTCACACTCATGCTTGGCACTCATATTAAATCATTTAAGCTGTGGGAGGCGAGTGGGAGAGGGGAACAATTTTCTTAAATTTGGTATTTCAACATTCAACATGCCACAGGTTATGGATCAGCAGTCCAAGACACATCACTCGCCACCCCCATCTACCCTGTCCCTTCCTTCGTAGATTTTTCCATTTCCAGTACAACCACCGCAAGAGTTCTGTATTGGCTTGTCTCTCCCTCCCACGCCCACTATAATTTTCCTGTTTGTCTACAGGGGCTGGGATTATTAAGAGTAAGGCGAAAGGTTAATAGTAGACAGAAATTATGTCAAAGTGTGAGGCTGAGCGAAACGGTGCAGTAGACCCCTGAGAGACGAATGATTAAAACGGATGTTTTCACATTTGATCCATCAATGATAATGTAAGATTAACTTCCCCCACTCCCACTGTGAGCACACATTTATAGCCTAGACACGATATACCAGTCACAAGATGGATCATCAGTTTAAATATGCCCACCAGCAGCATCCTCTCAAGAAAAGAATGAGTGGATGAATGACATCTGATAAAGTATGAATGAGTGAACATCCTGAAGCCCTATATCCTTTGGGCCTTACGTGTTTTTATAATGCAGCTCAAGTCCAGACCAGTATCTTACATGTGTGACAAGGTGAATTATTACAGAAGCAGTATGAAAATAAAATACAATGCATTGTACAAGCTTGCACCACACACATGGATATTTTACAGCTGTTGAAAGGTTTAAGACAAATCTACCCTTCTGACTCTTCGTGCTTGTTCCTCTGTGAACTGAAGTGAACTGAGGACAGCCAACAGGGCAACTCAATTTATTAATGCCATTCAGCAGGCTGTCGCTCAGAGGAATGAGGAAGAGCAGTGCAGGGTGTAAAATACCATAAACATTTTCATGGCATTGAGCAGTTTGCTGGACTGGATGGCAGAGGGTGATGGGATGCAGCCGAGTGCAATGAAGAGTACCATATGAGCAGAGGAGTGAAGAGTGCTTATTTCCATGTAAACCACTAGACCACTTGGCATTCTTCTCTGTGGTTCTGAATATGTGTATTAATAGATTCATATACGTAGGGTTTATGGTTTTTAACCTCATACTTCACTGAGCCTTGAATGAGCAGGCAGGCCAGCACAGATTAGCTTGGTGGATGATCTTGCAGTTATTAAATAATGGGTTAACTTTTTAAAAAAATCTCTCTACAAGTAATACATGGCCATAAGTGTACATTAAAAGTATAACTGACCGCAGTAATTAATCTTCTAAACATACTAAGCATCAGGTGATTAATTAATAATGTAAGAGAAGGCCAACAAAATTGACAATATCTACTTGTCTGTGACTAATTTCTTCCATTCAGGGAACGGGACTTGTTCCCATTACTAACAGGTCTGCGTACATGTATCGTGTCTCAATAACATTTGATCCATGGGCTGTTCCATTTACATTGTACACTTTGTTCATATTTTAAAAAAAACAACCAAAGTGACATTAAAAATCTCAAAATACATGCACAACAACAGTACATGCTATTATTTATTTATTTAACAAAAATGAAGCTAAGAAGCAAAAAAAAAAAAAAATTATAGGTAGTATTTGGACCAAGTAGTTGTAGAGGTCCCCTGAGTGTTATGGGGAACTGGATGCTCACTGAAAGACACCATACCTTTATCATCTTTTCTATTTTTGCATCTGCTGAAGACTGAAGAACCAGCTGGTCAGTGGTACCAGTTACAATCATGTTATCATCCCACTGTCCACTCAGGGTCCATTCATTTGAGCTTGGTTTGTGTTTTTTCATTGATTAGAAGTCACTAATTAATGTTAAGAACCTGTTTTTGGAGGAAATTAAAATCATTTATTGATTTTACTTGTTTATGACTGCAGCTCTATGTGGTGAGTTTGTGTGTTCAATTAACTTTTTCTGTTCTTCACCTCACATTGAGAAATCTTCTACTCTGAAGCATGACCTGTAAAAGACCCCACAAAAGGTAAAAAAGATGTATGTAAAAAAGATGCTGAATTTTCCCCTCTAACTATAACAGCCATGAAAAGGTTGCCATCGTCTGAAATGACCCAGGGAAAGGCCAGCTTGTGTAGTTAGACGATACTGGAACTTGCGTCTTTTGACTACACTCAGTCCACTATCGGTATCTTACATTGTTTATAGTTTTAAATATCTACTGCTTTATGTGGATAACAGGGAGCAAATTTACATTTTCTTTTCTCCCCAAACTGATTTGCATATGTGCTCATTTTCAGTGTTTCTTTGCCCGTCGGCAGCTGGGAGTGTATATGTTTACTTGTGCTTTTGTTGATGTTCCTTCATAATAATGTAGAGATTGAAATGAGTTCTAACGCTTAAATCTTTCACTGAAGTTTTGCTTGTTTAAACAATGCCAGATGGGTGTTTAGCATTTACCTATATTTTTCAAATGCCTTCACAATTTTTGTTTTTAATGCTACTATCAGTAAACATTAAAGATGGACTGAACCCACAGATATTTGAGAAAGTTATGCACTTTTTTTAAAATTGAAAATGAATGAATTTAACTTATCACTTAAATGATACCTGAAGTTCACTTACTTTAAAAGTATTGTTTTGACTGGTTTCTCAGTTTGTTTTGGGTCATATGTTTTGCAGAAGCACTGATAAACCTGAAGAGTTCAAGGACCACTATGTTAGTATGATAGAAGAATCCTGTGTAGCAACTGATTTTTAGTATTTATCTACTGGCTTAAACAAAATGTTTGGGCTAATTATAATTGATTTACAAGTCCAATTTCCATGGCTTTGGGCTACAAAAAAACATTTCAAATTGTTCTCTTAGTGTGAAATGTTAAATGCAATCTTAAATGCAGTTATTTCCATCTTGATGGCCACTGAAAATCATTAAACACATAACTAACTAATAATGCATTGTCTTTTTTCAGATGGAAGGAAAACACATAAAGACGCCCATCATTTGAAAATGAGAGGCTGAAAAAAAGGCAGACATTTCAACACCCTTGTGGCATTTCTACTTCTATCATGATGTCGCTCTTTTGAAATGATTCCCATGCTTCATAGGACATTTGGCAGCCACTCTGCACTTCCCCCATATATTCTGCAATCTCTCAGATTATCAAAGTATCAGGTCTCCATGGAAAACAGGGAGATCTTTAACGGAGGTGGTTGCCCTAGCAACAGGCTCTGTTAAGTCAGCTGCCCACAGAAGTAGTGATACAGACTGACTTAACCACATAAATGGAAGTTGGCAGACAGTTGACAGAATGGAGTACCTACCAGTCTCAACCCGGAAAGACAACCAGGGGTGAGCTCAGCGTGAAAAATCCTATAGTTCAGATCTTAAAGTGATAAACTGACAGTGGTACATGTTTGTGCCTCGTCCAGCTCTGATAAGCTTGACATTTCTGAAGTGCATTCCTGCAGTTTCAGAGCTTCGCTTCCTCCTGTTTCCTTTCTTCCTTTTTTGTCTTTGATTCCGTTTACTGAGCTTTCACTAAAAGCTGTACACTGCAGTTCTTTAACAATGACTTGCTTATTTGTATCACAGTTACCTCTAACGTACACGAGAACTATTAGACCAACGATCGACCAGACTTTAACAGTGAGTGATTTTTGTATTGCACCAGCCCATGTTGTGCATGTGTACTTCAGTAATCCAAGCTATAATGTGTCAGTGATTGTTAAACTGAGCTGGGTTCTTCATTTGTTTTCTCCTTCATGCCAGACAAAAGTCAGTGTCAGGCATTTCATTTTAATGAGCCATCAGAGCTGACGTATTCCAGCATCTATAATCCTGTCAGCTTGAGTAGAACATCATAGAAACTACACCTGACAAGTTTTAGATTCTCTATTGCATCTGCAGGTTTCTTTGCAGCCTTATCAGACATTGATGTAATCTTCATGCAAGCTGTGACTCAGATGGAGGAGGAGAAAACAGATAGATTTTTTCCTGTTTGGAGTAGCGTCCAAAGTCAGGATGACTGAATGTGTTTGTCTAACTGATGAAGGGCGACAGCACCTGTCCACTAATTCTGACCTGAACATACTTATGGGGCGGCCTCCGGGCTGTTGATGTCTTGGCGGTGAGTAGTTGTTTTCCTGACACTGACCTAATTTCTCCAGGGATCTTACAATCCAATTATTACTTTGGTGACAAGTTGGAAAAGTAAACATATGAACACCTGAAACTATAATTTGAGAATGAAAATGTCAGTAATACAAAACAAAATGATACATGAACTTTTTTTTGGGGGGGGCACCTTTTTTTTCTCAGCTTGTCATTGTCATCGGTTAGCTCTGTTACCTCATTTAAAAAAAAGGTTTTTACTTTAGCAAACTAGAATTGAAGGAAGAATAATTCATCTTGAAGTTTAACCTGTGCAGCAGGGAACATTGCAGATAAATCACATTGTTTTTTTTTAACAACAACAACAAAAAAGTGTTCATCTGTGTTCTGTCAGATGGGAGGGATAGCTAGTTGGATAGATGTAGGTGGAGAGACTTTATTGATTACAAGTTGGGAAATTCCTTAATTTAGGTACCATTATAGGCTTTGTCCAGAAAAGTGTTTGACTTATGCTGATAGAGTACAGGAGTGGATGGATGGATGGATAAATAAAGATAACAAATTACCTGGTAATCAGATTGTTATATAATCTTAACAAGTATTAAATACCTTTTCTTACAATCTGAGCTGTATTGAAAAATATTTTATATGCATGAATATTAGAAGTCACTGCCAGAACCCTTCTTGACAAATGTTACAATTCAGAAGTCTGGCTAGATATTTAGTATCCCCTTTGTGCCAGTGTCCACTTAGTCAGTGTCCAGAAGTTAATGACATTACATTTACTTTTTGATTGCCATGATTATCAAAACATCAGGTGTTTCCAATGTGAAGATTGAACTTTGAAACTATATAATTTACTCTGGCAGATGGATAAGGGGTCAGCAGCATTGCCAGAATTAGCACTGTGAAATCTTTTTGAATTTTCTTCAGTTTAAAATTGCAAGAGTTGTAAGATGATTGAGGGTTTTCTCTCTTGCTCTACCCAATTCAAATCTCCTCATGTTAGCTTAGTGGGAGTAAGTTTGGAGTTTTGGCTATAACTGTCCATTGTATTATTATTATTATTATTTTTCACCATTTCTTAGTTTGGTTGATCAGTGTGATAACTTTACTTTTATAACACTGCTTTTTCACCTCTCAAACAGATTACTTTCACGTTATCTTTAAACAGTCTTTAGTACTACTCAGAAATCTTTTTTTTTTCTTATTAGGACACCAGAACAGAAATAATAAGATGTGTAAAGAAATTACAGAAGATGATTGGAAATATAAGAAAAAAGCAACAATCAACACCTAAGTAAGAAAAACAAGGAGGGATTAAATTGCTGTGATTTGAAGCCTGGTGTCAGACAACAAAGTGGGCAATGGAAATTGAGACTTTTACACGACTACTGCTGGGTAGTGCATATACCTTTTGTCCTCACTTGGATGGAAACAGCAGTGATCTAAAATTTAACAAAAATTGCAAAA
The DNA here is from genome assembly GCA_028564865.1 of Zenarchopterus dispar. NCBI lineage: Eukaryota > Metazoa > Chordata > Actinopteri > Beloniformes > Zenarchopteridae > Zenarchopterus > Zenarchopterus dispar. The sequence goes on along the minus strand of JAOWBL010000020.1, from coordinate 1,219,349 downwards.
TAACTTGTTCAGTGACATAAATTTAGAAAAGGAATTTTCTTTAAAAAGAGACGGGGCAAAAACAAACAAACATGAGGCTATTGTCTATTATAGCTTAACGTTAGCTCTTTAAGAGAGTTACTGTTCTCAGATCTCATAGCTTCAAATAACAACCAAAATAATGTCACAGATCAGTGGAAAATATTCATCTTCTGGAGGGATGTCCATTCAGTATTTTTCTGTAATAGTTTTATCAAATTATATCAGACCTAAATTTTTAGTTCCTAGACGTTCCTTCAACGTGAGATGTTAGTGTTTGTGTTTATCATTACACCAAACCTAAAAAACAAAAAAGAAAAATGGATTGATGGATTGGGTTGCAATGTTTATCTCTCATTTCTGTCTTGGTCTGTAATAGAGTAATTCTTTTTTTCCCCCCAATTTAACGTCTGATAATATTGCACTGCATAATATTGCTTTTACAAACTCGCCACTGTTTCATCAGAGCTGTATATAACTTATTTCTCTCTGCTGTTTTCGTGTTAGAAATATTCCCCTACCTCTGCATCTTTTCAGTCTTTATTCTTGACATTTCTGTGCCTTTTGGCTCGAGTTTCTTTTTCCACTGCTTCCATAAAACACAATCATTAGAGCAGGAGCAAGCTGCGAGTAGTAGGGGGCATTCAGATAGGAGCTCTGTCAGGAGAGGTGGTTGTTAATTGTACCCATTAGGCTGCCGTTGTGCCATGCTGATACAGCGTTAATAGCGGGTGGCTTGTGGCTTAAACATGGCTCTTGCCCTGTGGACAGCAGCAGGGCAACGTGGACTTGAACCCAGACGCAACAGTTTCTGTCTTTGGGCTGACATTGGATCATCCCTCCCCTGTGTTTTTCCCTGGTATTTGGGGGAGGATGCTAAAACAAATTGTTATCCTTGTTACCACTTAAAGCATACAATTTGTCATAAGATTAGTTCCAGTTTCCTGTTTTGTTCTTTCTATTTCACTTGCACTGATTACGGCCACGGAAGTGAAGTTCATTTGTCCTCTTCATCACTCTTCTCTTTTCTTAGGTGTAGTTTATTGGGGTTAATTGAAAGTCTTACATATAGTTAAACTGAGTTTTACTGAGTTGTAAAACATGTTAGCATGGTGCCAAAATGAACTCAATAAGTAAAAAAAAGATACAGGGAGGATTTTACCGAATTATTGTTTTACTTTATGTTCAGTGAATTAAAAAGGAGGTATTGGGTATGCATGTGTGTTGGGAGTGGTATGGAGGGGCACTACCCGTCTGTATGGTATGACGTTTTTTCAGAAGCCTGGAGCCTGATAATATAAAATATTACCAGACAGGTGAAGCTCGCTGGTTTGATGGTTGGCACTGTTGCGTTGCAGCAAGAAGGTTCCTAGTTTGAATCCCTGCAGGGTGCTTTCAGTGTTGTGTGTACATGCATGAGTTTTCTCTAGTTTGTCCAAAAAAACCCAAAAAAAACCCCCAAACATGTGTGTCAGCGTAATTGGTGATTCTAAATTTCCGTATCTGTGTGATGGACTGGTGACCCATTCAGAGTGTACTTTCACCCAAAGAGGGGGAAAAAAAAGTCTGGGATAGACTCCAGCAGACTCCCATGGCCCTGAATAGAAATGAGCGGTACATTTTATGGATGATGAATTATCATACTGTTTTTAATGGATAAAATGATACAAGAGATTTATTAAGTTTGAGTGTAAAAATGCCTCAATAGATTTTGTCAAATAAACAGTGCACAAAATAATATTAAGTATATTAACTGCACTGAAGAGGAAATCGGCGTTGAAGTAATTTTTCTTTCTGCTGCATTCAGCTGAAGTTAATTTGGCCGTTGCACTCTGCCAAGGATGGGTACCTATGGTTTATTCATCGAGAGTCAGCAGAACCACAGATTGAAACAGATGGCTGCCCTCTCCGAGTCTGATTCTGCTAGACGTACCTTCCTCTTAAAATGGAGTTGTCCTCTCAACTATTATCTGTCACCTTGTGCATGCTCAGGACAAGGGATTGGTTCAGATTGCAGAATCAATGGGATCTATTGGTTTCTTTGAATAGGCTAGTCCTTATGGATTAGCATCACATGAATAAAAACATATTTAACTAGACTGAATGTAAGTGTACTGAATTGGAATGAGCCTAACTGAACTTTTATTGAATGTGTTTACTTCCTCTGTAAAGTACCTGGAAATTACTTTTGTTGACATTTGATGCTTCATAAATGAACTCCAGTGAAATGAATGATGATGTCTGATGGCTCATTTCTAGGTCTACAAGACCAGGCATGACTGAATTTCATGAAGGACAATAGATAAATAATGAATCCTGGTCAACAGAAATCTGGTTCTCTGTTGTGATCATGAATTTTGTTGTCTGGAAGGAATGATTTTCATTCCCTATTACTCTCTTACATCTGTGGTGGCCTTTGTCATAATATGCCCTGACTCTCATTTTAGCCTTTTGCCAAATCTCACAAAACACTGAAAGAAACTCATTATAGGCGCATTAATCACGTCGGCAGCACATTAATCGCTTGTTTTTCTATCTTTGGCCGAAACTTTTTTTCTGCGGCAGCTTTCATAACTCGTGATTATGTCCAGACAGGACCTGTGTATGTAAATTGATTGGCTGTGCGTATCTGTGAAAGGCTACCACAGGGAAATATTCACAGCTCTAATTATCACCTCAAGGTTTTGTGTTTTTGCGGGCTTCATTATAAGGCTAAAACTTGTCAAAATGGCATTTTTTGTGCTAAGTTACCCCTCTCTAGCTCCTCTTTACATTTCAAAAACTATTTGCAGAAGAAAAATGTTGTTTGGACTATATACCCTCAGGTTTGCTTGTGTAAATAGGCTGCAGCTGTGTGGAGAGACCTATGTGGGGTACATTTGAGCTGCTCAGTACATGAGAGGCCAGTGGGAGAAGAGAAAGTCCATTCTCCATCCATTTCACAGCCTCTCTCCACATCCCTGTCCTCTTAATTGTATCTCATTGGAATAGAGATGTGAATATCTCTAACATTAGACTATCAGATTAAGATCTCACTTAGACAAGGGAATCAGACAGCATGTATAAAATTAATCACTATTCATACATTCATTTCCATATCTTACCTCCTCTGCTACAGTTGACTGAATTTTGAAGCTTTAATGTGTGGGACTAATTGACTGTAAACTTGTGCAATGGTTTTCTTAATGGTCTCATACTTTCTCTGGATTTTCTTTTCTTTTTTTCCCCCAGAGAAATCTTGCTGTCACTGTAAAGCTACAGCTTGCTTTTTGGCATCCGTTTACTTTAGGACCCTGGGGCATGTTGACTCTGCTTCAAAATGGCTGTTTTCAAACTGTGTTTTGACCACACAAACTTTCCTATGGGACTGCTATCCTTCAGGGGATGTTCCCTAACCACGCCATTTTCATGCCAGGCACCAGATGCTGATAAAGTTCTGAGGAGATATTTTACCCTCAAATCTGGCCCTGGCTAGGGTGTGGTATATTTGAGACTTTATACAATAAAGGGAGTCAACTAATCAGTCTTTTTTTTTTCCATCTAACTAACTGGTTTGGTGAACAGTAATTTCTGGCATGAGCACCAGAGGTCTGGCTTTAGGACTGCTGTGAAATGACAGTTGCCATTCCTGTTGTGCATTGCAATAACAAATGACTGTTCACCTCTGAATGACAAATGCCCTATTACCCATGATGTTTGTGTTGTTTTTATGATACATCGGCATTAAAAAGTCCCTGTCAACGAATTTTCATAATCAGCATGATCAGTAAGCCCCACGCCCCTTAGTTACTGTTTCTAACTCACACTTTCTGTGGCGTTGTTTACAGTTTTACAGTGATGACTGTGTGAAGACACGTCACAAGGCATTTTAGAGACATTTTGGACACAAAAGAACCCCCTTTTGTCATGGAGCAATCAAACTGGACTTAAATATGTCACGGAGGGAGTCGTGTAAGATCTAAAAATAGACATGCTCGGTAATACAGTTCAAATGAAGGTGCTGGTTTGCAGATTGCAGTGCAAGCATCTTAAGGTCGTCCCAATTCCACATGACAATATCCAAGATGAAAGAATAGTTACAGTTAGGTGAAATCTATTTGTTGATGTGTTTTGACTAACTTAGACAATTGTAGTGCTTGACGTGATAATACACTTACCTAACATCACATCTGCAGTGCAATTACTTTCTGGTAATTGATCTGAAGTTTCCACTACTTAACTTCCCTAGTTATTATAGTGCTAGATCTGAAGATATTCTCATAATGTGTCAGTAAATCTAAAGTTATAACTTTTGGTCTGGTGCTCAGTAATTCCATGACAGTACAGGCAATTAATGTCAAAAACTACTTGTGCTAGTGTGCTAAAAAAAAAAAAAAAAAAGACTGTGATTTAAAAAAAAAAAAAAAAACTTAAGATAACATGAGCAGAGTTTATAAGATTTGTTACAGTGTGGAGTATTTTGTTTATCTTCTGCACATTACATTGGGAGCTTAATCTAAAGCAGACATTTCGCTTCATCTCATTTGATTTTTAGGAAATGGGATTAAATAAACTCCATTGCTGATCCTCTCAGAATACCTGGAATCAGTATTACAAGTATGTCAGAGGCATTATTTGACTATTTTTTGGCATGAACTCTCCAAAACAGGCAAGAGTTCAGGGTCTTCCAATAATTTTCTGTGGAGCTGAAAGCTACAGACGTCCGAACTCAGGTCCCTGTGCTGCTGATACTCAATAGCCATTGGCTCATCTGTATTTCAGGGGCGGGGCTTACCGATAGATCATTTTTTTCAACTAATCATTGCACAGCAAACCATCCAATACTCGGCAAGAAAATTAACAGCCAGGTAATTATATTTAAGAAGCTTATATCAGTGATTATTTTATATTTCTCAGCAAATGAGATACACATAAATTACACTGGAGCACTTTTGGTGTTGACACCAAACTAGAGACTCAGTCAGATGTAAGCAACCAGTATCTTTGGATGCTTTCTTACTAGTTTAGACTTACTTTCATCCTGAAATGTAAACACTGTCCATGTTGATGGTGGAAACTTGCATGCAGGTAATTCTGGACTCCAAACAAGATTTTTAGAACCAGGGTCATCATCCATTGGTTGTGTTTCCATTTCACTTTCTTTGCAAAAGAAAAACAAAATAATAAAGGAACTGCTGGGGGTTGATGTTGCCACTAAGTGGTGTTTCTCTTTATAAGCATAACTCTAATTCTCTCTTGTATCTTCGTAACTCGTCCTGTGAGACATCTCTTCAACAAACAACAAAAAAGAAGATCTCAACTTTGAAGAAGGTGGACAAAAAAACATCTTTAGTCTTTAACAAACTATTGCAATTGCCGCAACCACTGTTGTGAAAATAGTCAATGGAAGAAGAAGGCAGCGGACAAGCATTCAAATGATTATTCAGAAGCAAAGCCCTTATGTAATGCAGTAATGCATAATGATTAAGTGGTGTTATAACACAATTACATCATATTAATGAGCCAAAAACAGATAGAAATTAGACTTTGATGACTAGCTTGACCGGCTACATCGCATCCATCCACATGCCAGAGACTTGCAAATACAAAGAAATGTTTCCATTACAGTTTAGGATAAACTGGATTGTTGACATGTCTGTAAACCACCTCATGATAGCGTAAAAAGGCTTTGATGATACTGGGAAGTTTTTTTTCATTACAGGACTTTCTTTGAGATATTTAGGGTTTGCACTACTTTTACGGATTTCCTGCTTGCACTTTTGTGACTTAACAAATGACGTAGGGTCCTGGCTCTCCAGTGCTTTCCAGCTAGTACAAAAGCAAGCCAGTTCTTCGTAGAACCTATTTGGAGCTTGGTCAAGCATTGGCCTAGCACCATTACCAATTTTGAGGTGGTCAAAAATCCCTACTTGTGACCATTTCTGGCTGCGTCTGTTCTTGGCAGCCCTTTAGATCCTCGAAACCTTTTTTAGGTGCAGGCTTTCCGACGTTGCTTCAGAAGATAGTGCCTGAAAGCAAAAGCAACTGGACGTTACCCCACTTCTTAGAGCATGTGATGAGTTAATAAATCTCCAGCAAGTCACTTATTAAGATCACTGCACCATGCCAAAGAAAGGGATTTCTGAGAGGTGCATATCAGCCCACAGGGAAACTACAGGGTAAAGAAATGCAGCTATGTGGTAGGCTCTGCATACATCATTTATTTACTCAAACTATTGTTAATTGACTGCTGTCAAACTCTGGACATAGTGAGAATTGAGAATCATTCAGTTTTTTTTCATACTGTCTAAGCAGGTTTAATTATCTAAATCATACAGTGATATGATGTTAGATTGTATTATTTATGCAAATCAAAGGACAGAAGTATTAATTTCTATATATAGTTGAACTGAGCACTAGCAACATAATTATGGTTTTGCTGTTAATTGACCTGTTTTACATTTTTACTTCATTGTATTGCACTTACAAGAGGTACAATCTTAGAGAAAGGAAACAGACATATATGGGAGATGTTCTTTGTTCACTGCTGGGAGTGTGTTGCTCATATTGCTTCTCACCTTGTGCAGGCTCACCAGATCAATTGTAGAGAACCTCTGGAGACCACAGCAGCTGCCGACAGAAACACAACACTTGTGGCTCATCAAGTGTTTGTTCATATTGATTGCACAGGTGCACAGAGAGGTTGCAACAAATCACTCCGCATTCTGTTTTCTCGGTCCAAGTCTTTACAGCTATGCCATTTTCAGCCCTCAGACCTCTGCTACCTTCAGCCTCCCATCTAGAGACTTTTTCCACTTGGGCATGGAAGCAAGAAGGTGATGAAGGAGGCCTGGGCATGCTGAGAGGGATGCTGAAAATAGCAATATTGCAGCCATAAAGAAAACGCTCTGTTCCAGGGAGGTGTGTGACCATGAGGGACAGTCTGAATTGGACACCTCTGTCGAGGTGTGAAGTAGAGTTTTTGTCTATTTCCAGAGAGGAAAGGAGGATGAGGTTATGGTGGGTGTGAGGAAGGCGGGCTTTGTGGCTCTAATAGTGGAGTTGGAGTAAATAGACCAGAGAAAAGGAAGAACTCAAGAGACTGTCACCAATTGTCACCACCAGCCACATAGCTTTTGTGTTAATTTTCCTTTTTTGTGTGCCGGAAGTCAAGGTGAGAAATCGCCCGCTTTTAAAAATAGAACCGTGTGTATGTGTGGGAGGTGCTGTGGGTAACTACATAGACTGTATAAACTCTGCTGTGCGTGTTAATCTATTTGTCATTTCAACAAGACTCATAAATTATATCTCTCCATTTTTAAAATCACTTTTATGTTCATTCAGATACGCACACTACACTATGGTACACAACTCATTTTTTTTCTCAGAAAAACCCACTCAGAAGATGCCAGTAGCTCTATTAGCTGTGATAAAATTGTGATCGAGGGGCGCTCAACTGAAAGTTTGTAGTAATAAAGTAGTAATATTACTTTGCCTGCTCTTATGAATTTAAACTTGCCAAAATTATAAACTATTATGCAGCTCCATTAGTACTACTGTGTGGTAATATTTGTCATTTTATTTTGCTTTCTGATAAGTAAAAAGTATCAGGAGCTACAAACAACAAAAAGGCCATCACGCAAATTTCAGTGGTCAATGTAACAATGAAAGAAGTACTAGACTCAAAAGTAGTGCAGGTTTGTTGTAGTGCTGATTGAAACAGTACATATTTTTCACCAACACAGTTTAAATCCCTTGTTAAATTCAGTTCAATTTAATAATGCTTTGTTCATCCCCAAGTAACCAAAGGCACTAAATGTAGCCATCAAGCCATGTAAAATTTAAGGAAAATATAGCTTGACTGATAAAGTCTTTGACGATTCTTTTAATGGTTTTATATCCATTATATCTTGGGCTAATTAAAGGACAGACATCAGACACTTTTCCCACCAAGGTGGCATATGCCACAAAAGTCAAGATATGAGCCTGGTTGTTTTCACAATCATTTATTACATACTATGCACACAACATAGTATGGTGTATGTACTCCATACTGATATAGAGTAGCGTGCCACATAATAGTGATTATGCTACTGAATAATCAGAAGTCAGTCACATGACCAACATGATATTAACTGTAACTGGCTTCTGCTTCAGTGGGCTGTCATGTGAGTGGATGGAGTATTGGAGGTAGACTGGTCAGTTCTACACTGGAAACTTTCCTAGAAGTATCACAGCAGTTTGGTATTTTCTCACATACTGCAGATTGCACATTTTTCAAATGCTGCATAGTATAATTCTAAAATCAGTACATACCAGTAGTACAGTATGCTGATTCAAAACAGCTCGTGTGTTGAGCAGCTCGAAGGGTTAAGTGCATTACTCATCAGTCTTGTCCTCGCTTCGTAAATGGTGCAAAGCTGCATGCTTACACCAGCGTATTTCGCTCCATGTGAATGCTTCTCTGTGCATTCACAGGGCCGAAGTGCTTCTTTGCCTTGATAGTTTTCTATGAGTGTGCCCTGTTTCTTAGACTCAGACCATGTGTAAGTACTCACTATCTTCCACGCACACACTCACTTTTATTGTATGAGGATTTTGAAACTAATTAAAAGCCATGGGTAATGTGCACTTTGTTTCAAGTATCTAGCACTGCTCTCTGGTTCAAAAACACCATGATGGTGAAGGTCAAATGCTAAGCTTAAGCTTCACAAACTAATAGGTGACACCACTGTAGCTATGTCCATCTTTTATTACACATGGCACATTAAAATGATCCTTGTATGATATATTAAATGGCGGCTTTCTCACATCTAGTTGTGCATTTATATATATTAATGCAAGTGCAAACTCTTCAGACTTGCTGTGTTATGTAATCTTTGTGAAGCTACAAAACTGTTTATTGAGACATAAAGCCAATTCAGATTATTGAAGAGGAGTTCATGTCTAAAATGGACTTCCCAGGTACAGATCAATGTCCAACCTTCATCCAACTTATAGTATAGTTCGTTGTGGCTGTAGGCTGTCACTGTGAATGCAGGCCTGAATGTACCTCCTGTCTTGCCATTAACATTTCCCATTGCTCTGCAGCTGCATATCACATCTATACCCTGAGAGGAGGTGTGCTGTTAATCGATAAGTTTATATGCTAGCAGAAACAAACAAATTATAGCTTTAGTCTTACTAACACACTCTGCATGTATACGTTTAACCGAACTAAAAGTGGCTAGCACCCTTTACACACGCTCCAAAGCACCCACCCGGACTTTGATCCAGAAGTAACAAAAGAATCTGATATTAAGAAGAAGAAGTAAAAAAAACCCCTAAATCATACAGGATGTCAGGTTTGGTCCAGTTTACCGTTCTCTGTTGTTCCAGTTTAGCCTCCAGGTAAACCAAAGACTTATCTGTTGTTTTTCTGTATCATGTGGCATCATAAGTGAACTGGAAAATCCCAATACTAAACAAGCTGAAAGTGGGCACATCACAACCTCTTGTGGTGGAGTCTGACACATCCAGATTCAGTAACTCTATGCCTCTCATGTGCATGTATGCTGGGACAAAAAAAAAAAAAAAAAGTCAAATTGCATGGCCTAGTATAACAACGAAACTGTGCAGGAAATGTATTGATTGATTGTCACTTCTCACAGGACTACATCTTCTCCCATCGCAGGAACTGGACTTTATTTAAACGGTGCAGAAAACATCTAAATTCAGTTTGACAGAGGTAACATGTTAAGTTGACAACAGCTGTGTGGCTTTAATGATTCAGTTGTAAAGTCTTGTAATTTATCTCTGGATGTTAATAATTACTTTACCACTGCCTCATCATTTTCCACTTCAGCTTACATTTTTTAACATAAAGAGCAATTATGAACAAAGCAGCTATTGGGTACTAATTCTTTTCAGTGAAATATCAGGGTTTTACATATTTTCACTAAAACTGATTTGTTGAAAGAGTAGTTTTTTTTTTTGTTTTTTTTCCTACTGGACTTCAAACTTCCACCAGGGTCAGGACACTCCAAGTAAATAGCACCACAGAATGAATAACTAGCTAAAGCATGTCACAAACAATTTGGTGAAAAAAAACAACAACAAAAACTTGATAGTTCTATATTCTTCTGCAGGTGCAGGGTAGAGATATGAATTGCACACTCTGTTCCTCCACCTGCCCAATCTTTGACCAAACAGAACTTAAATTAAACCACTTCCGTTTTCTCTCTCTTTTTTTTTTTTTTCAGTTGTTTGCACCACTTCGGCTTTTGTGACCTTCCAATAATAATTCTATACGTGCTCCACAGCTTCTTGCATGTACCACTCAGCTCTCCACGGGAACCCCAAAGCTGATGTAGTTCTACTTCCACCTTAAGTGTACTTACCCATTGGTTTTAGTACTGCTTCATAAGGGTGCCAAAGTGGTTATTTTGGTCACTTTTGCAACTCTTTTTTTCTCTCAGTTAAAAAAAAATTGACTCAAATTAAACTCTGGAAGAAGAATTACTGTAATATTATACTAATATTGTGTCAGGTACACATCCACCAACTAGCAAAGATGCGGTTTAAATTTTATCTCTACATCCCAACAAATGATGGAGTGCATCTGAAAATACACATATAAGAGTGAGGTAAAAATGTTTCCGCTGCTCAAATTGATCTCCAGTCAGACATCTTAATACTTTTCCCAACTTTGTGAGGTTCTTCAGTGTAGCCTGTCTTTTTTTCTGTCTAGCTGACAGAGCATGGCCTAAACTGCATACAAATACAAAGTTGAGAGATGAAAGATGAGGCATGAAAAGGAAAACCATTTTTTTTTTTTTTTTTTTGAAAAAAAAGCCTCTTGATGCTGTATCTTTCAAGACACATCTGGAAGTGCTACCGTTTGTAGCAGTAATATTCATCAGACATGAGAGGACTCAATATATTAATACATGAAAGGCTAAAATATTTGCTGTCACTACAGAACTCATTTGCCACACTCGTGATTTTAAATTAAGTTGGAGGGCTTCTGGTATCTATGTTTACTTTCCACTAAATGACATTTGAATTAGAGGAGGGACAATTTTATCCATAGAATAGCTGCCAGAGAGGTCAAAGGCATGACAAAAACCTTGTGAGACCCTTCCCCATTATCTCTCTGCATGCCCCAATCTTCCCTACGCCACCTTAAAACAAACACATACGTTTCACTTTCAAAGAAATGTTCATTCTCTACTTTTTATAACTTTCCTAAACCTTCCAGTCACAATTACAATACAAAAAGAATTAAAAAAATAATGCATCAGTTATTGTGTTTGTAGCTCCACGACAACCAAGTTGATGATGTCACATGAACGTCTTTGCAGTCGTTTTGTACCTGTATGAAAGTTGTTAAAGAGACACTCGAGTCCAAGATAGTGTCCAGAACCACCTTCTAGCCACTATGTTTTACTCTGCTCCTTGGTCGCTATGTAGGGGAGCTTGATGTGGGATGCTGTTAAATGATCTTATAAAGAGAATGAATGTTTAGACACTAGTAGTGTTAATTTTATTATTATGTTTTTTAAATCTCTGCTGTTTAACTGTAGCTCACGGCTCGTAGCAGCACCTAACACTGAAGCAAATATTACATCTACAGCTGATTTTTTTTTTTTCTGGCTTTAATCAGAAACGCTTTAAATGATGGCTGGTGTATGCCATACACCTACAGGCCTAATTTTGAATATGACTGGTTAGATTTAAAATTGTAACAACGCTAACATTTACGTTGTTTTTTTGCCTCCCTTTTACATTTTAAAAACCTGAAATTTTATATGAGTTTGTAGAATTTGTATGTCCACTGCATAATACATTTTTGGTTCCAGGTGGGGTTATTTTAAAAACTATTACTACTACTACTACTACTAATAATAATAAAACAAGATAATAAACTGTTTAATGACATTATTGATATGTGGTTGTTCCTATTTAGGGTTGCAGGTATTGGCTGGAGCGTATCCCAAGTCTCTTTGGGTGAGAGGGTCTACTGTGGTTACCCTGGACAGGTCACCAGTCCGTCACAGGGCGACAGACAGAAAAAAAACATGCACACACACTCACACCTGTGGGCAATTTAGAGTCATCAGTTATCCCACTGTCTGAAAATATGTATGTCATGTTTTCAGACATGTATGTGATGTTTTCAGACAGTGAGAGGAAACTGAAGTACATACTGTACATAATGTGTCTCCAAGCAAATCTCTGAATTTGCTTCATTTGGACCTGATACTTTAACTGATATAAATTAAATCTGAGAGTGAGAACTGATATATCTGTGAAGATTATTAATCACAAACCGTTATCTCCTTTCATTAAAAAGTGAATGTATAATCAAAATCTTCACTACTGCAGGATAATTAATTAGAAAAATTATATTTTACTCTTATTCCTGTTTTGTTTTGCAGCAGCTGGGTTATAAAAAGATGATTGACTGTGGAATAATTGCGTTCACGAAGCCAGTGGCCCGGTGGTTTTTCACTTTCTAACTCTTTAATCAGAAAGAGGCATCAGATTTGGGCGAACAAGTTGGACTGTGATGATCATAATTATTGCGTTTCCTCTGAGACAGCTGGGAAGTACTGACTGACCTGTTTTTAAACTATCCTGTTTCACCTGTCTCTCTGTTTTGCAGTCGTGTGTAACTCAACCCCAGCAGTCAGACACACACACAAACAGATACACAAACATTTTTGGTGGACATTTCGACACCACATTGTAAAATATGGCGCACATTGTGCCAGAGACCGAAATAAGGCAGGAAACAAAACAATTTGCTTGTCTTATAATTAAACCTTTCAACCAGGAGTGAGTTGTGATTGTGATGAGGCGATTAATCTGTCAGCTGTTTCTTGATTCATTTCCCCAGTGAGAGGAGATATGGATTACTGCTCCGTGAGACAAATTCTTCTAGACATGAGACCTGTTTTATTCTGCATATCATTACTTCATGATAGATATTATTAAGTCAAACAAGACAGCAGCAATCTTTATGTGCACAGGGACATGATTGCGGGCAGCTAGTAAGTGAAAACAGTTTAGTTTAATTCATTTTAGAGAAGTTTACATTAATCTCAGTGACACAGACTTGAAAAGTGATCACTAGTCATAAACTTTGAATCTGTTCTTGTGAGTGATGACAGTTTAATATGCACTTGTTAGAGAAAGAAATTGACCATAATTTTATTTTATTTTATTTTATTTTTTGGTAGGGGAGGGTTGGTGTTTGGGGGCATGGGTAATACTACTCTGAGTTAATGAAACACCATATGCAAACATCTCATCCACAAGGAGGATCAGATTTGTTTTAAGCTTGTTCTTTGTCATTTCATCATATCAAAATGACATGTTAAATGGTTACAGTTTTGGTAAGCGTTAAAGGCTTGGTGTAATCTTTCAAAACCACAAACCAGGTTTAAGGTTGGAAATTTTCTAAAACAAATACAACATAGATACCAAGCAAAGGATTTCCAATGCTGATTTACTGACCTAGGTAGTTAAAAATATAATTAAATACAGCCTTCAACACCAGCAATACACTGAAAAAAAGTAGGGAGAGAAGCAGAAAAGTTTTTGAGCATACTAGTTAACGCTGTTCTGGAAGATTCTGCGATCAGTCGATTAATTAGATCTTGCTGAGTATTTCAGGACTGGGTATAAAATGGGCATCTGTCAAAGGTTTAGTCTTTACAGGCAAAGAAGGGTTGGGGCTCAGTCAAAACAGCAGTTTTGAATGTGGTTGTGAAGGTAATTTCACCTTTCTGATGGGGCACCCACAAACTTGCAGAGATGAAACTGCTTGCACACTCTTTCTTCACCTCTTCCCAGTTTTATGACACATCAGCTGCTGCACAACTAACAGAGGAGCATAAGTGGCCAGAGCACGAGGTATTGCAACAGATTTTTAGCACATGGGAGGTCCAGAAATGCATTTATAAACCTAAGTTTACAAGATATCACTCAAGCGCAGTGGTTCAATTCATGGTCTTCTTGTGCCTGGAACAAGTAACGCAAAAATAAATACTTTGAAAAATAAACCAGGGAATTTCTTTCTTGTTTGCTTATAGATGAAGATGTGTTGAGTTTTTTCTCTCTCCTTGGACTGTTTTTTTTTCTTCTGACCACATCTTTTTTTTTTTCCTTTTTTCGGTGTCCACTCTCCTCCCACTCCCACAGGTCATAGTTTTGACCAGCCAATGTCACCCACCCTGAGAGCTCACATCTCTTCAATCGCTTTTGAACTTTGAACTTTTTGAAAGCATGAAGTAAAATTTTTTTCAAGACTAATGTGCTCTTTAGATGAAACATAGTATAATATTTATAAACTCTCCACTTTCTACACATACCACTGAAAAGTATGTGCAAATGTAGACTCTTAGATGTGGGTGGAAACGCAACTTTAATGGACTCCCATAGGAGGCCATATATTGATATTAATGTATGAAAAACTGAGTGTTATGTCAAGAATATGAAGACATTTTACATCTCACTCCGAGCTTCTCTAGGACTGAGTAATCCTCTCTCTGCTGACCCCCTTGTCCTTTTTTGCTGTGATCAGATATTGCATTTGATGTGAAAAGTGTTAACAGAAAGCAATGAAGTGTTAATGATATTTTGTTCTGTCTTTGACTGTTGGTGGTGACATGCTTCTGCAGTAATGAAGAGTTTATTAACTTTGACAGGGAAAGTAAGGCATATTAAAGACCAAGATAGCCTGAATGTTTAAGCCACTTCATGCATGAAACACAACTCCATTCATGTGTCCTGAAACAAGAAGACCTTCATTAAAGCAAAAACATGGTTATATGGTAGTAAAGCAGAGTCATGTTCACTAGAATTAGTTGGATTTAATCATTAAGCTACTTTAATTGTGATTTGAACAAATGATCTTCTCTCTGTTGATATGGAGTCCTTATCTTCTTTTTATTTAGAAAGATGTACAAACCTGTTGCGCTATGTTGTGAAATTGTAAATTAATATTCAGGGATGTCCTCGTCTTCAGGATATCTGTAGAATACACCAATCAGCCGCAACTTTATGACCACCAGCTTGATGCTGAGCAGTTTCCTGGTACAAAGATGTTAACAGTAGATCCTTTGAGCCCTGTGGTCTCCAGAGAGACCCCAGACCCAATTTGGTCCACAGATACTATCGGCTCCCATCAGATTGGTAACTGGGGTGTTTGGAGACAAAATGAGCACATCAGACTTTGTTGTGCTTTTTGAACACTTTTTATAGAGGCACCAGTGGAGGAAGATATTGTTGCGTCTGATGGTTCTGCAGAAATCTTTAGATAGGTGGCAATACCGGGAGGGAGCTTTTCCCCGTAAAACTTTACATTTTCAAAAATATGAGCTGTGTTTAATCACATTAACGCTCAGTGGTTGTAATGTTATTGCAGATTGACTTTATTTGGTGCGTTTGCAATGATATCGACAGTGATAACATGTCGTTTGTTCTGGCAATTCTAGCAGTTGCGCAGAGAGGTTCTTTACCAAAAAACACAATCACAGTGAGCTCCATATTTAGTACTTTATTTTAGTTGCAACGAGAGTCGACTGTACAGCACGCAGGCTGGTCAGTTGAGTCTCCCAGACTAAGGAACACAGAAGTTTTTATCACATGGCATGGAAGCGGGAGTAAGAGGAGAAAGCTTGGCAGTGAGTCTTTAGCACCTGAAAGAAATGAAGGAAGGAGGATATGTATATGAAGAAAGCTCAGCAAGTGGACTTCTTAACATCTGAAAAGAACCAGAGGAAGGATAGCTAGAGGAGAGAAAGAAGATGGTTCAAAAAGTGAACTGTTTTAGCACCTGGAAAGAAATGGAGAAAGCAGGATAGTCAGAATTCAGAAGACTTAGACAGAAAAAGTTCACTTTAACAATTTCCATTACACGTTCATTTTACTTATCATTTTGTGTCTTTTTCTTCTCATATTTGAACAGGAAAGGAAGCTATGTGCCTTCCCAAGTATTGAAATCTGCGGTTCAGATGTCATCAATTACATGGTCCCCCTGTCTCGTCAGACAGACTTCTTTGTGCCAGAAATGAAAGAGGAGCCCAAAACAGATGTGAAAGAAGATGACTCAGATGAGGACAGAGGAACCGACATCACAGGTAAAACAAATAAGCTTGATAACAAAAAAGAAGTGTCCATGTGTTTTAAATAGGTTTAGAAAAGGGTTAAAAGAAGAAAAGTGGCCACCTGAAACTGTTGTTGTTGCTGACCTCCACGTGTTCAACTTTTCGCCTGGTTGCACTGACATACATATGTATATGAGATGTAGACTTCTGACCACACCCAAACACATCTGTCATTATTGACGACAACCTAACTTTTTAATTCTTTAAAACTGCATCACAGTTTTTTTTTTAATTTAATCAATACTGTAATCTAATTGCAGTACAAAAAAGCTTTCTGATATAAAATTCCAGCTTGAGGCAGTTTGAGACTTTTATTTTGTCTGACTCTTCTCCTGCAACCAGTTTCTGAGGATTTAATGAGGTTACTGAGTTATAGATGTATAAGTCTGTAATTATGTGTGTTTTCAAGCACAATGGTGTCTGCTTCTGCCATTACTCTTTGAGACTTGCTGGGCTTGTAGACTGATGTCAAGGCGGTATTGACTTTGTCAGTGTGCAAGTCGCAAGTGAAAGAAAATTATGTTGGGTTGTTAGGACAGAGCGGGTGGGTGTGGGCAGATGGTGTCTGTGTCAGTCTTAAATCATGAGATATCATGTGTAAGTAAAACTTAAATGTAGTGTAGGATACATGGTCACACGCTTTTTATTCTTGTTGATAGAAGCCATTTCAGTGAAGCATTACAGATTAGGCCTTTAGCCTATTTTTCCCATCAATTAAAGTGATTCTGATTAAAACCAGATAAAAGCCAACTGTTCTGGTATTATTGGCCTGATTGTTTATCATTGCCTGCTTCTGAGAGCCATGGACTATAAAGAGTTGTGAAACGCAATTATAGTGTTGTGCCAGTCAGAAGAGGGACATAGAAGAACAGTGAAGTCATTGAATGTACCACAGAGAAGGAGAACGAGGAAAGAAAGAAAAAGGTAACAGAGTTCAACCAGGAGGCCAACAGCAACACCGAATCAACTGCAGGAGTTTCTGACAGGTACTAGTCGCTTCTTTCATGTGACGAGTCTCTCTCATATTTTGCTCAAGTTTGAGTGTGAGGTATGGTGACAAGAAAGAAGCCGCTTTTTACAAAAACGACGAAACAAGCCCATCTGAATTATGTCCTCCTAAAAACAAAAATTCATTAGGTTCTCCAAAACCATGTGGGGGAATGTGCTATGATCTGACTAGACAAAGGTTCAACTTTTTTGGCCTTAATTCTAAAACATAAAAAAAACCTGTGGAATGACTTATAAAGATAGATAATAACTTAAAGACTGGGAATTCCCTTGCAAAATTTTTCTTTTTGCAAAGAGTAGGATAAAATTCTGAGGTCTAGATTTGTGGAGTTAATAGAGACTTATTCACAAAGACTTCATTCTGTAATAAAGGTTAAAGGGGCTTCCAGAAAGTATTACTTGGGAGAGGTGTTCATATTTATGCAATCAAGTTTGTGCAATCAGTCAAATAATTTATCTTCTTTTTATTCTGCTGGATTTTATTTGAATATTTCATTAAAGATGCAACAAGTCTGACATTTGCTATTTCTTTTTTTTTATATTTTTAAAAGCCTTTGACTTTCACATACTGTATGTGTGTATACTTTTCAAATTCACTCTAACAGTACATTTATATTGCTCGAGAAAATAACTTTTTATTTTCTTTTTCTGTCCCTAGTATATGTTTAACTTTAGAAGAGGGAAAATACTTTCCTCATAAAAGTTGTCACAATAAAGTTTTTTTTTTGAATAACTAGGTCACTTTCTTGACAAAGGCATTGCTGTTGAGTCTTTTAGATTTATTTTTTGGCACTTTAAGGTCCACAAGTCAACTGCCATCCAGTTGCATTACACTCAAAAGAAGCCAGACACATCTAGGTCTGCTATACGCATAACTCTACAACTCGCACCAAAACAAACTAGACGGCTAAGTAGCACCGCAGGCCCAAGGAAATATGTCTATTTGATTTGGGGGATGAATAATGTCTTTAAGCTCAGTAATTAACATGTAGGATGTACTTTCTTTGTTATTTAGCAGTGAAGTAGACAATTAAGACCAGAATGAGTTTTTACAGCGTAGAGGGAGGCGATGTTTTATACGATGTCAGCGTAAAGACATGATTAGATGTGAATCTACTCAGGGGTGTGAGAGCTGACATGAAGATGCGTCCAAGCAAGAAACAAATGTTTCAGCTTGAGCTGAAAGAAAATAGTTGAAATCCTCAGGCTTTGTGAATCTCTTACATAAAAATAAAGAAACTAGGCATTAAAATAAGAAAAGGCTCTCCGAAACCCCAAAGCTCAGTCAAATCCTGAGCTGCTATACACACAAACACAACTGCGGTGTCCAGTCTTATGGTGACAACAGCAGCAATAAAAAACTGTTATTTAAAAGCTCTAGACTATATATTTGTTTATTTACTTTGCACGATTCAGAATTCTGTGGTACCAGTCAAGTTTCATGCATCTCATTCAAGAAAATAATCATTGTTTATTCTGTTTGTAAAGTTATAAAAACATTGGCCTTACAGATTTAAATTGCAAAGGATTATCTAAAGAAAGAAACACGTCTTATAGAAATACTGTGTAAGGGCTTTGTTGCGTGTTTGGTGACAGTAGAGTCATGAAGTGTCAAGAGTAATAGATTTTTTTTATGTTTATCCAACAGCTACGAGGCTTGTATTAAATTGGATTGTAGACTCTTTTTTTTTTTTGTCAACTGTTTTCTTCTGTGTTTAGCATTTGTGCAGTTTTTCATATGGTGTAGGAGGAAAGCAGATGAGAAGATGGATTAGCGTCTAGCCCTTTATGTTCAGTGTTCATGTGTTTAGGCTTTTTGGGACACTTACTAAGTAAAGACTCATTATGATATGTACATGTGTGTGTGTGTGTGTGTGTGTGTGTGCCCAGTTCTAGAAACAGCTGAGCTTACTCAATGGCAGACAGTTCAATCAGTGTAGCTAAGCTTCATCTGACAAGCCAGCTGTGAAAATGTCGCTTCTCCAACTGGGAGATTTCCTTCCTTCATCCAGTGTCCACGTTACAGCCTCTCCTGCTGTTAAATTTGGTTTGTGCCTGAACGTTTTGTCCTGCTTTGATCAGCAAGACCAGTAAATATTCAGATAAAATGAAAACCCTCTGATAATCTGGTGGTCATGGGATTGACTTTTTGTGCTGCAAGAGGCTTTATAATCTTTTAAGAATCATAACCAGCTTCAGTGTTAAATAGACAGATGGAATTCATTTAACATAATTTATATCAAACATAAATATTAACTTGTTGTATAAAATAGTAAGGCATATTTTACCAATTTAAAGTTTAGAAAACCATTACAAGTCATGTGAGGCTTATTTTGAAAATTGTAATAGAATATATACTTAAATTCAGTGTCTGTTTCCAAATTGTAATAATTGCATAAATATAGCTGCAAGCAGCAATGATAGGGCCAAGTTTAGCACTGCACAGTAGCCATGGCAACTTGATCTGATCACGTCAAAAGCATAGCTGGAAGCAGTAGCAGGAAAAATGCATTCTTGCTCATTATAGCTGTCCAGTTGAGTCATCACATGCCAAATTAGGTGTAAGTACTATACATGGACCATGTGTTGAGATATTATTTAATGTCTGATCTAACAGCTACAGTGCTGACCTTGTAAAATCTCTGTGATCATTTTTTGTGAAACTCAGTGTTAAGATCATCTGTTTTGGCACGTAATACCACCCTCTCAAAAATGACTGGATATGTTGATGAGACTTAAACATGCTGGAAGAAGTCGCTGTAACCGCTGACCCTGTTGTGACTGAGCTGTTCTGCATCACTGACCTGCTCTCTCAAAAAGCACACTATGATACATCTCTACATCTGTTTTTGTCAGTACTCTGAGAACATGCGTGAAAGGGTTAAAGACATTGTTTGTTTGTTTTTTTGCTATTGTGAATAACAAAAATCACAGACAAATACCATAAAGATAAAATATACAACATCCCCAAACTAAATAGATAATCAAACAGTTATTTGCTACATGAAGATATTGTAATGTAATGTTTTGGACGGTGTGATGTAATCTGAGCTGCACTGTTCTCTGTTGAAACAGGTGGACTACCCAACTGTTCAGTTTAGTTTATAATAATTCTGGCCAAATGGTCTGAAGTGGGTCAACTTCCACTTCCAAGGAAATATATCTCCCACAAAAGGAGTGATATGGATATACTAAGCTCTATAAAGGGATTTAATTAGTGTTTCACTTTTGATTCACTTTGTTTTGGTGTGGGATGTTGCTGCTCTGGTGTGTCTCCTAGCTGTTTTCTAATGTTCTATATTACACCTTTAAATCATAAATGTTTCACTCATATAGGTACAAAATAGATAACACTAAAACCTTCACTGTCAAAAGCTGAATTGATCTTGTCAGGGTTTATTATGTTTATTAGTAGTAGTATTATTTTAAAGTTACTTGAATTCGTATCGGCATGCTGGCTGACCAACCTCGAAGCTTTCTTATCATTTTTCTCTTTCTTGTGATCATCTAGTGTATCCTCAGATAAATCCATTGCTCGTGTTAGCAGATATTACACAGCTGAGATTTTCTTTCCTTTGGCTGCAGGAATTCCTGATCCCCCTGAACCTGATCTCTTCTCTCGCCCTCTTTGCTGCCTGTTGCTTCCTGTTATTGCTGTTTGCTGACTTCATCAGTGCTTTCGCTTGTTCTTCCACCTCCACCTTATCAGTCTCCTGTCCTCCATCAATTTCTGTGAAATTACTGGTCTAAAGAAGTTGGAGGAGCTCAGTCACCATGACGCTTTGAGATGCTTGAGCTTTTGCCTAACAATGCACTGACTTGCTAAACAGCTGGGGTATGACTATATTATAGATAGACCAAAAATAAACTCTGACTAATAAAGTACTACAGTCAGTTACAGTTGGTGTTAATGTTGTTATTGACAGTGTTGCTACAATTTACATAAAGATATAAAACCTGTACTCTAATTAGCTTAAACTACAGATGGCCTTGACATTTTTTCATCATTTTAATTTAGGGGTAAAAAAAAGGGTAATGCCCCATAATATTTGATGAACATGACACCTGCTCTGCTGTTTAAAAATGTTTCCCTACCTCAAGATTATTACTGAGTCTTGGTTCCTGTCTGCTAAATAAAAACTCTTAACACAAATTCCACATATTTTTTTCTTTTTGGTTCAAACGGGTTGCCATACTTCTAGTGCTGATAGTCAAGAAGCCGAAAGAAAAGATTGAAACACTGCTCATTATAAGCCAAAACAATATTTTTAAATATTTTATAATATTGTTTCGTTTGACAAATCTAAAGTTTACCCACGACTTGCCGCACACTGGTGCAGTTAAACAAATGTGTATTTTATGCAAACATCCCATGAAAATCATCTTTAAATGTTCCTCCCTCTAGATCCTAATTACTAAACGAGATAATCTGTCTACTTTATCATTTCTCATCTCATGTTTATGCCATTCGTGTCACACTTTTCCTGCCGTCCTCTCAGACATTGATTTTCCAAGCTCTCAACATGTCTCATCCTCGTCTGTGTCTAATTATCCTCCTTAAAAATCCTCTTCCCTGTTTGAAGAACAAGACCTTGATTCTCTGCTAATAATCCCAATGGGCCCAATTTAGCAGCTAATTTAGGCAAATGTGATCCAAAAGACTTTGACAAGCTTGAACCGCAGTGGCAATTCCAGGACTTATTTGCCGCTGTAGAAAGTGTAAAACTTTTCCAGTATGTTAAGGCTCTTCCTTCGAGGTGCCATTTAACTAATTACTCTAAACAGTACCGATGCTTTCTGTGAAATTCCTTGGATGGTACAGTTCCATCCATCTGTTATATTTTAACTGGTCCATCCTGGTCAGGGTTACACAGCTTTTCCCAGATGCCAACAGGTGAGATGTGAGGTAGACACTGAGCAGGTCACCAGTCCATCACAATGCTGCTGCCACACAGAGACAAACAAGAAAATCAAGCATGCTTGCTCACTCCTTCACGTAAACTGTTTGGATTCACCAATCAACTTAATATTCCTGTTTTAGGACTGGAATAGGAAGATGGATTTCTCAAAGAAAGTAAACATACAAACTCCCCATTTAATGCAGGAACTGTCTTGCTCTGTGTGGACCCAAAACACCACTGTGCTGCTCTTGTTGAGAAACTTGACAGCATTTTTTTTTCTTTTTCATTTTTTGTGAAATAAGAATCTCTTGGGAATGTTTACTTTCCACTTGCAAATTGGATATAAAGCACAACATACATCTATTTTAATCCAATTTAAACTAATAACACCAAGTCGAAACATATTCACACCATATCTGGTCCATTGGGGACTTAACCCAGTGGTTCTGTTTGGACTTGCTTCCTAATCAGCAAGTCTATGAATAGATATATTCATATATAAATATAAAAAAAAACCCCAAAACAATATGATCTTTTCCCTGATACGCTCAACTAGAATCAAGATGAGATTTGCTGGCTGTGGTGATTAAATTACTCAGATTCAAATAAATAAAAAGGAATGACTGACCTCGGGGTGCATCTTGGAAACTCCCGATTTTATTGTACTTGGTTCCCTGATGTCACATTGAGTGCAAAGCCACATGTAAGTGCGCATGCTGCTTCGTTGGAGTGTGAGAGCAGAAAGATCATGATGTTCACAGCGGTGTTTTAGTGTCTGGAGGGATACTAAAGTGGAGTCAGAATTCATATGTCAAGGACGTTTATTTTCAAGGAAGTCATTTTACTTTGCAGCAGCAAGAAGAGCAGCGACCACATATTACAATATAATAAAAGATTAACATAGACAATATAAAGAAAAATGGAATATTGACAAAAAATTATAAACAGGATTTGTCACACCTTGAATAGATGATGACGTTTTGTGGTTTTAATACATGAATAAAACTTTTTTTTTCCTTTCTTTTACTCCATCTTTCTTTTTTAAGAGGCCAACTTTAGAGGGATTGCTCAGTAATATTTGTTGTCTTGGTGAAAATTATGATCATGTGTTTTGGAAATGTCCCAACTCTGATGTGCCTACATGAGTTTCGTTTGTAATTTTAGGGAAAACATACATTTTGCTTATCTGATTCGCTCGATCTGAACGCATCTCTTTGGATCTGGGATTACTGAACACCATTTATTTCTCCCTGCAAGTTTTTTATTCCGTCCGCTCACACAAGAAGACCTGTAGTCACTGATAATGAGTGATGATTGGAGCTCTGTGAATCATAGATCAAAGGCCAATTAAATTCAGGTTTAGACGGAAAGCATTAGCAAACTGACCGTGTGGGTGAGGACATCTCCATCTATTTAGCGAATGTACGCTCTCCATCATTACAGTAGCGAGCTGCAGGCACTGCCAGCAAGAGCAGCTACTTTCTGGAAAGCTTCATTTAAATTCACAGAATCAAATACAGGATTCAAAAGTAATAATGTGTTAATGACTCAACTGTGGGTTTACATAGAAGATCTTTTTCACCAACAACAATAATCTGTTTCGTTTGAGCTCAGCTGACAAGTTAAAGCTCCGAGTTTTGTCTGATAAAATTTAAGTGACTGTTTGTTACAACGCCAACATTATCTCTCTCATCTCTTATCAAAGGATCAGGGATGCATACACTCATATCTTCACAGCCTTTCATTATGAGCTTCACGAAGCATCATTTTTAATCCAAATTGAGCAAGTGAGTGTACGCCCATCACTTCAGTAGGTATAGTTGTGTACCTTATAAAGTGATGAGTAATTGTATTAACCAGTATGTAAAAAAAAAAAAAAAAAAAAAAGAAGCTTTATGGCCATGGTAGTGGTGTAAATACAGATAACGTGGCCAGTCGGTGGACTGGTCACCAACTTTAATCTATTTTCAGATATCCCAATAACTGGACAGTAACAGTCCCCATGGGGGGACTTTTCTCTCATGTGATATGTCCTTAAAGTAACTTAAAGTGAGTTTTCTTTGCCTGTAGGAATTTTATTTTATTACATTACCTTCTTGCAGCCCTCTTTCACACAGCCCAATTTATCTCTCATTTTTTATTTTTTATTTTTTTTGCATTGCTGCAGGTGCAGATTCCCACAGTGATGTGAGCTCAGTGAGTGGCGGCGTGCCATGGGACAGCAGAGAGACATCACTGGCAGCATCTACAGCCGCCTCCCTGGCCTCCTCCTTGCCCCTGAGGGATGTAATGGATGCAAACGAAGACGTTAAGCACACGGACCACAGTGACAGAGGCTCAAACGGGTCCATGGAAAGCGGCTCTTCCTTTGAGGAGCTTGACATGGACCAGGAAGACGGGGAGGAAGCGGTCATCTCTGAGGGCGAAGGTGGAGTTAGGGAAGCAGATTTACTGGTGGCCTAAAACAAGGAGCCCTTTGGAGATGGACAGGACTGGGCCGGATGTTGAAGCGATAAGGGATGTTGCCATGTAACACTGGCGTTTTGCTGTGCTGTTGTTGGTTATGTGTTGAGTTGTTGTTGGCGGATCTAAAGCTGTTAATGCCACGACCAAGATGTTGTGTATCTGCACCTTTTAAATCTCTATTTGAAGCCTCTACCTTTACTTTAACCTTAATCTCAGTTTTTAGAAATAATTCATGGTTATATATTTAAACGCTGTTAAGGTTAGAACAACGTCAGACTTCTCAGCACAAGACATGCAGAAAATTAGTTGAAAAATGTGTTTTAATTAAAGTAAAACTTACAACCCTGGATTATCAGACAGTACAATATTGTATGACAGTTGGTTTTGTACTCCAGCTGTCATGGTCGTCCTAAAGACATTTCTGTGATGTTTGTGGAGCATTACCTGAGTATTACCCTTTGTTGTACTAATATGAAGTAATGGTTGAAACTGTGCAGTAGTAACTGCTGCTGTAAAAAAAATGAAATGGACCTTCTTCATTGTGTTCTTCACACAGGTGAAATTTGGAAATCTGAAGCAGATTTAACAACTTTGTAACAACAACACCTCCACCAGAATGAAGAATTTGTTTATGAAAGTCAAACATGCAAGCTTTTCCTTTGCAGAATGTACAGAATACACCTTTATCACTCTGTGCTTGGATAACTGCTTTTTTAAAATGTAAAATTGTCTTTCTATACTTGGTATGTTAAACCCTTCTGTACTTCAGTTTTTCCTGTTGTGGCCAAAGTTCACTTAGGCTACTGTCAGAGCCGAGTTGTGTGATGTTTGTAGGTTGACATGGTTGACGTTGGAAATGTAGAAGTCTGCATCACGTTTCCATGTCTGCGTCTTTCTGCTTGGAATAAAATGTTCAAATTGAAAGTTTATTCCACAGGAATCTGTTGTGCATATATCTGTTTTAAACACACACAAATAAGCCTTTTCCTGTGCATACGTCTCCACAAAAACACCTAAGTTCAAACGTTTTTTTCTTTTTCTAACAGGCCACATGATTTCCTCCTCGTTGAGGACAGGTCTCCATTTTTATTTGTTTCCCAGCAGAGACGGGGAGACGCAACAGAGCGTGGGCGGCAATGCGACACCCAGTCGTTCAGAAACCACTGATGAGGCAGGAAGCTCCTTATAAGTTATTAAGCTTGCTCTTAAAGGCTAACAGGTTTCAAGGTTACACAATATGATTGCTGGTTTTGTTGTTTTGCTTGGGTATTGGTATGAATACACATGCTGAGTAAAAGGGAAATGCTGCATAAAAAGCCTGGACTGACAGTTTTTCAGTACAGCCTGAGTCAGGCTTTTCTTTTTTCTTTTTTTTTCCAACAAATTTTTATTTGGGCACTAGTTAAAGCTGAGGTACCTGAAGTTTTTGTTTTTTTTATTTTTATTTTTTGAAGATGACAGAGAAAACCCACAAAAGCACAGAGAGAACATGCAAACCTCATCCAACCTGGAGCCTTTTTCCTGTGAAGCAACAGTGCTAACCACCAGGTCACTGTGCTGCCTATTATTAAAAATGTATATCCAAATGACTCCAGCAGAAGCAACATTGATCTGGTCATCATCTGACTGAGTGGTTTGACATTTTGTGTCACGATTCATTTTAACATCTTAACAGGTTCCAAGCGTACTTTTGATGAACATTTTTTTTGATCCCCTGCCTTTAATGAGCATCATGACCTATTAGTACAAAGGTTTTCTCTGCAGTCCAACACTGTAATAGGTATGGTGCTTGTAATGATTGACACTCCAACAATGAACGAATAGAGGCCAATATTGTGTTTAGATCATTTGCTCGAGTTGAGACGAACACAGTTTCTCCATGTCACTCAACACTTAGGACAAAATTATCATCTCTTGACATCACAATTGTTTAAACACAATTGTTTAGATACAGTGTCCGACTTATGTTTGACCATTTAACTGGATATTTCCTAAACTGCAATGATGCTGCTGATTATCAAACTCAAACACTGATATTACCTCCTCCTGCTAAAACCGGATGTTGACCAAGCTTTGGTAGTCTCTCACAAACACACAAAGACTGTAACAACAATGACGTGGAGTATTCTGGAGAGTGTTTTACCACAGACGACTGAACCTGAGGACTAAGTACTCATTAGACATTTGCTTTCTTCTTTTAATGTCTTGACTATGTTACTATGAATTGAATCATCACCTCCTGCTGTTCAAAACATTTACCAACATATTCCCCAATTGTTTGTTTGTGTTTTGTTTTTAACTCTCCTTTGACAAACCTTTTGGTTGCACTTTGCTTGCTTCTGCCTGTTGAGGTGTGATGAGTCTGCAGGGACAATCTTTGTCCAAAGGCAAAAAAAAAAAAAAAACTCAGTCTGGAGCCAGACTGCAGTGAAACACTGGGTCAACACCTGATTTAATTAATTCTGAAACGCACACGGGTGTCGTGCAGCTTTGAGGCCACGGCGATTATTGCCCTCCCGCGATGCTGATTATTAATCTCATGACACTGCAAGCCTGTAAATAGAGGAAGATGCGTCTCAACACACATCTAGGCGCCGACCAGTGCGTGTGCGGGGCTGCTCAGGGCAGGGTAGAGGGAAGGGTCGCACTTCATTTCTCCACACGGTCCCAGCGCGCATCATCTTGCCATCTGGGAACGAGTTCACACTTTTCCCGCGCCGGGATAAAGCAACCACATAAATGAATTAAAAATCCACCAGTAATTAACAGATGAGCAGTCTCTTTTAGCACAATGCGTCCACCTCCAAGTGGCCCACACAGATAAATGGGGGGGAGGGGTGGGGGTATTCCTAAAGACGCTTATGTGCACGCGCAAATCCAAGAGTTTTCAAAGCTGAGAGCTGCAGAAAGAAACCACGAAGACGTTTCCGTTACGCTCAAAATGACGTAACGTGAAGTTGACACGCAGTTGCAGCGAGGTAGAGTATCTCCACGAGCGTTCCTGCGTGAAGCAGTTTCTGTTCAAGTGTGAAAAAGCTTGTGAGAGTTGAGGCTGATTCGCAATAAACGCGTTTAGCGGCCGATTTAAGCCTAAACACATTGTTGCTTGCTCCTGAGGATTTGGCGCAGCTTGTACTCGAGTAACAGGTTGAATTTAAACTTTGTGCCCGATTGCCGGCGTTCCTTTGAGCTAAATCTGATAGATCTGACAAAACCAGACATATAAACCTGACATTGTTTCACCCCCCAGGACTCTTACGTGGATTTATGTGACTGCGCACAATGATGATTATATACGTTTCAAGCGCTTTGAGGAGATGTGTCTCTTGAAGCACATGACGGATCACACCTCCAGGAATCCGGTGGCGGTGTGTGTGTGCGTGTGCGTGCGTGCTCGCTCGCGCGCGCTGATGCTGTTTTTCAGCACCACGGAGAGCTCTTGGCGCGCGGTTCATCTGTACGCGGGTGAAACTTGGGGCGGCAACACTCGCCTCCTTCATTCATTTACACAGTTCCACTTTAGCCCACGGCCACACTTGTTGTAAGACTGAAACACAACTCTCTGCGAAGGATATGCGATCGATCCACACACTGTATTCACCTCACCGCACCGCTGGGAACAGAGGAACATCGCGCAGGTAAGAAAACGCGTGTTTTTTTTTTTTGGCTCGACTGTTTCCCGCGTTCAGTGGACGTGTTTGGATTGTTTTGAACTTCATCTGATGGTTTTGTCAAGAACGAAAACTCAGGCTGTTTATTCCGACTTGACTTTTATGTGAGTGGGGTTATTTCATCTTTATTGTTATGTTGATTTAAAAAAAAAAAAAACAACAAAAACAAAAAACCTTTGCGGATCCGGAAATTATAATCATCTACACAACGGAATGATGCCTTAAAGGGCATACTTTTGGCACTTTTTCTGAGGATATGATCATTTTTAAGGACCCATTACTGAGCACATATTAGCCTCCTTCATGTTTTGTTTTGTTGCTGCATCTCTTTCTCCAGCCATGACTTCTGTCCATCTCCATAACCTCCTAAATGTGAGCGGCTGCTGAGAAGCTGTCACATCTTCCAAATTTCCTTCAGTCGCGAAAGGGATAAAAAGAAAAGAAAAGAAAAACCGCCTAAAGGTCGAGAATAAGCAACTTAAATATGTTGACAATCTACATGAGCCTCACAAACAAGGCTGTTCCTCGCGTTTTATATTCACAGAAAGGCTTTTTAATATA
>JAOWBL010000020.1:1126133-1190491 GCA_028564865.1 Zenarchopterus dispar | reverse complement strand
CTCTCTCTCTCACACACACACACACACACACACACACACACACACACACACACACACACACACACACACACACGCACGAACACACAAAAAAACCCCCAAAAAACCAAAAACAGTATCTTGACAAAAGATTGGAATTGAGCATAAAGCAATCCAGTGTGAACATAGTCTTAGAGTCCCACTCCAGTTATAAACTCATCCTGTTCATCAAAACTGTGAACCTCAAATTTTTTGCCAGATAAATAAATAAATAATAAAAAGGAAGAAAAAGCCATATGTAGGGTCTTATTCTACGCCTTTTTGTTCATTGAGAACTGGGTCTTTGTTCGCATCTTGTTCCAAGAAACTGTGTTTCCACAGGTCAGCGGTGACTCTCTTCCCGCTGGCTAAATCTACGTGGTAAGTCTTAGTGAGACACTGCTTCAGTCCATAAATTGTTAACAAAAACAGGATAGAGAGAAAACCCATTAAAAAATAAACTTACCAGTGGACAGACATGCCTTCATCTACCCATGGGGTCTCCGGAAAAAAAAATAAAAAAACAAATAAAAAAATTACTGGAACAACGCAAGAATTTATAATAAGTTTAGTGGCAGAGCCCAACTATTTTTAGGTCAAGTTTGGTGAACAGCTGTCCTTTCTCTGGTGTTGGATGGGACACTTTATTTGTCTAAATAAACTTAATTCACTTCACTTGTGGCGGAACATCCCTAGGTAAGAAAAAAAGTCTTATAAGGAACCAAACCAGAAAAGTAGTCATTTACAGAACATATCAGGTTTTTCACCTTCAGAACAAGAGTAAAACATAACAAGTGGTTTCTCCATCCTTTGTTTCTGCAGCGTTCTCCACCTTGATTATGCTAACTTGTCTTGTTTCCTTATAGTGGAAGCTCCCCAAAGGCAAATTTTCAGGACTGGTTCCTCCAGTAATTTTCTTGGAATATACAGGTTGTTTGACCTTGTCTTTGTAAGACTGTAAGTGCTCTGCAGAAATCCTCAGCCACAGAGTGACAGCTAATTTTGCTTCTGATACCTTGACCCATTAAAATTTTTTTTAAAAGCAACAAACTTTTGCTATCATATTATCTAGTTTAAAGATGTGATTCTATTAAAGGGGGTATCTCTGAAGGTATCTCTGATATTTGAATGACACTCACATGGTGCTCATCAAAAATATCATGTGACACCTGAACCAACAAAATGTTGGTTTCAGTTTCATGGCAAAAGTCTGAACTGCTAGAATCACATTAGCTGACAGGAGCAATGGGCTACTTTTACATGTGATCAGCTGTTTAGAGGAATCCAACTTTCATTAGACCACTGAATCATTAAACTGGCAATATTTTCACTTTGACGCCCTCCCATTATGTCTGCTGTAACTCTGTGAGCTGCTTTCATTGTTGATGTGTAACAATATGATGTACAGCAATACATATTTGTCACCAGAAATAACTGGAACTAGCATCCAAAGGTATTTCAGGGGGATGTTTTTGTTGGTAATATGGACAGAGATTGAGAAGAGCTTGACGAAACATCGTGAAACAATCAAATATTCCTTCTAGTGAAACGTAAAGTGATATGTTAATGAGAAAAACTCACTTGTGCTGCATCAAATAGTTAATTAACAACACCATTTAAACACAGCAGTTGCAGCACCAGGTCATTTTTCCCCCCTTAGCAGCTTAATGATCAAGAGAAAACTGTGAAAACTGAAAACTGTCTGAGCTGAGCTGTACCATGTGTGTTTGCTTGATATGAATTTTTCAAACTGACTGACATGCTGTCACACTATCACCAGGTGTCTCTCCTTTGAAACTAAGTGCATTCGATATAATATTTGACCAAAAAAAAAAAAAGTACAGGAATACAACAATCTCTAGCAGATAGTTATCTCTTTGCAATGCAACATTCTGTTGGTTCTGCTCCTTCCAATATTTTATGCATGAAATGTGTTAGAAAAAAATATGATCAACAGAGACCTTAGCCTTCAACAGATAGGACCTATAAAAAAGTCCACTGACACAGTCCTGGTCCTGGACACCATAAGACACAGTCTGAGGTCTTTTGTTAATGCCTGGAAGGGTTTGAGGTGTTTTGGTGGAGGATCTATACAGCATTGAACAGGTGGTTTAAATATTGTTGTTGATTTTAGGTGATATTGTTAATATTTGCTGCAACAGATATCTGTGTGTGTGTGATTAGATCTACACATAATTTCTATTTTTATTATAATGAGGTTGAACATTGGAATTCTGGGCACAGAGATGTAGGTTATGTCAGTAATTGAGCTTGGAGAGAGATGATTGAAAAAGTACAGTGTTATGCAATTAATTAACATATTAAATGGCTGATTATTACAAAGCTTCATTTGTCGAAGTTGCGTCCAGCTTGAAGGTTATACATTGTTTGTTCAGATGAACACTTGTGTGAGCATGCCCGGCTCAGCCTTCCTTCCCATTAATAGAGGATCTTCAGCCTTTTCCCACTGAAGAGCATTCTCTTTGTAAGCTGGAAATGTGACTTTAGGGGAGCCTCACTTCCATTACCGTTGGTTTTTTGCAGCAAGGCTCCACCTCATTCCACTGGGGATCTTCAACCTGCTCATCCAGACTCCCTCCGTATACACTAGATGACCTCCACTCTTCAACACTTTCTGTCGCCTGGGGGGATATTACCATATTAATGTAGCACTCCACTCCTGGGGAAAATGAGTGTCATAAAAAAAAGAAAAAAAATCAGCATCCTTCTCAAACCTTACCCTTATTCCTGTTTCACTGCTGCCCACACTTCCACCCCCTCTCATTTTTTTCCTGCCTTCTCACATCTGCTATCTTTTCTTGTAATTTTTCAGCTCCCCCACCTACCCCCCCTTATTCCCTCACACAGTCTGGTTTGAAGTGTGTAAGAGGCTGGCAGGGTTTACTCTCTTGAATTAAAAAGGCCATCTGGTGAAGAGGGAAACGGAGATGGCTGGATAGGAGGAGAGAGAAAAACTGAGCGCCACAGTTTTTCTTCAAAATTGTAAATTAAGAAGGAATCCTGGGTGGGATATTTCACCCACAGTGTAAATATTGCTCTTAGCAGCTGTCAATTATGCATACATATAGTATTTGTATATTAGATTGCAGTAATAATAATGATCTAAGCAAGAAACCATGAAACCCGACAGCTATCTAACATGAAGAAAACCAAAAAAACATTTCCAAACATGACTGAATTTTAAATCTTTTAATCTACTATAAATAATGACAAAATAGAGAATAAGAGTAATCCCTTAGATTTTAAACTTTATCTCTGATTATGATTTTCAGAGACATGAAAAAGTATGGATATAATACCTACTATTGCCCATTACAGTGATAGATATTCATAAAAGTCATGTTCCATCTTGTATCATAATACAGACGAGCAGTGAACAAAGACTGAGAAATGGCGTCCACTGGTGAGACTGGGGGCTCCTGTGGGAATGTAGTATCGGAGAGGAGACGGACAATGTGTCAGACAGACATCCTTTTGTCACCCTTCTCTGTGGGGACCATTAGCTTAAGTGCTTCACCTGTATTATTGCAAATGTGTGCGCTTTGGTTTTGTTTTGTTTTTCACAGTAAATTTCTGTTCAGAGTAAATACTTTTGAGTGAATTTACCTCCCGGGCTATTGACTCAATTCAACTTTATTGATAAAGTACTTTAAAAACAACACAGTTGACCAAAGTGCTGAACACAAATGTGGGCCCTGAATATGTTTCACATTCTGCAGAGCAACTCTAAGACAAGAAAACACCCCCCTCCCAACTTTCAAACTTTCCAGTTGTACACTTATTTGTTTCCTGTTGACATATTTGTTGTTGTGGCTGATAACTGGAAATTTGCCGACATGTGCAGACTGTTTCAGTGACTTTTATATGTTGATGGATTGCTAATGGGAAAATGGAAGATTAAAAAATCCACACATTTATCTGTTTTTTTCCCCAAAATAGATCCAGTTTTTATATTTTTAAAAACAACTTCTTCATTGGGGATGTGTTTTTGTTTAAAAGGAAAACGCTTTGGCTGGGGTCTGATGGGTTTGATCACTTCACAGAGCAGGCTTCCTGGTTCTCCCACAAGACCAAGCACCATGCATGAGCAGACTGGCCCACTTGTCCTGTCCTGTCTTCCTATTTCTCTTCATCCTCTCCATCTCCTGGCAAGTTTCCATGGAAACAACCACTGAAGAACGAGATCGGAGAGAGAGAGAGAGAGAAAAAAAAACACAGACAGAAATCCCAAAGAATGTGTTCAGCAGTCTGCTGAGCGCTTCATGTTGTTTTAATAGGTGTGCTG
This sequence comes from Zenarchopterus dispar, assembly GCA_028564865.1. NCBI lineage: Eukaryota > Metazoa > Chordata > Actinopteri > Beloniformes > Zenarchopteridae > Zenarchopterus > Zenarchopterus dispar. The sequence continues at coordinate 1,186,170 of JAOWBL010000020.1, read as the reverse complement.
GTATTTTGAAACAGAGAGAATGAAATATGGGTGTTAATATTCCTGCTCTGTTTTCATAATCTCTTTTCAATACAGTTAATTACTGCTTATCAGCCTACATTACTTGTAGAGACAATGGATATGAAGCAGATCAGTCAACATTCCTAATTAATTAAGCCTTTGGGATTTGTAGGGACTGACTCCAGGCATTGCAAGCACAAAAGTCTGTGCAGATTAACAACTAGCAAATTTGAGTATACAACATTTTTCTCTGCAAGTCACCCACTTTGGATCTGGGGTGGTTTAAAGTAGGTTGATCTAACTTTTATTGACCATGAGATGACAAGATCAATACAGCTCTCAGTTAAATTGCACATGAAGCTATACAAGCAGCTGGTTTCTGCAGCTCATTACAAACACTGAAACAGAGGAAAGAGTTATTGTACAAACTGAAATGTGTGCAACATTAGATATTTTAAAGTTGATTTTATCTTAAGTCATAGTCAGGTTAACTCTTTTCTCTTTGCCAGTCTTTGAGCTAAGTCAGTTAGTTTCATATTTAGCTGACTAACGTTGGATTTACATTGATATTTGTTCTTATCTAACTCCATGGAAAGGTGGTGGAAAAGGCTCTCGCTTTAAACTGTTTTTATTCCCCATAAATATGGCCTAAAAAATAGTGAACATTCAAATATCCCAAAGAGAGACGAAAAAACAAAACAAAACAGAATTTAACAAATGAGGCACATAATATTATACCTGATCCTGTATGTTGTCTCAATTGTGTCTCTGGGAAGTGCAGTTAATCTGAAGGTTAAATTAGAAATCAAGTGTACCGAAGACAGTCCATAGCGAGTAGGGCCCAGTTTTATTTGAAATTAAGGCATCTATCAAGGCCTGATCTTTGTAGTGGTTGCTTAGTTCACAAGCAATCTTTAAAGACTGGAATCAACCAGTCCAAAGCCAGACAGACTGTTTACAAGTGGTGTAAAATTAAAGCATCATTAATCTCCCCAGGAGTGGTTGACCATCAAAGATCTCACACAGAGCAAGGTGCTTCATCTGAGAAGCCGTCAGGGAACCCAGGACATTGTCAATAAGATTAATCATAAAACATCAAGTTTGTTTACAAGTAAATTCTGAATGAACTCATCCCCCATCCTCAAATAAACTTAGGTGCTCAGATGAACTAAGTTTAATTAATCAAAATGTGTTATTATTGTCATAAAAAAGCAAACAGCTGACAGACTGTAGTAGTTTAATTTTTTTTGCATTATTTGTGCAAACATTGATTGTTTCTGCATCATTAGGCAACAATAAATACAACATCTGAATTTTAGAGCTTCTCTTTTAATAATGATGTGTCATTTTATCAAAATTATAACCTATTTGAAGTAATTTAGTCATTCAAAGTATTTTTTTTTCAGCTCCTGAAATATTAGGTTCCAGTAGGTGCAATGTGAAAATGATTTACATCATATTAAGAAATGTGGCGACATTTGTGAGCTATATCAGGCAGACAACTGGAGCTCAGACTGCTCTCCGCCTGGTTCCCTCAACTTCCAACCTCTAGTCCGTTAGTCTTAAAGGAGCACAATGGTGCCCCTCTGCCTTCTCACCTGTTGCATATCTAAGACACAAAAAGACCTTGTCCTAACTCCAGCTCTGCTCTTGCAATATCTCTCATCATCTTTGGTTCAGAGGGTCCTCCTCAGTTGTTTGGAAAGGAAAGTCAGGACACCCTCATATATTCTTTGTTCAGAACATGACTAGTCCAAGCCCTTTTGTGGGCACAAAGAAGACCTCCTCAGTAGTTTGGTCATGATGATGGCTCATTATATGCATTCAGCATAGAGAGAGTTAACTGACTGAAATGTGATGATTCCTGCAAGTAAGTTCAGGCAGGGAACTCGAGTAACTGGAAAACCTTTACATACACCTCCCAACTGCAGCCTTGAATTCACCGGCCAATTTAAAGGAACTAAACGTTGACTATCTCTGCCTTGCCAAATTGATGCTTAATTGCCAAGCTTTCTGCGGTTCAAAAACCTCACCTCCATCATCCTCCTGCAGGGTCTGAGTTTAAGGATGAGAAAGGAGATTCAGTAATTGTTCATCATTACTTCCAATATTTTGCTTTAGGTAATAAGTCAAAGCCTAGATGCCAGACTATAAGTGTTTGTTATAGTGAAGATATTGAAACATATGTATTCACCACTGCGTGAGTTAACTGACTGAATATTAAAAAATAAGTGACACTACATAATACAACCAGCAATAAAGAAAGTAGATTCTGAAAAAAATGTTGTGTTATTCCTCCTAGTGCCAACTGGGAATCTGCTGTAAGCACTTCAGTAAGTTGTTTCTTTATTTCTGCACAATTTAATATAAAATATAATATATTGTGTGTATATATATGTGTGTGTGTGTGTGTATATATGTATGTATATGTATATATATATATATATATACATAAATTGAGGTCTATGTATTATCATTTAATTCTCATTGTCGATCTTCTTATTTGTCTTAAACTTTTCTCTCTCCTTCCTGGCAAAATTCCCAATTGTTGTTCCCTAGTTCTACTGTTGTTAAATATCAGCTGGAAGAACATTATATGTATTGACTGATATAACAAAACCACTTTCAAAGTTAAGAGCATTCAGAGCAGCAGAACATTATATGGAAAATCTCTGGGAATTGTACCAAAGAGTAACTGCATCGGTGGGAAAGATTTCTACTACTGCTGTAAAGATTTACTCTCCCTTAAGGTACAACAACTTTTCTGTGGTATTTTGCAATTACTTGGCTGCACAGACAATGCACTTATTTTTTTCTTTCTACTTTTTCTTCTGTGAGGAGACCCCACAGAACAATTGTGTATTATTGCTCCTTTAAATGAGCGCAAAGCAGCTTTATGATTGAAGGAGCTATTGTGGCACATAAATCATGGTTGCATTTCCATGCAGCACTCAAACCAAACCGAATGCTCAGCTTGTTTCACCTAACATTCCTCTAAAAATAAATAATATTCGGCATTATGCTCTGCTGAACAAACAAATATATATATGTAGCTTCAGATGAAATCACACCAGTTCACTCAACTGGCAACAAAAAATAATTTGTATTCTTGGAATGGATTTAAGCACTTTTTAATATTCTCTTTTATCTGTATGTGGATGTTTCTTTGGTTTTGCACTAAAGTGTATTTTTGTAAGACAGTGAGCGGTTAATGTGATTTGACAAAATGTTCCTCAGGGACTCTATTTGTTACCCAGCAGAATTTGAGTGTACAGGAGCATGTACACATGTGATTATGAAAGAGATGTGCAATCATCAGCCTTAGAAGAAAAATAAAATGAGGTCACACAGACAATGAAACAAGGAGAGGAGAAAGGGGGCCTCAAAATATAACGCACTCACTAAATGAGGCCTCTGAGAACGAGGGGTTGATGAGCTCTGCTTGAAGACAGCAAAAAAATAAAAAAATAAAAAAATTAAGGATGTTTGTGTTGTCTTCAGTGAACTCTGCGCCAACTTTGAACTCTGTCCTCAAGCTTCTGCCAACACTTATTAGCTGAACATGTCAAGAATATTCCCTACATACAGTGGTGAATAAACCTGACATGAGGAGTGAATAATCCATCTGCATTACAGACACATCTTCAGTGATACGATCCATGATCTCAGGGAAGCAAATTGAAGACACGTCTTATCAAAGCAGACTCATTTGGCTTATATGACCATATGTATCACATAAAAGGCCAATTATTGATTTTGTTTTTCTTGAACTGCTAGCATCAAAAGCCATATGAATATTGAAATGTTTATTTACTTGTGCGGATGATGTCAAATGTTTCCACTGAACCAGTCTGTCCCTGGCAGACGCGATGTCTGTCAGACAAAGGGATCATTGTTCTCCAAATCAAAAGCTCTGACTGAATTCCTCTCTGTTTGATCTGCAGGCTGTAATCTACAAACACTCTGAAGAAGAGAAGGACGAAGAGGATGGAAATGATGCTGTAAATGGCCTCTGTCAGAATCAAAACACTGGTGCTTTGAGATCTACCGGTGCTCCTGCGCCTTGGTGTTTTTTTCTGCAATAGAGAGCTGAACAGACGCTGACCAGAATCCACAGAAGGGAGGTGTATTTGTTTTGCCCAGGGATATGTCATTGGGGAAATCCCCTGTGTTGGGGGTGCACCCTGTGCCCCGACCCCTCTGGCTGTCCCACCTCAGCCTGCTGTGCTTGTTTGTGTCTTTCTTTGTCCAGGCGCCACAAGGTTTGCCTGTGGTGGGCTATAACACTGACTCCAAGAAGGAGATCACACTGGATGGAGACTTGATGATCGGTGGCTTGTTCCCTGTTCACCAGAAGGGTGAGGGGGCAGAGGACTGTGGGAAGATCAATGCACAGAGGGGGATCCAGAGACTGGAGGCCATGCTGCTGGCATTAGATGAAATCAACAGGGATGAGCGCATCCTTCCTGGCATCAGACTGGGAGCCCATATACTGGACACATGCTCAAAGGACACGTATGCTCTGGAGCAGTCTCTTGAGTTCGTCAGGGCCTCCCTCACCAAAGTGGACGACAGCGAGTACACGTGCCCTGATGGTTCCTACGCCATTCATGATGACGTCCCCCTTGCTATCTCAGGAGTCATAGGAGGCTCCTACAGTGACGTCTCCATCCAGGTAGGAAAGGATGAAAGCACCTGAAGTATGAGCGCTCCGCAACAGATCAACATTGTTGTGTGCTATGAAATAAGTTGGTCAGACGCCACATTAGTTTTGTCATGTGACAAGGTCACAGTATGCTTCATTGACAGCAGCTACTGTGAGCTTCAGACAGCGAAGGGAATACAGGCCAATGAATGAGCATGATGGATAGTCATATAACTGTCCACTTAGACTTAAATACAATGTGCAATTACCGCTTGTGAGATGTTAACACAGGGACCTAATGAGTATCGTTTCCACAAGAGGATCTGTTTACCTGAATGCCCATATGCTTTGTGATCTAATTTAGAGGCTCTCGTTCTCTTTCACTGTAATTCACACTTTAGCAATGGTCCTGTCAGAGGCAGACGGGCTACAGATGTTGCGCTCAGGATGGGCTGACAGGATAACTAGCGACGGCATGATTACTCTCAGCAGCAGTGCTCCTTTTGGCTCACTCAAGCTGATATGATGAAAGCTCTGCTAATTGGGTCTCCGAATCTTCAGCTGCAATGTAGCTGCCACATCGATGTAATTACAAGTCTTTGTGAAGAAGAGACTCTGCGTCCCGTGGAACCGAGATTTGTAAATATCCACAAATATACTTGCCCTAAAGCATTAGCTCAAACTAATCATCCTGGCTCAGCCAGCCAGAGGACAGAGTCTTCCTCTCTGAGCTGAAGAGTATGGTTCATCTCACTAGAGACACGGGCTCATGTTTCAGATATATGCTTGTTTAAAGAACACGGTTCTGCTGTTCAAGAAATATAATTGGATTCAGATCACTGACAAACCATAGATTCTGCAGAAACACTGCCAGTGGCAGTCTGCTCCGAGCAGCTTTCCCCTGGCGAGTATCAGGACAACAGGCCGGCGGTAGCATTTTAGTAACGGTAAACAGGCAGCAGTGGTTAGCTGTAAACATGAAGTCCGTCATGATAATTACACAATTTACTTTGTGTATGATTGTGTAATTACTGTTACTAACAACATATAAGGGCTTTTCATAAGGTTCACCTCACTGTATGGTGCGAGTTATTTGCTTTAAATTGTTTATAATATTTAAAACAAGATGCAGAGCTTTCAGAACCCTTTTGATGCAGATTTAAAGCTAAATACCAAAAAAAAGTGATGTGCTATGATACTTTTTTTTTGCTTTTCTTTTTTGCAAACCTGGCCATGCTTAGCTTATTCACATATTGCAGCAAGAAAACTCACCAAAAAAAGCGTCACTTTTTTAAGAAAACATGTGCAGTTACACAAAACTCGAGCTAATTAAGAAAACATCTTCATCAGCTTGAAAATAGATGCGCTGCAAATACAAGCGGCACATGCAAATAAATGTCAGTGCTGCAAAACCTCACAAGTGATGCAAATGCAGGAGCATGTTGCATAAAGTTCGCAGGGCAACGAAAGTGTCTGCAGGGTTGCAAAACAGTGCTAATTCCAATCAAAGTTAAAGTGTTGCATCAAAGTGACACACTTGTTTTACAGTACTTTCTGAAGAGTACTGTAGACCTTTATTGAGTTGTCAAGGAAACTGAGCTAAAACGTAGCTTGTCGGATTTTTAGCATCCCTCTTTTTTTGACCAGAAACTCTTAGGTTGTTGTCTGCGCCATTTGCGCCTGTATTTTTCTTGTATTTGCATGTGTTGTTATCTGGCACGCTTATTTGCAGTATTTACAGACCCTGGAATCCTGAGAAGGATAAATTAGCTACAGATATTGAATAAATATGGTGTTTTGTCAATTTTTTAATGTTGTAGTGAGCAGACAGAACTCTCACAACTTCTATAACACACAGATGCATAACTGCTAATTATTCTGAAACTTCTCAGTTCTTTCTCATAAAATAGTGATACAAGATCGTAAAAGCTGTATGATTTTTTTCTTCTTTTCCTTTTGTATTTCAAAGACACCATATTGTCCAATCAGAAACTATTATTTTAACAGGTCTGGTGGGCATCACCACTGAGAAACCAACAATGAAATAATTTAACAATGCATACTCTGCTCTCATTGAAATGAATGGAAACAAAACCATTGAACTAATTTTAAATGTCACCCAATTGTGCCATAACTGTGCAAAACCCTCTGTTTAGATAACCCTGATAAAACCCTGACAATACTATTTCTTAAATATAGAGTACAGCACAGTGGTACACTGTACAGGTGGAGACCTCACAGGGAAATGATGTAAGAGTGGGATTCGGAGCACCTATAAAAGGATTCCTGGTGAAAAGGACAGTTTGGAAATAAAGGATTTGATAAATGTGCTGTAATTTTAGCAAAACCCCGCATTTGAGGCCCCTGAGAGAGTGCCCTTGTCTTGTTGTAATTTATGGATGTACTTTTGCAAGCCTGAGGTTTTAGGTGCGCCCTAGCTTCTCACCGAGTCCTTCCCATCAGTAGGAGTGCGCCACAGGACACAGTTCCCCGCCTCACCATGAATAACTGTTTTACTCCTGATCTTGCTTGGTTGCTGAGTATTTAATCATGGCAGTAAATTTAGTCATACCATCATTTTTTTTTTCCTTTTTGCTGTCTCTCTCTCTCTCTTCCTCTCTCTCTCTCTCTTTTTTAATGAACTGTGACCAAATAGTAATATTCCATCTTCTTTATGTTTTAAAGATTTGCTGCGCAAGATGTGCCCTTTGGAAATAAGACAAGGTTTATCTGTTTAGACATGCTATTGCCTTGTTGACATTATTATTACACAAAGATATGCATTTGGGGCATGGGAACGTGTGGCATTTCCTTGCTGCCGCTGGATACCATCTCCAGACAGCGTTTCTGTTCTCTGTAACCATGCGATTTGAGAATAATCTATAGCACGTCAGACCTTTATTTCAACCATCCTGGCTGTGTGAAAGGTTACAAAGCCTGCCTCTGTGTGAGAAACGACAGGTTGTTAATACAGATGTGTGTATTTCACCCCAAAGGCAAGACAAGTACAGGACACAATATTAGTTTAAAGGCCACTTATCGCCTTGGCGACATGGTGGAACATGGCAAACTGACAGGTGGTGAGAACGCTGAGTGCTGTCTAAATTTGTCACAAAGAAATAGCATGTCGCTGTGCTGCTGGTGTTGTGGTGTGACAATCGCAGATATGGGGGAGGATCTGGCTCCAGGCCTGGCTGTGCTGGCGTTACATAGGCACAGATTGAAGTAAATGCGGAGGCGAAGTTCTGTGACGATCTCTTACAGCCTGCGTCCCATCTTCCCCATCTGTGGTTGCAGCCAGGCTGTCTGGTGGGTTGGCTGAGGTGGGCCTGCACACAGAGGACGTCAGGCCAATCACACAGAGGCTCATGTTTCACAGAGACACTGAGACAGTGATGGAGACACATGATTATGGAAGGAAGGAGATGGACTGACTCACATGGCATCATATGGTGTGAAAGCATTTGACAACCAAAGTCTTGATCTTAAACAGTTAGTGGGAAGTCTGTGATGCCATCTGGACAGTTTGAATGTACTTTTAGACAAATATATGAACCAAGTATTTAGCCTTGAAGATTTTCTCCATGGTTCATGTAAACAGTAGCTCATCAGAGCAGAGTCAGTAATGACCTTGTGATCCTCATTACATTCAGCATCTTTATTCATGTGTGATGATCTGGATTTGGCTGCAGACTACAAAAAAAAAAGAGAGAAAACGAGCATGCTCATCCATCTAGATATTCAGTTCAAGGAAAAATACTTAAAGCATATGAAACCAAACCACAGTAGTGTTATAGTACTTTATCTGTATAACTTTGCTGTGTCCCAAATGTTTGGGTTAATCAGAGCTGGATTATAACCTCCAATTACAGCCCAGGAACAGCTGGCCTCAGGGCTGGCTTTTGATTAATACATGGACACGACTCCATTTTTGTTACCCCAACAGCAAACAGTGCTGCTAAATATGACTCAGTGGTAAGAGAGCATCCTCAGGCAAAACATCATAATCATCAGGGTGCGCAAGAAGAACAACGCCTCTGGAATTTCAAACACTCAAATACTCATAAAAGAACTATTCCCAGAAATGAAACATGTAGAGGAAATAACTGGAGCCGATCTGCAAACAATGAAAAAAGAAGAAGAAGAAAAAAAAACTACTGAGATCTTTCAGAGCAACACACACACACACACTCACTCACACACAAATGGTTTTTTTTCGCAAGTATTTGGAGGAGAGCTCTTTTTTGTGCGAAGGCATCTCTGTGTATTTCATTAATTGGAATATTTGAGCACACAGTCTGTGATGTGGTCGTTTTAACCAATTAACAAGACAAGATAAACAATCGTAAGGATGCATACTGGGATTTAAAGAACTACAGCCTCACATGAGCAATCTGCTTGACATTTAATAAACGAAATAGAATAATAAGGTACATTAATGAGCTTTCAGCGAGTCTGGAAATCCCACCTATTTATAGACTAGGTTTCATCTGCAGGTAGACACCTCCAATCTTTGAAGGATACATGAGTCACACGAAGAATTTAAACAAGGAAGCACACGTGACAGAGCACATGCCAGGGAGAACAATACTGATGAATGGTATCACTAAACCCATGTCGTGAAAATGCATTACTGATGGATAAAAGTGAATAACATGCTCTGAAATGGTAAATAATTAACAGTGATTGGATTATTCAGTGGCTTGGAAGAAATCACTACATTTGCTGTTAGCATACAGATCATGTACACCACAAAACTGCAGCTTCCAGATTTGAGGTGTTAATGACAAGTTTGCATAAAGTCAGCTGCTCCTCAAACTGATTTTTAAACCTTTCCTTTAAAAATCAGGAACTTTAAACTGACTCCGCTTATGATGTTGATATGATATTAAACATTACTGCAAACAGGAGATAAATTGAATGTAGTAATCCTTTTATTGCTGAGCTGCTGACATAGTTAAAGAATGAAGTTAAACCAGAGCATAATGTAGTTGGAAGAGTGTATGACTCAGGAGACTTTACAATGCCACTACAGCATAAAGCAGATTCATGTTACCCAGCAGGTTTAGAGGCTGGAGCAGTTCTTATTTCTGGCAGAATTAACATTATCCTAATGAAACTGTTGTTATCCAACTAAAGCATAAGAAAACAAAAACATAATTGTGCACACGCACCCCAAGAATAATGCTATATTTTTAATAAATACATTATTCTTGTGCTGTATGTGCATGCATGTCCATGCTTTTGCTCCACAGTGCTGCACTGGGGCATATACATGTACTACTGAGTGGAGCTAAGGGCTGTTGCTTTGGGAAAACAGTGTTATTGCTGTAGAAGCACACTGAGACAGTCTTCTGGGAGGAGCAGATGGGCTTTTCATGTCAAAAAAAAAATAAAAAAAATAAGGACATTTCTACAAAGTAGTACTGAGAATTCCTGGATAAGGGCATTCCCTCAGTCTCTTATTTCTATGTTCCTGTATATCTCAAGCTCTGTTCAAACCGCTCTGTTTTTTTTAACCCCTTATCCATTCCATGATAAGTAGAATAATTGCGATATTGACATAAATCATCATAGTTGCAACTTCTAAACAATAGCAAACAGAACTGATTTTTATTCAGGCTTGCCATAAATAACTTCTTTTTTTTTTTTTTTTGGATGATCCATAAATGATTGCAAGAACCTAAATATAAATGAATTAACTACTACTGGTATATGTATACAACTGGTCATGCATTACTAGTAGTAATACATAGTAAACCCAAGTAAACCCAGACAGCTCCTTTCTGCAGAGTATGCTTCTTTTGAGATCAGTTTACAATCGTGCAAGAACACATCAGGACACAGATCACACTCATTAGCCTCTGAATAACATGACAAGAGCTTAAACCTCACATCAAGGGTTTAAACTCTTGATATGAGGTTTAAGCTCATATATATAAGTCTCTTAAACAGGTTTTAATTAGAATTTCTAACTTTGTCCATGTTCTCCATCTGTGTTAAAGTGATTCCTACTGCGGCAATGGAGAGTTATAAAACACTTACCACACTGCCAACCTACTTAAAACCTGCAGCTCAAGGTAGGAGGACACAGTACTAAGTGCAAATTACTTAACAGTTTTGACAGCAAAATAGAAACCTGTTAACTGCAAACACTGACTAAATTTATGGTGTATCTCTGCCTTTTTCTGATGTTGTATGATTCATTCCTCAAGCTCTTGCTGTCCTCTCCAATCTCATCTTGTACTCGTTTGAATTCTTCAAAGCTGAGACTTAGTAATAAGAAAAAGAAAAAAACTACTTACTGTGCTTTCATGCCCATATGTATTTCTGGGTAAAGTTGAATCATACTTAAAAATGGAAAAAAAAAAAAAGAAAAAAAAATAGAAGTGAATTCCATATTTTATACTCCAGTTCTGAGTTTCATACTGACCAGTGGTCCTAACACTCAATATGGCATATAACAGCTTTGACAGGTCAGACGGCCTTGGCTTTTCTTTTAAGCCGTGCAAACATCTATGTAAAGATTACAAATAAGCCAGTAGTATCAGTGTCACGTCTGTCACTGAGCTTTGCAACCTTTCACAAGTCTCATCTGCTGTAAGTGGATTAGAGCCGTGTTTAATGCTCTGCAGAGAAATGATCAATTGACTGCTGTGAATTTCAGCTGAATGGAAGAATGAGTGTAATAGTACTGAGATTAAATATCCATGTATGTGCACAAAATAGATATTTCTTGACATGTTTGTGGTACTTTGAGATGGTTTCCTGGCAATTTGTATGAGTGAGATGAGAGTATTTTTGCTCTTTTTAGTAAAATGTGATCCCACATGTAATTATACTTAATAAGTTTTTATGATTGTTTTACATTGTAACAAGTTCTTCATGACTAAAAATACATTAAATTCCTAAAAATGAGCATGTATGAAAGTATATATCAAGAAGATCTCACGTTTGTCTTTGGCTTTAGCTGCCCTTTTTTGATTCTGTGTTTTTATGATCTACAAGGGTTAAGCCTTAGTCAAACATACCAGGTTTCGTCCGGGGGCAACATTATTCACTTATATTAAAGCAAGAGGAATAAAAACATTAAGCATCCTGATTTGACTCAAACTCTAGTTGCTGAAAATATACATTGATCTATGTAAACAAATATCTGAACAACTTCTTTTTTTGGATCAGTCACCAAAGTTGGTCCTGGACATGAAAGACCACAGAACTGCTTATATGAGCTTTAATGACTGAAAGCATTTCATACACCTAACTAAATCCAAATTTTTATGCAGTTGCTCTACATATATCAGTAGCCTAATGTTATATTGAAAATAAAAACTAAAAGCCAAACAAAAATGGTTAAATGCCTTGACAAGGGTACGAATACTTAAGTAGTTTAAGTTCAATCTGTTGCTTTAAAGTTATTCCGACTTGGAAGGCGAGAATAGAGAAATACTCTACAATCACACAACTCAGTCCATTAAATACATCTGAGTCCATGTTTCAACAAACCTAAATAACATCTAACTCAGTTTTATCCTCCTGAGACCCATATGTTTTGTCCTCTGTAGTGGACATTGGTTTTTGGCTTATATATTCCGACTCATTTGAGCTACCCTAGTAAGCCTTGATGTCCTTCATAGAGGACATCCTGACCTTCCAAATGATATCTGATGTGTTTGGGTGGGATAAGAGGAACTTTGTTTTTATCATGATACAAAATGTGAAACTGCAGCAAAACACACATGCCAGAAAAAGAGAAAAGGTATGTCAAATACTGTGCTGATATGGTTTGTTTATTGATGGTACTCATATATTTTCTTGTTCAGGAACATGTCAGGAATTATAATTTGGTGTCAGTCTGTTTTGATTTCGAAGCCTCGCCGTGTATTACAGAGGAATAGTTCGGTTTTCAAATACTGTAAGATCTAAAGTAAAATTATTTTTATAAATTTCTAAATTGTCAGTTGTTTTTTTTTTTTATTTGTTTTTTTTAATCTCCAAACAGCCAGGACATCACAAAAAAAGTGATATTGAAAGACACTTTTTTTCTTCAGGTCTCAGGAGGATATCCCGTAACATAGATAAAGACCTGCTGTTTTTAACCAACAAGGTTACCACAGACTGTAAAAATTCTCCTTGTTTACAACCACCCTTGTTAATCTGTCTTGGAATCAGTCAGTCCAGTTTATTTAGTATTAGTCAGAAAAACAGAAAATCAAATTGTATTTCTTAATTTGTTCAAAACTCATTTAAGAACTTGACCTTTTGCAGAATAAACAGAATAAATAGCATTTTCATTGCTAGGTGGAGAGCAAGTAACAGACTAAACCTCCAAGTATTTCTGTCTTCTATCAATAAAATCCTGCATAATACAGTTTTTATATCCCAAACCAGCGTCTCTGTACTCTCTCATGCAATACGAATTCACACATGAATCCGACATTAACTGATAACTCCATGCAACATTACAGCCTCCATGTCTCCATGTCACACTACTCAAAACTTCATAGTTCAGAAAAAAGAGTTTTCATCATCAACTTTGACAAATTAGACTGTCCTTAGAGAGATTAACCTGTTTGAAACGGTCCACCATGAGGGAACAACCATTTCCATGCACTCTGACTTTGCACATCAGTTCAGCAGTTTTAGTTGGAGGCTCTGGGAGAGATGTCCAGAGTCCTTATCTCAGCATCCCCATCGCTCCTCACTAACAATACAACACTGTGTCCAGCTCTTCCTTTTATGATGCTGAATTAACAAGAGCAATGGAGATATTACTGGTGGGCAACAAAAGAAAATTAAAAACGCACTAATAAGGACTAGTCCAATCCATTTGCAAATTATGCCAATACTTGGAAAATTACAACGTTGTAAAGCCTGAATGATGGAACTGATTCATCTCAACATTGTCTAACCACAAAGGTCTTCAAGTATTACGACTTAAAATTAAATAAATAAACCACTCTATGCTGCCTTTCATCCTTTTTAGTTGTCTTGCTGAGGATAATATTGGCCTATGTGTGTCATTTATAAGTTTCATAGTAGTTTGAATGTGTAACCCTATTTAAACCCTATACTTCAATACTTACTGACTGCACCTACAATACATGTGTTAAACTTTTTCTTTTTTCAAGAACAGCTCAGTGCTCATCTTAAGAGCCACATGTAGTCTTACTGACCTGGATTCAAATCCCTCGGGAACCTCCTGCATCTCTCCTACAAGACTCAGCCTTTCTGACTACATTTATCACTGCCTACAGATTCACTGCTGAGTTTATGCTTCCTCCTTTTTTCTCTGCTGAGTTTCCCTTTACCTCATTAAAGAATATCACTAGCTCCAAAAGGATGTCGTCTAGTTGAGGATGTTTAGGTTCTTAACACGCAGTGAAATAGCTTGTTCGATAATGAAAAAATAAAAATGAGGATACATGATGATGAAAAAATCTGTACAAAGGAATGTTCTGTTTTTGGGAATACATCTGCAAAAAAAAAAAAAAAGACTTTGAAAGTGTTTAGACGCTGAATTTCACATATCAGGTTAAAGACAGGGGCTTGAATTGCTTTTCGTTGACAAACAAAAGACGTGGTAGATGCACGCCTTTGACAGATATCACCTCCAGTTCAAAAAAAGTATTGACATTGCAATTGTCAGGTGATTATAGAGAGGCCTCTCATTAGAAGTTGTAATAATGCGAACCAGTCGAGTAGTTTTTGCTAAACAACTGAGTAATGTGAAGAAGAGTAATCAGTGTTAATGTCACATGCCACTTTAGATTATGCTCTGATCTCACTCTAAAAGAGCAAGCACACTGCTGCCAGCTGTTTCTCCACATGCTGAGAAAGGCTTGTCAGGGGGCTTTAAGAAGAGACAATTATACATAGAGACATGATTACTAGCTGTCTGCATAATCAGGGGTTCTTCAGCTGACCTAAAACTCTCAGGAGAAATAAACTCTTGCACTCATTTGAAATACTCATTCATCTGTTTCAATGATCTGGATTTTCATTTTTGTTTTTCATTTGCAGCAGTATACAAGAGTCAAAACTCTCAACCCGGTAAAATAGTCCAGCATGGCAGCTTTGTGTCGTTGTTCAGGTGACTGGGGAAAAATAAAATCAAGACGTGTCGCTCTTGGCTGTGCCGTTGCAATTAATTTGAATGTGAAATGTTCTCTCATCAATTCCAATAAATCCAGAGGTCTGGAAGTCACTGCCAGTGGCTCATTTAATATTCTTCTCCCTTTGATCCAGATAAATGACAGAGATCTCCTGATTGAAATATGAAAAAGAAATCACGAAACTATTTACTACTGCTTTTATTTAAAATTATACTCTAATCTAACAGGTGTCTGCCTTACCTGACTGATTTGGCCGGTAAATGTCTCTGTCACATTCGTTTTGGCCAAAATCTGTAGTAACTTTGGTGTCATTAAAGAACAATAAAGCAAACCAATAATTTCCAAGAGCAGATAGGTGAATACCATACTTTTTCATGATCATTTGTTCAGGACAGATGTATGCAGAGTAAGGATATTTTTTCTTTGGAAAAGGATGTTATAGCCACTGTGAAGCACCTCTGTGTGATTGTTGTGGTTTATATTTACTTGGCTCCCTCAAGGACTGGTTAACTTACTAATGATTATGGAAACACGTTAACAAAGTTGTTTCTTCAAAAGAAAAAGAAAATGGAGTTTTACTTCCATAATGCTTACTTTCTCCCCAGAAAGAGTGTATTGATATTTTTGATTACTAAATATCTAAAAAGCCTCCTGTGAGATATTGATTAAAAAAAAAAACAAACATCTTAACAAGTTACCTAACAAAAGAAAAATCTAATACAAAAAGGTACATTTTCCCCGCGATGCATAAGACTCTATCTACACTGTTGTGAATAATGAAACTTGCAGCTTTCACTAAAGCCATATTGGTGAGATAGTAATGATAAATGAAACTATAGTGGATGTGAATTTCCTCTCTGACCTTCTCTGAGTCACTCTTTGGCATTCAAGATGAAGTTCCATGTGCCTGTCTGAGACTCAGCGATGAAGGTAACCATATTTAGTTTGGCATTCTCCAGAGAATGAGAGACTGGTGGAGAATGATGAGACCGCCTCCCCGTAGGCATCAACAGAAGTGCCTGAAGCAAAAACTAGTCAGTAGCTTCTTCACATTGTACGCAGTGTCACAACACCGACAAAATGTATTACAGAAAAAAAGCAAAGTATCGAGACGTTTTGATACTTTGACACCTTTTATAGACCCCCCCAGTACCCTACTCTGAACCACATTCAGCGTCTGTCTCTTTCTCTCTACTCGTCCCTAAGCCGTGGAGAAAGCTCACAAAGCTACCGCGGACATCATGGCAGAGGTGACTAGATTTCCAGGAAAGTAATGAGAGGATGAGAAAACAAGAAACTGAGCAGGAGCACACACGAGAGTAAATCTCAGACTTAACTTTCACACGTATAGAGGGATCCTCGGATGTATACGTTGTAAAAGTTCTTTTGTGCCATTTTAAGTTGAAAATGGCCCACAAGGACCTAGTGAAGAAAAGAAAGACCAGACTGGGTGAGGCTAACTGTGTCTGTGGGAGTAAAAGATGAGCTTTAACCTGGATTTGTGAACGGGATAGGAAAATGTGTTACAAGTCAGTGATTTCAAGTAGTTTTCTGTAGTCATATAATGATTTCCATTACAGAATCATGTTTCTTTTTAATGCTGCCTGAGGCATGAAGATCACAGGCATAAAGTATTGATTTTTAGCCTTGTCCCATGCACACAGGGATTTCCCCAGATTCATAAAATCTTGATTTTATGTACTGCAGATAATAAGATATTCTAAGTCTTTGCAATTTCATGCTGAGGAGCATTTCCTTGCAACTGTTTTACAATTTGTAGAAATAGTTTTTTGCACATCACAGAACGTCTGTCCACCTTTTCTTCTGAGAGACATTGCCATTTTAAGATGCTATTTTTTAAAATTATTCAATCATGTCACTGGCATGTTGCCAGTCAACCCAATTAATTACAAGATGCTCTTTCAGATGTTTTTTTTTCTTCTACTGTTTAGGTTTTTTTTGTGGTCAGAATCAACCTTTTTTTGAGGTACGCTGTTAATCATTTTATCTTTCTTTTGTTCCTCCCTTTTCTTCAGGTGGCAAATCTGCTCCGACTTTTCCAGATCCCTCAGATCAGCTACGCTTCTACCAGTGCGAAGCTAAGTGACAAGACCCGCTATGACTATTTTGCCCGCACCGTGCCTCCTGATTTCTACCAGGCCAAGGCCATGGCGGAGATCCTCCGTTACTTCAACTGGACGTACGTATCCACAGTGGCGTCGGAGGGGGATTATGGCGAGACCGGCATTGATGCTTTCCAGCAGGAGGCTCGTGCCCGCCAGATTTGCATTGCCACCTCAGCCAAGGTGAGCCGCTCAATGAGCCGCTGGAGTTATGAGAACGTAATTCGCTCCCTTCAGCAAAAGTCCAACGCCAAGGTGGTCATCCTCTTCACGCGCAGCGAGGACGCCCGTGAGCTGCTGGTGGCCGCCAACCGCATGAACGTCACCTTCACCTGGGTGGCCAGTGATGGCTGGGGAGCGCAGGAGAGTGTGGTGAGGGGAAGTGAAGCTGTGGCAGACGGCGCGTTCACCATTGAACTGGCCTCCTATGAAATCTCCCACTTTAATGAGTACTTCACTGCTCTGCACCCTTACAACAACACCAGGAACCCCTGGTTCAGAGAATTTTGGGAGAACCAATTCCAGTGCAGCCTCCATGACCTGGGCTGTGGGAAGCACTCGCTCCGGGAAGTCCCATTTCAACCAGAATCCAAGATCATGTTTGTAATGAACGCCGTCTATGCAATGGCTACTGCCTTACATAACATGAGGCAAGCCTTATGCCCCAACTCCACCAAGGTGTGTGACGCTCTCAAACCTGGCAACGGCCGAAAGTTTTACAGGGACTACATTCTCAAGGTCAAATTTGATGGTGAGTCAAAATTACTGATAAAACTCCACACAGATCTAACAAAAACTTACCTGCACAGATAAGTGTGCAAATTAGGTTTGCATGAGTTTAAAAGCTTTGTATCACATAATAATGTCTTAAATCAGTGCAAGGGTGATTAAACATGCTGTTGCATTTTTACCGCAGATAGCTTTTGACACACAACAAAGAAACAACTTGTGCACCCTCATGCTTTGAGGGTGTTTTGTTCATGCATGAGAGTGAATAGAGAGCACTGTTGGGAGGCTGCAAACACTCTGCAGTATTTGTTTTCTGCCTGTCTACACAAACCTTCAAAACACAAAGCATGCAACTGTAACTGCATCAGCTCATCCACACATCCAAATGACAGGCTTACCAATTCAAATGCTCTCACTTTTGTACTGGCTTTGGGTTATCCTTCGATTTATGGAAATACTGACATTTTCATCAATGAGAGCTAAAGGTGGACAACTGTGCTCTTATCCAGCTGTGCTTTTCTGCTCTTCAAAATCTCTCTAAAAAAAAAAGAAGAAGAAAAGAAAATACCCAGAGGATTTTAGCATCTAGAGATTAAAAAAAAAAGATTAAATATCTCCTAAATTAGCCAGTCCCAAGAGGCATTGCTACACCCTGAGGAGAAAAACAGGTGTACCTCTAAGCCAGGGGTGTTAGACTCTGTTTTATTCTGGGCCACATCAGCAGTATGGTTTCCGACAAAGAGCCAGTCACACAATGTCCACCAGGCAATTTAAATGTCACTACTTTTTTTATCATATTATATGACTGCTTGTATATTTAACCATTAATAAAAATAACAATGTCAAAAAACACGGTGCTGTTTTAGCCGGCTGGACTCTAGCAGGACTGTTTCTCAACAAGCTGATGTTGTTAAAAGGACAATCTGGGTTTATATTATATGGTAAGGAGTATAAACTTTCATTAGGGACCAAAACAATGAGCAGTTTTGAGTGAGAATGGAACACACATTTGTTGCAAAGTAAAAATTAATGTTGTTATTTAGGAGAATCTACCTATGTAAGAAATAATTACTATTTTAAGTCTCTGCAAGACTCAAGAGTGTCATTCCACACGTGTTATTGTGTGAATATTATATCCTGATAGACAAACCAAACTAATTTTAATTGTGCTAGTGTAAAGAAAATCTATAAATATGTTTAAAGATAGACCATACAAGCAATAGATGAAAAAGGAGAGTTTTTAAGATATTTATGATAAAATAGGCAAGTATTTAAAGCAGATACCATGAACTTTCTCCTTTGGGGTCTTTTGACAGTAGTAAAAACTCTGAGCAGCTTCTTTGAGACTGTTTTTGGTTGTGGGAGACCTGCTCATTTACTTTTGGCATAAACTTTTTTTTTTAACTATCTCAAAGACATTTGGAAACTTGTGATTTCTTTGGCCACAATAGAGCTGCTTTTACTGCCACATAAGTTTTTGCTGTAACATTTGTGAATATATTGTGCTAAAAATGCAGGCAGTTTTGAATTTTTGGAGCTGTTGTTTTTCTTCGTGGCTCAGGTTAGTGTACCGAACTCCCTGCCTGGCGTCCACGCACCAACATAAAAAAAAAAAAAAAAAAAAGAAAACACTCTGGCTTGTGTGTGTTAAACAGAGAGATATTTCTGATTCCCATTTGTCTTTACAAGCATCTTCACTCTGCACAAATCTTTCTCTTTCAAACACATTACTGAACCGCTGAACTGCAACTAATTAAACCATTAAAACAGGTGATTTAATTTTATAACATCCAGTTAGTGGAGGCCAGGTGCAGGTAATGAAACTGAAATGCATTGTGGGACATGTAGTTTTAATCCACGTAATTCTTTCAAACAGTATAGAAATAAATTATACACTAGTTATATGATTATCTTTCCATACTCCAGGTTAAATGAGGTGGTGACCTGATTTGACCTCCAGGCCTTGGGTTTGGCACATGTGCTCAAAGCTGTTTTTTAAAAGGTTTTAAAAGTAAGGTATCATGGTTAACATAAAAGCAATGAAAGATATTCTGATTCTGTATATAAAAAATAGTGCCTCTCTTTCTTTCTTTCTTTCTTTCCTTTTTCTCTCTTTCTTTTTTAATATTTGCTATTATTGCAGCCACTCAAATCCACATGCAGTGAGGTGATATACAAACGTCATTAATGCAGAAATGGTTGTTTCCGTTTTTTGTAAGTCAGCTGCAGTTTTTTGCAACATCGTCTAAAATTACAGAGCTCATAAAAACTGAAGAAACACACAAAGTATCACTCAGTAAAAAAGGAATTTAATTTATTAGGACAGAAAATATTACTGTTTATGAACGTGATAAGCTGCTACAGTTGTGAGGCATGGATCCTAAAGTACCAGTGGTGTTTAAGGTGCTTTTACAACTTAACTGGAGTCCACCTGAGCCTCACATTAATAACGCATAGTCAGAAAGTGCCCATCTCTGTCTAAGTCTCTCACTTGATATTGTATGTCAGATTAAAACAAACTTAAAAACAGGAAATAAGCAGGGCAAGTTCTTCTGAACATTATTATTAATATTTAATGTTCAGAAGAACATTTCTGCAGCATTTAGATCATTTAGACTAGATTAAAAAAAAATCACAGCAGTCATCGTGAAGCCTCCACAATAAACAACCAAACAATTAAATTGGTCAGACAAATAACCAACAAGCCACTTATTATGATGACAGAGATGTTGAGTCCTTTCTGGGAGATGGAAAAACTTTCCAGACAGGCCTTGATCAATGCATCAACCCACCAATCATTGACATTTACATAAATAATAATGTGCACTTGCAGTAGAGCTCTGGTGCAGTCCTACGTTAATAGTGAAGATAGAAGTTTTCTCTCCCTGAAAGACAGTGACAGACTGCTGCTGAAAAGACACCTGAATGACTCTGAGACCACAAGAAAGAAAAAAGATAATGATGCTCCAAGCATCACCTCATTAACAAAACATCCTTAGAGTCAAACACAGTTATGGTAGCATCTTTCTGTGGGGATGTTTTTCTGCAACAGAGGCTGGTGCACTATTCAAGATTGTGAGAAAGATGAATGTAGGAAAGTACTGAGAAGCCTGATTGTAAATATTTTCCAGAGGACCTTGGACTGAAGCTGAGGACACTCAACACAACAACAATCTACAAAATGCCACTTAGAAACAACATAACATAACATAACATAACATAACATAACATAACATAGGAATATTTGATATATTATAAAGTCGTACCATAAATTGGCAAATTTTAAATGTGAGTACTCTTAAATTCTCTCTATATATCAATAAGATCCTCTGATGTAGAACAGAAGCACAGAAATAGTTTTCGTGACTATTTTCAACATTTTTTTTGAAAGAAAAACAATAACACTTGGCAAATCTGATAAATGTAGTGAGTGAAAATAATTCTCAGTTGCCGGCTGCATCTAGTGCTTTCCTGGTAGTCTTTATCCTTAATCATTTTCAAAGGGTGACTTTGATCTTGTGAGGAAATTGACCATTTCTTTTTGCAATGTAGTATCAGGAAATCTTGTTGTTCCATCCAGGCAGCTTCTGTCTCAAAATGTGGAAAACATAAAGTGACATAAAGTGACAATTTTACCTTCTCCCTGTCAGACTCTCTGTTCATTCTATAATGAATAATAAACTGCAACAGAGACAACATATAAGATATTTGTTATGTGCTCTGTGTTCATGGTATGAGTCAAAAAAAGTCAAAAGAAAAAACTAAACAGACATAAAAAAACCATTCATTTTTAACAATTCATTTAGATCTACTTTCTTAGTTCTGATTACCATACGGTTACCTATTAATTCATTACTTTAACCCATCCTTTTTATTTGTTTTCCTTTCTCCCATTCAGCACCCTTTCGGCCCCCTGACACAGAGAATGTAGTCCGCTTTGATGCCTTTGGAGACAGCCTTGGCCGCTACAACATTTTTCACTACCACAAAGAGGGCGGGCGCTACGTCTACCGTAATGTGGGCTACTGGGCGCAGAGCTTGACCTTAAACACCAGCCTGATCCCCTGGGCTGATCAGGTCGTGCCCACCTCCCAGTGTAGTGATCCCTGCAGGAAGAATGAGGTGAAAAGCATGCAGCCAGGAGATGTGTGCTGCTGGATCTGCATACCCTGTCAGCCCTACCAGTACCTGCAGGATGAGTTCACCTGTGCTGACTGCAGCTTTGGACAGTGGCCTCTGGCCAATCTTACTGGCTGTTACGACCTGCCTGAGGAGTACATCCGATGGGAAGATGCTTGGGCCATTGGGCCTGTCACCATTTCCTGTATCGGGATCATGTGTACACTCTTTGTGATCGGCCTCTTTCTTAAACACAATGAGACACCAGTGGTGAAGGCCAGTGGACGGGAGCTCTCCTACATTCTTCTGCTGGGAGTGCTGATGTGTTACAGCATGACCTTTATCTACATTGCCAAACCTTCCACAGCAGTGTGTACGCTGCGCCGGCTAGGACTGGGCACCTCCTTTGCTGTGTGCTATTCAGCCCTCCTAACCAAGACCAATCGCATAGCTCGAATCTTCAGCGGAGTGAAGGATGGAGCCCAGAGGCCCCGATTTATCAGCCCAGCTTCCCAGGTCGCCATTTGTGGCGCTCTGATCTCCTGCCAGCTGGTTGTAGTGGTGGTCTGGATGCTGGTGGAGACCCCAGGTGTGAGAAAAGAAGTGGGCCCAGAGAGGAGAGATGTGGTAACCCTCAAGTGCAACAGCAAGGACTCCAGCATGCTCATGTCTCTCACCTACAACTGCATACTCATTATCCTCTGCACAGTCTACGCCTTCAAGACCCGCAAATGCCCTGAGAACTTCAACGAGGCCAAGTTCATCGGGTTTACCATGTACACCACCTGCATCATCTGGCTGGCGTTCCAGCCCATTTTTTATGTTACTGCCAGCGACTACAGGGTAAGTTAAGTTAAGGCAGGCTGCATGTGCATGCTTTCCTTTGAAAGTGATGTTTCTTTTTTCTTTTTTGTAAGTGTGGCTTTATGAAGCATTTATGAGTCATAAGTATCCTGATGTAGACAGCGGTCACAGAGCTCTCAGTTTGGATAATAAGGGAGGAAGTCTGCCGGGGAGTTAAATTAATGGCTACTCACCATGATGATTATAGAGAATTTGTTTTTTTTCCCATCTGAAATTAACTTCATTCTGAGTAGGTGTTAGCCTAGCTCCCATCATAATTCCTCTCTTAATATCCAAACTGAGAAATCTCTGATCACTGTTTTTCTGTATTAACCATACTAACTACTCATAAATACGCCGCAAAACCGCACTTAAAAATGGAAAATGTTCTTTCAATGCAAGAAAACATTCACATATAATCACACACAAGACACAGAGGTGTTACAAAGGTGCCTCAATCCCACCTTGAATGAGAATGAAGGAAAACAGTTTACGGTATAATTCACTCTGAAGCCAATTGAAAGCTCTCTGCTGTTCTACAATATTGAGGATAAGCATATTATTATTGGATGTTAGACTGTACTTTATTATTATTGTCATTAATTTCATTTTCTTGGCTGACTGACAGTTATGATTATCACCAAATCTTACAGGTCTGTAGTTGCATTTCAAATAAAGACTGAGCGGAGACCAAGATCATTGATTACTGAGTAAAAATCAATTTTTTTTTTGCCATACGCAAAGTTTAAAACAAGTTTTGCTGCACAATGACTTTCATACCCAATGTCTTACCCATTACTGCCCAACAGACAGCAAAACAAAACAAAACATACAATATGAAAGTGTCCAAGGATGTTTAAAATACATTTTGGCCCACGGAGTGTATTATTTTACAGACGCACAGGGCGAGGGGAATGATGCTTATATAGTCCTGGTTAGCTGTAATAAAACAGAAGTTCAAAACTAAACTCAATAACTCAGAGAGGAAGTTCATCTTCCTATTTGTTGCCCATCAACAATCTAATCATACATTCACTTGCATAAACTGCCATTTAATTATTTCACAATTTTAATGCTTAAATATTGTATTTATTGACAGTCCTGGTACCAACACCAGTGTGTTGGCAAACTGTCTCCCCAGAGAAATGGACAAAAAGATAAATAACACACATTTTGGTTGTCGCTATATGTCCACATTGTCCTAGAAACATGTTCATACATCAACAAGCACAGACTCTTAAGCTGAAAACAACACAAGCTATACTTCCATAAGTGGTAGACATGAATATCAGGTTTATGCAGGTTGTTAGATAACTCTGAATAACCATGATGTAGGTTCAGCAGTGGGTAAACTTAAATTTTATCAATAATATTTTGACAGAGAGACAGATGGACTGACAGGGTCATTTACTGAACTGATAAAGCTCAACAGAAAGTGCTGGGTGTAGTTGTGGTGGATCATCCGTCCTGGAACTGTTCAGGGGGAGAGACAGAGGGGAGAAACAGGCAAAGGAGCCTACTGGCACATCTGCTTTTTCGGGAGGACGTGAGAGGCAGGCAAGACTATGCGGGCTGAAAGGGAACTGAACGTCCCCGTGTGTCCCTGTGCGTAGCTGTGTGGAATGGAGTGTAAAAGCGTGGGATGCTAAGTCCCAGCTGTGCTCCCTCTACCCTGGGACTCTGGTGATGCTCAGAGGAACCCTTCCCTCAGCCTCTCTAGACAACACAATTCGCAGCCTGAATGGGCTCATTAGATAGATACAAAACTCCCCTTTGACCGATGAATTATTACCGAAGCAACTCAGCCGGCGCAGTGTCTGGAGTTGTTGACGGGGAGGAACATATCACCGGTGTTCTTCTACTTTTACACCACTCCTCAGTTGAATAACAAATAAAGATTTCATTGTGGCCAGCTATGAGATGCTAAACTGAGCTAAATACAATCTGCCGTGCCAGCTGATCCATGAATAACACATTCGATTATCACATGAAATATTGAAGATGTTCTCTGCGCTCTGCAGAGGAGATGTCTCCTCTTATGCCAATGCTGGTCATCTAATCTCAGCAGAAAACACTGAACACGTAACTTCCACGATGGTCAGAGTGAAGGCTGCAGACAGCACTGCAAGAACAAACCTCTGTTAGCTCACGCTGAATTTACTCCAGTTACGGCTGGTTAAGTCAATAAAGCTCATTAAAAAGTGGAATCTCCTCTCTGAAATGAGATTGTCTGAACATATTGAACTACCTGAACACAGCACACTTTAAAAATGAGGCACCAGAAAAATAAAATGATATTTTTGCCATTATTAAAACTAAGGGAGAACAGAAACAAGAACTGAAGCAGTCACGCTCCACGCCACATCCCCCACTCTACACTGACTCCCAACATTCGGCAAAATATGAGAGCGGACTGATTCCTTGTTGGCTGATCTTCCAAAGCAACATCTCATGAATTATTAAAACCACTTAACAGGTCGTTCCAACGCAGTGCGGTCCATGGCTTCATTCAAAGCTATTTCAAAAGTAGTCAGCGCACATTTCATCTCTCTACATTTTGGAATTTTTGAGATCATTATTTACAACATGTGTTTTTCAGTCTTGCTTGATGTTTTCAAACTGGAAGCACAGACATACATTGAAGAAAAATGTGATATGGAATTTCAGCCAGTAACTCAAATATGCAGTAATGTGTTTAAGTGATGAGGTTATGAATTCATTGAACATCAAAACCTGTAAGACATCTCAAGATAAAGCTGTGAAGTGTTTCACTTTATTACCTTTAATCATTGGCCACTAAATATATGCTTTTACTTGTTCTTTGTGTATTTTTTAAATGTATACACATTTTGAATCTATAGAATATAATACCATCAATACATTTCAACAAAGCATTTTGGAAATTAGGAGAAAAATTACAGTCATGGTTCACACTTTCAGCTGCTCTGAATTTTGGGGCCTCCTTTGACAGGAGAGACTTTCTGGTCTGGACTGATCATCTCCATTAAGGACTTCTTAGTGTGTGTGTAGTTTTTCCACACAGATAAGAGTACTGACCTGCATCACCTCAAGAAACCCAGAGCTTAACTGTCACTCCAACATTTTTGTATTTTGTTTACATTTTCAAGGATAATATAAAGAAAGGATGTTCACACAAACAACATTTTAACAATATTTGCAAGATTTTAAAAAAAAATTTAGATGCCTGTGCTGTTTTCATTTATTCATTCAGTCACCATAGACATAACATGACTGCACCAATCAATATACGGCTGCGTCACACATAGTTTCTCTCATCGACAGAAGTTAAAAGTAAATCTACGACTGTCTATGATTCTGAGTGCTGAGGCAAAAAAATTTTAAAAAGAGGTGGACATTTTCAGTTATAGTGTTTAAAAAAAGTTTTTGTAGCCTGAAAATACTTAAATTTTCCTTTTTCAGCATCTTAAATCCACTTTTGAGTTTTTCCCCTTTTTTTGTTACTTTCTTTTTCTGTTATTAATTTATTTGTTCAGAAGGTTGTTGGAGCCTACATTTGTGGATGCAGAGGCAAACTGTCCACTGAAAATAGTTTCAAGAGGGGCTTCTTAGTCAGTGCAGTAACACCAGACTAAAGCAATCTTATAATGATATTATTTTCTGTAGATAGTGAAATCCCAAACTTCTTCAAGTTTTCCACAGAAAACACTGTTCTTCTGCTGCTGAACTATTTTTTTTTTAAGCGTCAGCCTCTTTCAGATACTCCTGATGTTCCCAGTCAAGATCTGCTGTCTCTTTCAGTAGTTGTGACATGTTATGACAAGTGAAATATTTCTTAGCAACTATTCCAATATTTTATTTCCCTTTTTTAAACTTGAAGATAGCTTTAAATTCAAAATTAGTATATTTCATACAAAAAAAATTGTATTTCTCAGTTTCAAATGTTAATATACACCAGCTTTGTGGGAGAATAAAAACTGCGCTGTTTATTGTGAATCAAGGAATACAATTACAATTATTATTATTATTTTTTTTTTTTTTACAGAAACATTGAGATTATAATGTGAGAGATACTGATAAATATTTATGTAAGACATGATTTGATCCTTGTGGCAGAACAGCTTTTTGCAGACTCGGTGCCCACATTATTTCAGAACATATATTAATATTTCGGTTAAGGAAAAAACACCTACTGTCCTGTGAAAAACAGAAATTTGCTGCACATCAAACACTGCCCAGCTGTGTCATTAGTAATCAGGAGGAAAAAACAAAAACGCTTTGAAAAGACTGGAAATGATTCAGCGGACTGAAGGCAAACCACAGGGAGGGCAGAGTGGAGCAAAAAAAACAGAAGTGAAGGTCAATGTGACTGACAAGCAATATCGATATTGTTATTTATTTTTCCTTTTTCATCCCTGAATATCCTTGAATATCAAGTATAAAGAGTAGGATTGATACTGAAGTCCACACAGATGAATGCGTGTTTTGGACAATAAATTTCTTGTCTCTATCTCCTCCTTCAGGTGCAGACTACCACCATGTGCATCTCCGTCAGTCTCAGTGGGTCGGTGGTTCTGGGATGCCTCTTTGCTCCAAAGATCCACATCATATTGTTCCAGCCGCAGAAGAATGTCAGCACCCTCAGGGTGGCCACCACCCGCTTCAGTGTCAATACCGGCCCGGCCTCCAGTTTTTCTCAAGGTATCACCTGAGATAAAGCTTACTTTATCACAACAAATCACAAACACATAGAAGGCATTCGCGTAAGTGGTAGGATAATTAATTTAAAATGCTGAACTAACACATTACATTTCAATCCAGTTTACTTTCATAAACACGCTGCCAATTCATCTTGGAGCATGTGGTCCTCTTGGATGTTATTTGTACAGTATCTCAAGGGAAAGGAACAAAAATAGCACTTGTCACACTTTACCCATAGCATAAAGTTTATTGTTGCACAACTTGCCTCTTTTTTATGTTTTTGCAGCATCAGCCTCCAATGTTGTTCCAACAGTGTGCAATGGACGAGAGGTGGTGGACTCTACAACATCCTCCTTGTGAATTTCAAATGAGTTCCTCCGCCGACCGTTGTAAACAGAGTTATATAATCACTAGTCCTGAATCAGGTGTCTCAGATATTGATGAGGTCACACAGACGATCGTCATGACTTTGTTGTCCTCAAAGTGCTGTGAGTACAATGTCCCAATTACTTGATTTTGTTCTTGACTCGTAGCGATTTTAAATGAGATGCCAACAAAGCTGAATATAGCCCTGTTTTTTTGACGATTCTTCTTGCAACAATGGAGTATAATGTAGTCGATCTGTTAAATATAATATATTAAACATGTTTTTAATGTAGATTTTGGTGGACCAGTTTGTGCTTTCTTGTAATTTATGTAAATAAAAAGGTGTTTTTTATGAATACAAAAATAACGTGGGTTTCTTGGAGTGTGTTTCTTTGCACATCATATAGACAAATCTGTCCATGGTACTTCATGTAAATTTCACTTTTCCATCCTGCAGAAAACTGTTCAAGAAAATTTTGCTAAATCATTATACAGAATCATACTTTATAATGAAGTAGGACACAACACCAGCCAGAAACTGATGGAGCTAAAGCAGTGTCCTGGTCCCCCACCCGAGTAGTTTCTTGGTTTAGCGTCTTGCTGAAGGAATTCCTCTCACAGAAGGAGCCGAGGACCAAAGCTGTAATTGATACCTACTGTAGTTCTTTGACTGTTTCAAGGGTATCTGTGCAAATTAAATGTGAACCCAACTGGAGTCTAAAATTTGCAAGCATTTAAGAGCTTATATCAACACCATCTGCCAGGAGCCAGCGGCTCTAAATGCAAATTTCCAGCACAAATATCATTTGCTGTTATGAGATAAAATCCACCCAAGTTGTCCAAAAAAGACACTTGGCAGCCAGTGGCCTCAATCAGCTGAGAGGCTTTGAGGAACTGACTCAGAAGCATCAGCGATTGAACGCTGCCATCTTGTGTCCATGATTTTGAACTGAAAAAGCACCCAACATTGAGTAAGTGGATTTAAAGCTCCACGAATAGAGTATTGAACAGAACCAAGGATGTACTCCTGCCTTTCACCCTAACTCAGCTGAGACAGGGCGAGAGGCAGGTATAGATGATGGACATATGGATGAAAATGAACACATAAGTCCTTCTTTCAGTTTTTATATGAACCACAACACACAAGTCCATACTACGACTTTGAATACAGATGCCTACCCTGTCAAGTTAGAACACAGACTCTTCAGTGGTTTAATGTTTTAAAGACAAATTAATATATGAATTTGTAAGTACAGCTGTCTGTTTTACTTTTTTTTTTGCTTGCATTAAACAGCACTCAACTTCAATCTCCCACTAGTGAATTTACAAAAATTGTATTTGAGAGAAATGTTAAGATGAAATTGTTTCAGCAAGTTGTCCAAAAACTGTTTGTCCTTTTGTGGAATGTTGTAACTGCTAAATTTAGATCCCGAGAAGTTAGTTGATAAATCTTTTTTAGTTACAATTGTGGCTAAGAATATTAACAGCAATAATACTTATTTATTACATAAATGTTAAGAACCATTAACTGCACAATGGCAAAGCTTTATAAATATTTTATATATTTTTTTTATTAGTGAAAAGGTTAGTGTAAACTTTTATAAATGTACGTGGGATATTTTAAAGGATAAAAGCTTGGTTAAAATCTATTTGTTTTGCTCTGGCTTGAGTTGTTTTACTTCTAAAGACTTCTTCAGAAATCCTGGGAACTGCTACTGTTTATTTTTGCAGGAACAAGTGGGTAAACAAAATACCACTATGTAAATTAATTAAACTGAGACTACTTTTGGAATAATGAAACAGATATTACTAATCTAATATTCAAATTTAAGTTGAAAGGAAATTCTGCTTTCGCTTTGATTTCACATGGAATATTAGCAATTTCATTTAAAAGCTGTTTTTATTTAATTGAATAATCAAACATTCATGTCTGCATAAACAGTCCGTACACTTTATTTTGAAACATTAAAAACAGCTAATTAAGTAATTATAGCCATGGATAGTAGTCACTCAAATGCACTTCACTGGTGTTACGCAACACTAAAACACTTCTGTTTTGTAATAATGCAAAGACTCTTTAAAGTTCCTATTTGACCCAAGCCATAGTTTATCCAAGATATAGGACACTGTTTCTTAATTCTGGTCCTTGAGGGGTTCTGTCCTGCATGTTTTAGATTTTTTCCTGCTTTGATCCATCTGCTTCAAAGGAATGGATTACCAGTAACTAGTTATCGAGTTGATGACTTGTTAATATGAATCAGGTGTGCTAGAACGGAAAAAATATATTAAACGTGCAGGTTAGCAGCCCTCAAGAACCGGACTTGGAGAACACAGATGTAGGCTCATTTTAACTTCATTTAAATATTGGGATTTTAGCATTTAATTCAAAATACTGTCATTGATGTTCATAGCCCACAGAAAATTAAACAGAAAAAACTAATAATACTAATATTAAGAGATTTTGATATAACTGAAAATGTAGGATCTCTCACTTAACAGTCATTTTATTAAAACATTTTAATAAAATGATCCATGATGTAACACCCAAACCTCACAGCAAAAACTTTCTGTAAAAATTTGGTACATACATTCGACATTTCATCATAAAGTTATTTAATTTAGAAGCAACACTGGATGCCAGTACAATCAGCTGAAATTCTAGCATTAATATCAAACTTAATTTCCTTAAATTTTCTTGAAAATTCTACTTTGACACTAACTAGGTACCTATTTTTTAATCAAATGAATACAAGTTCAAATAAATTAGGTTCTTCATTTTATGGATTTATAAAGTTTTGAAGTGGCGTATTGGTGAAAAAACTGGTTTTAATAATATAAAACTATTATAGTCTTTTTTTTTTGTTCAATAAAAGATTACCGAGATTGGTCGCTGGGTGGCACCAGCGGTTCACACTGCAGCTGCATCTCATGGGCGTTTCCGGGGGGAAGAAGAACCAGTTTAGGCCCCACCTTCTTTATGACGTCATATGCAGTGGTAGGTTGTGGTGTTGTGGTCGGATTGTACTCCAGTTGCAGTCTTTACTAGACTGTTGCATGTACACTGATTGTTAACTTACCAGGTACGGCAGTCAGCCGACGGTGTTATAGGAAGTATTTTGCTTCTGAACCGAATACAGCCACCAAATCATTCAAAAGGTAAGTTCTCAGCTGGGAGATTTAGGTCACTTCCGGAATAATAGTTGGAATAATAATGTTGCTTTTAAACTCTTTGTGTTATGCAGAGTCATATAACTCACTGCAGCTGAATTTGTATGACAATGCATGTTAGTCTAAGGGATTTTTAATCACTTTTGTTTACATGTGTAGCTGGATTGGGCCAGTGGGAAAGCTGAGACATGCCTGGACTTGTCTACATGAATTTACACAGTGACCATGTATAAACATTATACTTTGGTATGATTATAATCGTCCAATGACTGACTAAGATTCTGTGCAGGGTTTTTCAGCTGGGATCATGGCACCAAAGAAACGAGCTGGCTCTGGTGGCAAGGGAGGAGGAAAGAAGCCGAAAAAGGAACCTGAGACACCAGAGCCCAAAGATGCTTTCACCTCAACCAAAGAGGCTCTTCTGGCTGCAGGGTCGCAAAAAAAAGGTTCAAGGAAGGTGGATGAGCACTGCCCGCTGTCTGCCTCTGGAGAAGTAAGACATCAGTAACACCAGAGTGTCATAGAGTTGTATTTCACTTATGAAAAAAAAAAACAAACACATTTTGATGTGTCCTCTGCATTGTCTCCTCCAGGTTTATGAGGACTACGACTGCATGCTGAACCAAACAAACATTGGACACAACAATAATAAGTTTTATGTTATCCAAATTGTTAAAGAGAACAACAAATATTATTCCTGGAACAGGTGGGGTAGAGTGGTAAGTATATCCTATGTTTTATTTTCTTCTTTTGTGTGTATTTATGTCTGTAAGTTCTTGGAAATTGACATTTGCAGCCTTTAGAAAATCAGTTTCATTGTGCTTTTGTGCGTTCGTTTAATGAGCGCTGGATCCTTTGCAATAGTATATATATACTTGTAATGAAGTCTGCTCTTACACCATTGTAAACACCTCTGGTTATTGTGATGTCTTTTTATTTCAAACAAAATGCCCATACTGCCTGTATCTCGAATGCAAATTCAGGGGGAAGTGGGACAAAACAAGCTGACCGAGTTTGATAAACCTGAGAATGCTGTCAAGGACTTTGAGAAGAAGTTTAAAGACAAGACAAAGAACAACTGGAGCAATCGGGCGAACTTCGTCTCTTACCCTGGAAAGTACACTTTGATTGAGGTGGATGGAGAGCAGGATGCCGAGGTCAAGGTAATATTTCACATCTTTGGAACAGCTGGAACTTTGAGTTTGTCAAGATAACCCCAAAATCATCATTAGCATAATTAATTAACACTGAAGTACTTGACATCTTTTTCTGGTGACTGTTATCTTCACCAAAAACATACATTTTTCAATTGCAGGTGGACAGTGTTGATGGGAAATTAGTCCAAGTGTCAAAAAATGTCCTGCCTTGCACTCTTGATGAAGCTACTCAGAAACTCATCACTCTGATTTTCAGCAATGACATGTTCAAGGAGGCGATGGAATGCATGAACTTAGGTGGGTGTGTCTGATGCTTTAAACAAACTGATTTGTTGTGCTTGCAAATGTCCATTGCAGCTGTGATGTAACATGCAAATATTTAGCTTGACTTTAAATATTGCTTGGAATTAAAGGAAATGAAGGAGATAAAAGGGAACATGATTGGTTCTAGTGTAAATGATTAACCATTATTTGAAACAAAGGGTGAAGTCTGATTCTGCACATCTCCTTATCTAAGTATTTTGAACCTTAACAGTGTTCACACAATAGTTTTTTCCCTCAAACCTTTGAACAGTAGTTGAAAAAAGATGTCATATTAAAGAGACAAGATGCAACGTTTGAAATGCCTTCTTATAAGAAAAAGCTAAACAAACAGAAAAAATGCCATATCTCTCTTCTTTTGATTGTTCTCTTTTGTTTTGTTTTTTTATTTTAAAGACATCAAAAAGATGCCTTTGGGTAAACTCAGTAAGGTTCAGATCGCAAAGGGCTTTGAAGTTTTGGAGGAGATCGAAGCAGCTATGAACGATAGAAGCGGAGGAGGACGTCTGGAGGAACTTTCCTCAAAGTTCTTCACCACAATCCCACACAATTTTGGCAGGAACAGACCTCCAACCATCAACGACAAAGAGATTGTTGAGAAGAAGAAAGAGATGCTTATGGTAGGGTTTTATAGTTATGATGGGAAGTGCTGTGTTTCTCTGAAATGATCTCAGTCCTAAAGCTGAACCTTCCTGTGCTCTGTTAAGGTGCTGGCTGACATTGAGCTCGCTCAGACTCTGAAGTCTGAAACTGAGAAGGCTCAGGAGGAGATGATCGAGACAGTTCCCCATCCTGTAGATCAAGACTACACGTCTCTCAAATGCACTCTCACTTTACTGGACAAAAAGACAAAAACATTCAAGGTACCGTATCTTAAATAAGAAGTGAATACACCGGTATTGGTCTTTTATAACTTTTGTTCTTGGTTCTTTTGTGTTTGAAGATCATAGAAAAATACCTGAAAGAAACTTCAAATGCCTACTCCAAACCAAAAATTGTCAACATCTGGGAAGTTGACCGAGAGACAGAGGTAGGCACTAACCAAACCAGTTTGTGGAATATAATGATGGATAAATAAATTGATACTTTATCAATCCCAGGCTGGGATAGAGAAAGACAAAGGGCTGTGACCTCACAGGTATTTTGCATATTGCAGGGACAACGCTTTAGTGAGAATGATCACCTGGAGAACCGCCGTCTGCTGTGGCATGGTACAAACATAGCAGTGGTGGCAGCTATCCTGAAGAGCGGCCTGAGGATAATGCCCCATTCAGGAGGCCGTGTTGGCTGTGGGATCTATTTTGCCTCTGAAAACTGCAAGTCTGCAGGCTACGGTGAGGCTGCAGAGGCAGGGCTTGATGAAAAAAAAAACAAAACTGACATCTAAGTGGTGTCATAGTATTGCAACTAAATCACTCTTTTCTGTCTTGTATTTTAGTGCGCCCCTCAAATAATACTGGAGTGATGTTTCTGAGTGAGGTAGCTCTTGGTAAAGAGCATACCATTACCAGAGATGACAGTGGCTTGAAGAAGGCTCCTAAAGGCTGTGATAGTGTGGTGGCACGAGGCCAAGTGGAACCAGGTACAGTCTTTGTTCAGTTTGTTTCTCTTTCAGGTTCCCACTCAGTGCATCCAGAGAGCTATATGTTGTATTCTCTCACAGCTAATGGCACTTTTATTCTGAAATGATATCTAGACATATGCATTTCATGCTCAAATTCATATTTGTTTAGTTCATATGTTTTTTATGTAGCATAGATATAAAGGCAAATCATCCATCCATCCTTTAGTCCATTTTCTTCTGCTTATTCGTGGTCGGGTTGTGGGGGCAGTAGCCTAAGCAAAGACGACCAGACTTCCCTTTCCCCAGCTACTTTGTCCAGTTCATCTGGAGGAATCCTAAGGAGTTCTCAGGCCAGCCGAGAGACATAGTCCCTCCAGCATGTCCTGGATCTTTCCCAGGGTCTCCTCCCAGTGGGACATGCCCAGAAAACCTCAACAAAGTGGTGTCCAGAAGGCATCCTCACCAGACGCCCGAGCCACCTCATCTCACTCTTCTTGATACGGAGGAGCAGCGCTCTACTCTGAGCCCCTCCCGGATGACTGAGCTTCTCACGCCATCTCTAAAGGGAGCGCCCCAACACCCTGCTTGTATCCACAATCTCATTCTTTCTGTCACTACCCACAGCTTGTGATTATAGGTGATGGTAGGAACGTAGACTGACTGGTAAATCGAGAGCTTTGCCGTTTGGCTCAGGTTTTTTTTTTAATCGCAATGGTCTGATGTGTCTGCAGCACCAATCCATCTGTCAATCTCCCTCTCCATTCTTCCCTCACTCGTGAACAAGAGCGCAAGATACTTGACCTCCTCCATTAGGGGTGGGATCTGATCCCCAACCCAGATTCCCACCCTTTTCCAGCCAAGGACCATGGTCTCAGACTTGGTGGTGCTGATTCCAAACTGAACTGCTTCACATTCAGCTACGATTTGCTCCAGTGAGAGTTGCATTACTGTGGACTTAGTGTGAGCAATATGGACCAAGCTCTGATGCCAGATGTTAAGGGATTAGACAGTCCATATAAGGGATTCCGGCACCCCATACTCATGGGGTACTTCCCGCAGGAGTCCCTGAGGGATGTGGTTGAATCCCTTCTCCAAGTCCACAAAACACATGCAGAAATGTAGAAAGCAAAACGTGGTACTGTGTGCCTTCTGGTCTTTGAAGTTTTTCTTTCATGTGTTTTCAGATCCCTCCAAGGATATCACCATCACTCTGGAAGGCAAGGAGGTCTCTGTGCCACAGGGGAAAGCCGTAAAACAGCCGCAGTTCTCAGGGAGCCACTTCAGCAATAGTGAATACCTCATCTACAAAGAGAGCCAGTGTCGCCTCCGCTACCTGCTGGAGCTGGAAATGTTTTGATAATTCTAATCAAAGATATAAATCCTGTAAAAGAGATAAATTCCTTGGCACTTTTATGTAATGGGCTTTCCAGAACACTTGGATATGGTTTTGTCCTCTTTCATATGGTTGTTGTTTTCTCATATAGCAATTGTGTAGATATTTCTACCACAATTTGTAGATGCCTTATTCTTTTCTGTGCCTTATACTTGTATACATGTCTGGTAGACTGTCCTTCTGTTACAGACATGAACCAACTAAAATAATAGTTCTCCTTACCTTTGAAGGAGATTATGGTATTTTATTTGCTCACCTGCTTTATAACCATGTAAATGGCGTGCTTGTGGCACATTGGGGTTTTTTTTAGTCACTTATCCTCTCTTTGTTATTTCAGTCACTTCATTTTTGCATCGGATATTTCTCTGTTAAAGGGGAGCAGAGGTGAGTTTATGCAATCACTGTACCGAGTCGTATCTCATGAAACCTGATGGACAGTCGAAAGAAGAACTTGTGAAGTTACATATCTAAAGGACAGTTTATCTAAATTAACTTTTAAGTTCAGCCAAATGAATCTCTTAAATCTCTTAAAGAAAACGTCTTGGATATTTAAAAGTGGCTTGCAGCATGTCTTTGCACTGGTAACATACATGTAATAATAATAATAACAATTATAATAATAATAATAATACAATGTAGAAAATAAAAACAGAGAAAAATGGAAGCTAATGTTGATATGTGTTTACACAAGTATGAGATGCATCTTGTGATCTTGTTGAAGAACTGTTTTCATGAGCTGTTAAAGACACTAAAAATGGTACCATAATCAAATCATGGAAAGCTCATTCATGTGAAGTGGTTCTTCTAGCACTGATACTGATGCTGCGATATGCTGTCAGAGGATCACCTCCCTTTTAAAGTAAAACATCCTCTGCATTTTTGCACTAGATTACTTGGGATGCATTAATAAACTGAAGTGCTCTGAACTTGTCTTTTTCTTTTTAAAGACTACTGAATTCTTTATTGCTCATTCTTCAGTTTTATTTCTTCAGTTTTATCAAAAGTGATATGAGAAATATTTTACTTGTCCATCATGTTATTTTTTTTGACAGGTTAAACTGGGTCATGTAATTGTTTTTGTTGTTGTTGTTGCTGGCGGTTGGATTAAAACAAGTCAATTAACAAAGCTAACGTTTAAAGAGACCATATTATGATCATTAAAAAGATCACTGTAATAGGTGTCTGCGATAAGAAATATTGCAAAATGGTGTAAAAATCTTTAAATAAGTGGGTCTTAAATTTGGGCTGAGATAAGAAAGGCTGTGGACAGTGCAAATTCACTCGCAGAAAACAATATACTCTATTATCACTCGTAGAAGTAACCAGTGTTTTCAGATAATGACACAGATATGAAGAAATGCAAATATGCCATTTCTAACCAAATATGAATTTGTATACCATTTTGTAATATGTTATTTTGTAAAGCCCTCTCATAATTAGAGGTTATCAAAGTGAAACTGTCAAGTGCCATCCATTTTGCTGCAACACAATTACACTTGTACAGGACTGTAGAAAGTTCTTGCTTTATTATAGACATCAATAGTCATGTCTCACTCTCCTGAAGATACAAAAAGAAAATAGAAAAACATGACTGTCTTAAACTATAATGGAATCCTAATTAAAAACAATAAATTGAACAATTAAAAAGAGATACAGCTGGGATTGGTTCTGAGGGAGGCCACACTAACCACTAGCTTCTTAAAAAAATTATTCTGAACATTGTGTGCTTTTATTTTGTGAACATATTATCTAAAGGTTGATTCTGATCATTGAAAAAGTTGTGATAACTTGGCCAACTGATGTATCGGCCTATATAGCCGATGTATCGGCTGATGTATCGGCCTATTGTCACTGTATTTTGTGGTGGAATCTTGGATAATGAACATAGATAGTAATTAGGAGCTTACATAAAACAAAGAGACAAGTGGTGGCTAAGACTTGAAGATTGCTCTATTTTATAATGACTTTTGAGTAATTGTCTTCTTAAATAAATAAAAATTATGTAAAAGATGCACAAAAACTGTGTCTGACTGTTAAAGCCAGAGAAGTATTTAAAACTTTATTCTTACCAATGACCAGCAGTAGATGACTAATACAAAACAATTACATCGAAGTGTATAAATGTCCATCACGTACCTTACTTATTTAAAAAAAAAAAAAAAATTATTGTGGCATTTAGAATAACCAGAATCAAAATTTACACATATTTGTGTATAAAAAAAACATTTAATTTTAAATGCATTTTATTACACGAGAATAATAGGTTTTTATGATTTTTTTTCTTCTTTTTTGACTCCATTGATACACAATTGACTTCATGAGTTTGTATTGCATAAGTTACCTTTTAAAATTGGTGGACATTAGGACCCAGGGAAGAATGAGCTCTGAAGGGGCACAGTGCAGCGTGTGTCCATTTGCAAGAGAGAGAAAAAAAAATCACTTCAGCACACAACTGGACAGTACAATGTGTGACAGTCACTGCCATACACAGCACAGGACAGGAGTCAGGGTGGTATTAGAGGAGGGGTGAAGACAGAGAAAAAACATAATCTGCCATCTAAAACCAATATGGACTCAGTAATTTATTACAATTTAACTTGGAATACATACAATAACTATGGAGCACTGGTGCCTGCAGAAAATCAAAAGTTCAGACATGTACTAGCGCTTTTTAATACATGTAATGTTCTTCTGGATAACTGATTATTATACTTTTAGAAAAAGAAAAAAAATTGCTTTTTTTTCTTTTGGGGTGGGTGGATATTGACAAATATGGAACAGATGAAGTTCAACTGACAGCTTTTAACAGTTTAACTCATCTAAACACCACAGAGGGTGGATCATGGGTAAGTACTTTTTATACTAAGAGCATCTTCAATGGTGTGTGTTCTTCTATGTTTGGTCCTGAAAGTTACTTGAATTTAAATGTGATTCAGAAAGTTTTGCCACACAATTAAATGTGACGGTCTACACCAAGAAGCAAAATTTGAGTCAGAAACAGTTTAATTATTTAATTGCCTTGTTTGCTTGTTCAAGGTGCTCTATCGTAAGTGAAAAATTCCTTGTATTAGTCACAATTCAGTTTGCACAATAAATTGCTTTTCTCCTTCATCACTCATCCTTAAATGCTGTCAGAAATGAAAAACATACAACAAATCTTTTCGAGTCTCACTGTCAACAGTAGTGGGAAATAACCCCCCTTTTATTGTAAACAGAAAACAAATACTAACTAGAAATAGTAAGTAGAAAACTGTTAGCTGTGATTTTTATCTTATTTTTGTATTTTCTGTGGTTCCAAAAGTGGAAATAAATCAATGTGTATATGTTTCATACCTGGAGGTATCTACATATTGTATATGGCAGAAAATATGACCGCTTTTTTTATTGGATGATAATAAAAAGACACATAAAATGCTTTTTGTTTTCCCAACACAGGATGCCCACTTATGAGAAGACCTGAGACCATCTCTAAATGGAGGAAGCTGTGAAGGAATAATGGCTGACAAGACTGGCTCCATGATAGCTTCTGCACCAGATGATTCAGGTCCAAATATCACCACTGCCCTGTGGAGCCCCGATCCTACGGTTCCTGCTGATGTGGGTGTTGTCACAAGCTCTCAGTCCCAAATCAAAGACATATTTGCCTTGTTCTGCATGGTGACCCTGAACCTCATTGCTCTATTGGCAAATGTTGGAGTTATAGTAGCCATAGCTCGTGCTCCTCACCTGAAAAGGTTTGCGTTTGTGTGTCACCTGTGTGCAGTGGACCTGATGTGTGCCGTCCTCCTTATGCCTTTGGGAATCATATCCAGCTCACCGTTCTTTGGCACTGTGGTGTTTACTGTTCTGGAGTGTCAGGTTTACATTTTTCTGAATGTTTTCCTTATTTGCCTGTCCATTCTCACCATCACTGCCATCAGTGTGGAGCGTTACTTCTATATTGTTCACCCAATGCGTTATGAGGTCAAGATGACCATCAATCTTGCTATTGGCGTCATGCTTCTCATCTGGGTGAAGTCCTTCCTCCTAGCTTTGGTTACGCTGTTTGGGTGGCCAGCTTATGGTCCTCAGAGCTCCATCGCAGCAGCTCACTGTTCTCTTCATGCGAGCCACAGCCGCCTGAGGAGAGTGTTTGCTGTGCTGTTCACTGTGGTCTGTTTCCTGGCTCCTGCACTGGTTATCTTCACCGTTTACTGTGCTGTGTACAAAGTGGCTCGTTCTGCAGCTTTGCAGCAAGTCCCTGCAGTGCCTACATGGGCGAATGCAAGCCCCGCCAAGGATCGCTCAGACTCCATCAACAGCCAGACTACCATGATCACCACCACCCGCACTTTGCCCCAGAGACTCTCTCCAGAGAGGGCCTTCAGCGGAGGCAAAGCTGCTCTTACATTGGTATTCATTGTGGGCCAGTTCTTAGTTTGTTGGTTGCCCTACTTCATTTTTCACCTGCAAATGTCTCTGTCAGGCTCCATGCAGAGCCCTGGGGACCTGGAGGAGACGGTGAACTGGCTCGCCTACACCTCTTTTGCAGTTAACCCCTTCTTCTACGGCCTCTTGAACAGACAAATCAGAGACGAGCTGGTAAAGTTTCGACGCTGCTGCTTGACCCAGCCTGTGGAGATTGGGGCATCCAGCCAAGAGGGCTCATTTCAGGAAAACTTCCTTCAGTTTATTCAGAGAACAAGCAGCACAGCTGAAACTCATTCAAGCTCTGCTAACTCCAGCCCTAGAAGTACAATGGAGCAGACTCATGAGATCCCTGGACAAATACCTGAGAAGACTGCTTAGGCTTTGAATACCAATGACAGTGTGCTCTGTTAATATGCAGATTGGATCATTTTTTAATGT
Organism: Zenarchopterus dispar; assembly: GCA_028564865.1. Classification (NCBI taxonomy): domain Eukaryota; kingdom Metazoa; phylum Chordata; class Actinopteri; order Beloniformes; family Zenarchopteridae; genus Zenarchopterus; species Zenarchopterus dispar. Next base: position 1,146,099 of record JAOWBL010000020.1, on the reverse strand, counting down.
GTGTGGGCAGTAAAGAAGCATGCATAATAAATTATGCCTTTTACATTGTGTATATTGATTTTCCATTCATGACAATTGACCCAATTTTGATGTTTAGAGAAATTCTTTCATAAAAGTGTATATCTTGGCTGTAACTGCAATAACAAAGCCTTGTTTGTATGGATATTATTGCATTCAGAATATTTGCACTTGTATTTCATGTGACTGAGTTGACTCCACCATTATTTTTAATGTGAATAACAATAAACTTGAATATAATATACAATATGCTTCACAGACAGTGTTCAAATGTTTAAGGTTCTGAATACAAATGTTGCCCAGCAGTATATCTTCATTTTCAAAGAATAACTTGATTAACAGTAGCACTCATATTGTGAAATTACCCGCTGCTTGTGTTCAATGCGCTCCGCTGAATGGTAGCGGTGACACCTCAGAGCTCCTGTGTGCAAAAGATATGCTGATGGATGGTTCATGTCATCTGTTCCTGTTGTCATGGAGATTGAGTAAGCCGGTGACTCACACAGCAACAACAGCCTTGTGGTTTGATGTACGTTTCTGCATTACTTTCCTGATGGTAGTCTGCTAGTTGAAATGCAGAAAGAAGCCTCCAAGTTCAGACTGTGTGTCATTTACATGTGAGCAGAGTCTAAAGGTGGATGGCACAAGTCCCAGTGAAAATGGAGAAGTAGAATAGTGACAGGGGTATGCTGAGGTGGAGATAGTGAATGTACAAAGGAAATCACTACTGGCCATTGATAATGTGCCAAGAGGGATAACAAAGTGTCATTTTATAGCCTCTGCTGTTTGTATTAGTCTGTCACGAAGAGCGGGAAAGGCAGAATAGTGTTGTTACAGTAAATAATAGCAGACACCATTCTGCAACATGGCTGTCACTTACTGAAGCATACGCCTCTCTTACATAATAGAGGTTGTGTATTTAACCCCAGCGTGAAAACTGGTTCCCTACTTATTGATGTGTATAAACATAAGCTTGTATATATAAGACTTTCCTAGTAATACAACAGCATGGACAATCTGAAATCCAATAATGCGAAGTAACACAGATCACACAAGGTGAAACTGTCCAAAATCTGAATATCTAAACCCCATGAAGTCAGGTCTGTACACAAATAGTATGATACTGACAACATTTTCAAAAAGAAGCTGAGACATTTTTTGATAGCTACAGTCTTTGACTAAAACACCTGGGAAAACAGGTATGTTCGATTTGATGCCTCACCCATCAAATTCATTTGATGGGTGAGGCATCAAATTCATTTGATGGGTGAGGCATCAAATTCATTTGATGGGTGAGGACTTGATGGCCTCACCCATCAAAACCAACAAAACCGTTGGGGAGAAGGTGGCAACATATTTTTAGCCTTTTATGTTTATTCAGCAAGAATCAGAAATAAGATATATACATATACAAATACATATACTCTATATTATGTTTATATGTGTGTTGTTAAAAATGCATTCATATTCTTGTTGAACATATATAACATACTAAAAACACCCACGTTAGAAGCTCACTGAAGTGGGAAAATGAACTTTATGCTCTTGTCTGACATCCATTAAGTTTGAAAAAAAAAATTCTTACTTTTTCTCAACCAATGATTGTAAATGAAAGAAAAATAAACACGAGGACGGATTTTGAAAACACAATTATTCCAACTTTATGAGCGGCTGTATATAAACATTAAAAAGAAACTACAAGGACATATCTTTGCCAACAGAGTGTGCTATGTGCTTGTAAAATAGTTTCCCTCTCCTCTGTCTGGACACCTGTGACAAGACTGTTTCTCAGTTAAAATTCAGATGTGTCTTTTCTGCTCAGTCTGTGGTTCGATTTTATTTTATTTGATCTTTTTTTTTGGGGTTGATAACTCAGGAGGCCTTTGGGTGGTTTGGTGGTTCGTGCTGTTGTCTCACAGTAGAAGGAATCCTGATTGGGGCTTATCTTTGTGTTTGGACTGACTCCCTTCCAGTCCAAAAACATGTGTGTTTGGCTCCTTGGTGCCTCTAAGTTGCCCACAGGAGTGAAAGCGAGTGTGTGTGGTTGTTTGTTTATAAATGACTCTGCGATGGATTGACAACCTCCAGGGTGTACCCTTGTGCACCCAGAGGAGAGCTGGGATAGGCTCCAGCAGACCCCGTGACCCTGAATAGGAATAAGCCGGTATAGATGATGGATGGATGGATGGATGATATCTCAGGAGCATGAATATTGATAAGGTTGATACGATCTCAGACTGCTGCATGTCAATGGAATATGCAACACCCAGGTTTGTCCTGGTGACTGTTGTAAACAAAAAGCATAATAGAAAACAAATAAAATGCAGACATGGATATTTCCTCCGGCTGGATGGAGGGCACAATTTATTGATTTGATCTTATCTGGAAGGGATAAAGGATATTGCTGGTTTAGTAAAGGATTAAAGAAAATGATATTGGGTGAAAAAGGCGTTTGTTGTTTCTCTGGACCATGTTCTTGCTGAAGGCAGCTTAGAGAGGGCAACCATGTGAAGGAGACACCCCAAGTGTCACAAAACATGCAAAGCAATTTGATAATATTGAGAAGTAAGGTTTTTGTTTTGAAAGGTTTTTACTATTTGTTCACTTGAAACAAATATGTAAAGTTTTTAAGGTGATACTTTGTGAAACATTTAGCTCCCAAAGACACTTTGGACGGGTTGCTCTGTGCTACATGTACCAGCTGAACAATGAGGAGGACAGCTCCTGGAAGAAGCGATTGACTTATTGAACACTGTTAATTTAATCACCAAAACCGAGCACAATCTGTCATGCTACCATAGTCTGATGAAAGGATTGTATGATAATTACTCTGCCAGATTACTCTCACTGATCATCATCACTCTCGCAATATTAAAGGGAAGCCTGGTCTGCTTTTATTCCATGAACGATGCATATTTGGATATTTCTCATGTAGGTACAAATTAGATTTTTGTGCAGCGTGTTACGCACAGCCAATAAAGGCACTCCCCAGGAAGGGTCAAAGCAGTCATCAGTGTACTATGTTCCACCTGGGTGTCAGCAACAAGCCAGCCATCCTCCAGCTGCAGCTGCTCATCTCCCTTACTTCCAGTGATAGCAGTTTAGGACACGGCTCAGCAAAGTGGAAATGGAGGACCAGAGATTAAAAGGCAGGAGGCCATCAGAGGAAATGATGGAAGTAAAGGTGAATGTGCTGCCTGAAGATCAGGATATCAACTACAGTAACTCAAGGCCTCTGATTCACGACAGAGATCCCAGAAGAGTCAACAACAATCTAAAGGTAACTACAGTGCATGGCTGGTTTGAGCACAGACTCCTAACCGGAGCAGAGTGTGCAGGGCTCATGCTGAGGCATCATTTATCATTTTGATCCGGAGTTTCTGAATACATCAGTAAAACAGACCTTCTATCACTCTTTTCTTCTTTCTTGCACCATGTTGATGCAAACTGCTTCTTGAGCGTGTTGATGATGATCACGTAGACTTTATAGATTTGATGAGTGAACCAGTTTGCAAGAACGTTTATTTACTATGTGGAATAGCACACAACTTTCTTGGTGACCGTCCATCATCTCAGTTGTGACAGAGAGGTGATTCATCTTTGATGTGCAGGTTATCCATCAGCTCCTTCGTGGAAATCCTTCCCACGATGTGTTTTTATTTGTGTGCGTCTTGAGGTTATGTTTGAGGACGTGATCGCAGAGCCCCCGTCTGTGAGGAGCTTTGACAAAGTGTGGTTATGGAGCAACGCCTTGTTTGAGGTGTCCAGACTGTGGTGCTATCGTCTCGTGTCCCTCCTGCTCGCAGTCCCGGTGTCGCTAGTGGCAGGGCTTCTCTTTGCTACACTCAGCTGCCTCCACATCTGGTGAGACTATCAAGAATCCTGACATGAGGTCAACATATAGAACAGACAACAAGCAACCGCTAAATATCTTTTCTTCTGGAGAAAGTTCATAGATGTACAAAGCAGCTAATGTTTTGTTTTCCTCTTTGTGTCCTTCCAGGGTCATCACGCCCTTTCTGCAGCTCCTTCTCATCAACATGCACTGGGTCCAGACTGTGTGGGCCAGCATACTGAACATTTTTATCAGGCCCTTCTTTACCAGTGCTGGAAAGTGCTGTGGTGAAATCACTCTCCACCTGACAAGTGATGCGCACACATAAAAATGAATATTTAAACTGTGTGTAAAAAGGTTTATACAGAAGGTATAAGAAGAAAAAAAGATAACAGATTAGCAGCTATTTTCTTTTCTTAATTGTCTTGTATTGCTGTCCACCTGTCACACGAATGTTGCACTGACATATAAATTAACTTTTTCAATTTGTAATCATGCCAAATGTTTAAAACTTCCTCTTTAAACATTTTTCTGCCAAACCAGGACCTGGCAAAGCTGGCGAATAAGCCTATATTTACGTTTTAATGAACAAATGTATGAGCATGTCATGGTAGAAAGAAAGTAAAATATTAATTTAGAACTTCTCCACTTGGAAGCTTTGATCTAAGTTTAAAGAGACTAACAGTCCTCAAGAGCGCTGGCAGAGCTACTGGGCACTCTTCTGAAAAAGATTAAAGTATTTCTATAACAGGATTTCTACTGAACAACCAGTACTAGAGATAAGTTAAATAAAAGTATTACCTAAATTCAGCAGTTGTTCGTCACTGAGTGTGTCTCTTCTGACTGTTTGACTTTGACAGGATTTGGTCATGGTTCTTCACCTAACACCCCCAGGGTTGCACTTGGACAGTTCAAAAGTCTATATTGGGTGTCTTATGTTTTCAAGGCTAATTTTTATTTAGCCTTAGTTTATCTAATTCATTTCATCAAATTTCCTGAAAGTGTTTTTGAATTGGATTTGAATTGAAATTAATACCAGTTTTATATTTCTCAAACTGTGAAAAAACAAATATATAACCTTTTCTTATGAGCATTGTTATAAAAAAGATCTATGGTTATTTCTTTTTTTAAATTATTTTTCAAAACCAGGATTTGAATATTGTTACCTCTTTATGCATAAAATCCCTCAGTTCAAGGAATCTGGAGGAATCTCAGTGTGTAAAGGACAACGGCACCTGCCTAAGCTGGACACCAGTGATCTCTCATTTCTCAGCTGGGATTGCATTAAGCACTGCCATTTATCAGAGGTTGATACAATCACATGGGAAAGGAATTACTTTGTGACACCCTTTATCAACCAGTACAACCTGAAACTTCCTGAAGTGGAAAAGGAGTTTTTTAACCTTGCCCAGAGATCTTGTTGGCATCTTCAGGCTCACAGGTGTCTGAGATGGACCACCACACAGTAAATTGTGTACTGTTGTGGGATGACTTATTATTCCAGAGGTGCTTTTTTTTCCATAACTCATCAAGTAAAGTGACAGTAAGTCACAAATTTATTTGCGTGGCAGCTGGATTTCAGTCTACACTCTCGCTACTTAAGGCTTTTTGGATATTTTTCTGGGGGGGGGGCCTGGAGTGGCTTCAGCCAGCTGCATCAGATGAACATGGCAGGTTGGCCGGAGTCTGCTGCTGCCAAGATGATGTCCCCCACAGCTCTGAAAACCACTCTTCAGAATGACATCACAGAGGGGTTCATCCAGTTGTCTTTAGACCGTCTGCGTCCGCCAGCCGAGACAACGTGTGGAGAATTTTTAAATGAAAAACAAAAACAACAAAAGAAGACCCTGTACTTTTGAACACTGTGTGGTCAAGTAAAATATATATTGCAACAGATTAAAACATTGAACTGGTTGTGCGGGGTAGAGGAGGGGGGCAGAAAACAATCATGGTAGATGTCAGGATCACACTTTTTTGCTTCCTTTTCTGGGATATTATCCCAGCTTTTCCTCTTTTGCTGTTGTACTACCCATTTCAAAAACAGCTCTTCTTGTCAGTTTAAACACTAAAAGCATTTTTATTTTGTATGCTTTTTATAACACAGAAGGACCTTTCTTTAAATTTACTGAAAATATTAACAATCTTCAGCCAGCAAATTTGGTTTTTCAAACTGGAAACTTGAGATTTATAATGTACAGCTGCCTGTATAAAAAGGAGTAAAACTAAAGAGACAAAAACCCTTGTGTCAAGATAAGTTAAATAAAAGAAAGTATATTATGTTATGGGAAGTGTAACATCCAACTTCATTAAATAAGGGAACTGTTCCCCGTTTTTTAATCATTCCTTTGAAAGACTGATTTTATGAAGCACTATTGTGCATATGAAAACTTTAACACGGCCAGTAATTCTTTCTCACAGGGAGACACTAAAACCATTTTCTAAATAATCTGAGTTGGTGATACCCACACAGATTCACTCATTTGACTCTAAATGCAGCTCTGAGAGGCCCGTGTGTCTGCTTACACTTGATGGACTACATGAGCCAGTGCAGCCTCTCCGAACTGTATTGATACCCGTAGTTACTGAGGTATGCCCAGCACGACTCCCTGCAGAGCTATTTCTATCCTCCTGCTTGCATGTTTAACTGGCTTCTTCTCTCCTCACAGCCACGCCAAGAATAGTCGTCTAATTGGCCTGGACCACTACCGAATGCACTCTGATCTCATTCCACCTCTCCGTCTCCACTACCCGGGAACTGGGACAAGGAATCCACACTCGTGGAGTAACGCTTCCTGTGCTTCTTTTACACCCAACTGGTCAAGACAAATACCAACAGAGAGCCGGGGGTGCGCTGAGCCTCAGTGCCACATTTAATAGGGACTGTGCACCACCTCTTTCTTTATTTGGCACCTCCACTGTATGAGTTTGTTTATGCAGCAGGCTGATATAGAAAGTTATGATTGATAGCAACAACTGCACAGTTTAAAGAAGATGGGAGACTGGGTTTTACTTTGAAAGATGATTGAATTTTCTTGTTTCACCTTTGGTAAAGTCCACAAATGTCCTATGGGGCTGAAGCTGTTTATGCTTGTGCATGTTATAGTCTTTGTTTAGGCATGTCTACACTAATCTGTTATGGGGTTTTGGGTATTGTATTTAAAGTGAAACATTGTCACATGCAAACATAAAAAGTTTCCAATCAGTCCCTCCAAAATTAATCATCAGTGAAGCTGATAAATTGTTCTTCAATTAATGAATTTGTTAATAGGATATTCATCTTTCTTTAAATAATGTTAAAGTGCAGATCACCATGATCATTTATAATTTACTTGTGGATACAAAAAAAGTCTTCTCACATGAGATTCAGTCATAAGACTGAAGCTGCAGTTACAGCCAGAGTATTTGGGTGTGTTGGTGTCTACTGCCTCACTCTGAAGTGGAAGTTAGTGCCACCATGAAAACCCAGCCCAGTTCGCCCAACAACTCCATGTGAAATATGACACAACTCTGGGTTCTCCTTTAAGGCATTCCTTTTCTGTCTGTGTTCATTACATTGTGTGCATGCGCGTGAGCCTGCGCCTTCTCTGTGAGGGCACCAGCGTGTGAGGGTGGGGGTCAGCCCTCCATTTTTACCAGGACCCCTGCAGCAGCTGTCTCCTGGCATGTCAGTGGGTGAGTCAGTCTTTCTGCAAGGGCCAGAACTGAAGTGAGGCAACTGCGAGCAGTTTCCAGAAAGCTTGATCCCCTCTGTCTCCGGACCCACCAGGACCTGAAGCCCCACCATGGCTGATCAGTACCAGTACAACACCAACGAGGAGAAGATCTTGAAAGACAGCCACACCAAAGAGATCGATCTCATCAACAGAGACCCCAAGCAGATTAATGAGGACGTGGTGAAGGTTTGTACAGCATGAAAAAGTTTAATGATATGTCCTGACTTTGCATGATTAGAAATGTGGACAATTGCATAAAATGGTTGTTGGGAACAAAGGCAGAAGACCAGGTTATTGTGCTGTCTGAAAGATCCTCAAATAGACCAAGAGCTATTTCTGTTGCCTGTGGAGAGCACAAAGTCTATTTTGGGAATGGGTTAGAGGAGTTAGACACTGACACACTCTATGTCACCACATTTTTATTTTTTTAGGCCACTGTTTATTCTTTAAATGTTGCCTTCTGACTATCACATAATGTGGAATTATAGATTTTTTTTTTGTTTGATTGCAGGAAGGGGATCAATGTAGACATGGTCATTTATGAGTCCGTAACTCATTGTGGAACAACTTTACTGGCCTGCTCCTGTCGGTTTTCTGAAATCTTGATGCTGACAAGTGATAAAACTTTTGTTAAGTTTAATAACAACTGAAGAGACATAGAGTTACAGTATTTTTTAAAATTATAATTTATACTGAAATATATGTAAGAATATTTTCTGAAAGGGTTTCACATGTACTTACTTTTTTCTGCAAATTTACATAGGATCATTTGAGTCTTTTTAAAAAAATTTTTAATCTTAAAAAAAAAAAACAAAAACAAAAAAAAAAAACCCATACCAGCTGCAGACAAGTTGATTACTTCAATGTTTCTTACTACCATAGGTTTTTGTTTTGCAGAATGGGACCTAAACAATCCCCTGAATCTGAAAGAGGGCTCATTCAGTTCAGAAGAATATAAATCAGCTTTTCATGTCCATCCATTCATTCAGAGGAGGATCTCAGCCTGCTCTCTGGAAACATGCTCGTTACGGCTCGTACTCAGCCCGTCTAATGGTCTGGAAGAAGAGAGAAGCTTTTAAAAGCGTGCTGCATCTGTCTCCTGATGCATGATAACTGACAAGTTGATTACCATTTCATTGCTGAGTGTCAGCTGAGGATGCAATGGCCAACTTTTCCAAAACAGAAAAAAAAAGGGAAAACAACTAGGTAGCACATAATGAAAACCAAAAAAAAAAAAAAAAAAAAAGAAAAAGAAAAAAAAAAGGACCAATGCAAAGGCACTCTCCTGGAATTTGATTTGTGAAAAAGGTGCAGGAGAAGAGCTTTTTAACTGATCTGGATGCTGTGCTTAATGCCACTTCACAGCTTTGTCTGTTTGACGGTTTTCCAAGTACGCAGATAATTTATTTCTCTGAATAAATTTGACCCCAACACTCAACAGTTTTCAAAAGTATGAGCTTGACACTGAACATGTCCATGTGCATATTACTTGCAGAAATCAAGGGGCTGATGGGAGGAGAGGATAAAAGCTTTGTACCTGCAGGGATCTGACATAATGAAAGTCTCTTTGTCATGTCTTATTAGGTGGAGTTTGAGGATGTCATTGCAGAGCCTGATGGTACACACAGCCTAGATGGAGTGTGGAAGCTCAGCTACACCACCTTCACTGTCTCCAAATATTGGTGCTACCGCATCCTGTCCGCCGTCTTCGGTATCCCCGTGGCCCTGCTTTGGGGCTTCTTATTTGCCTGCATCTCCTTCTGCCACATCTGGGCCGTGGTTCCCTGCATCAAGAGCTGTCTGATTGAGTCGCAGTGTGTCAGCCGCATTTACTCTCTCTGCATTCAGACCTTCTGTGATCCCTTCTTCGAAGCCCTGGGCAAGATTTTCAGCAGCGTGCGTGTGGCACTGCGCAAGGAAGTCTAAGAACTCACCCACCGGTGTTGAAAGTATGAACGGATGAAGTGTGGTATGCGTTTATACACCAGAAAATCAATTCTGGCATCTTGCCTTCGCCCCGATACTCCCCCCACCTCCTCCTCCCACAGTTACATGCTGTTCCCCACCCTCAGACTCAGAGATCTGAGGCCTGACATGCCCACTGTGCATTTTGCTACCAGAAGCAGTGTGACAGCTGCAGCAGGGAGCATGGTTCTCTGACAGCTCTGGCACTTCTGTGTTCTCCTTACTGAGAAAGTAAAGGACTTCATAAGGATATTCTGAATTTCCACATGTATTTGTTTCACAAATATCAAAAAAAAAAAAAAAAAGGTTTCTTGTTTGCTGAAAAAGAATAGAAGTCCCTAACAGTGCTGTGTCTAAGCAGCGTATTTGGCTATTTTCAAAGTTTTTGTATTCCTTCGACATTGGTTTACTTGTACAAAAAGCCTTAAGAAAATGAAAAGAAGCAAAAAAGACATAATTGTTCTGCCCTCTCAGATTTTCTTCTTGTGTGCTCCATTTCATGTTCTGACATATTTTTTTTCTTAATTTGTAATGACACAGGGGCAGAGATGGTCATAAGAACGACCTTAACTAAAGTGTGATGAGTGTTAATAAACTAACTTATTCATTTACTTATATCAGTCAGGTACGCAAGAATCCCCCTAACTACTGACAGAATAATATTGTTCGTATTAGAGTAATTTGGATGGGAAAGTAAAAAGTCCAATTTCTTTGATAATACTGTTTACCTGCTGTGTAAAAAGCCTAGTTATGCATGGATTAAACAAACACACCTTGTTGTGAAAGTTGAGATGAGTGTATTACATGACTGGTGTAACTGTTTCATTGACAGTTTATTATGAGCATTAAGTCAAAGCTTTTTTCAGAGTCTTCAGAAATGATTTATACCAAATGCTTGATTCATAATTATTATTATTATTGTTGTTATTATTCTTATTATTATTATTTTCATACCAAGTCACCTGAAAGCACTGACTGGCAAACTGCACTAGAGGATGCTGTTGTGTATCTTTCAGGTGTTTGTTGTGTCTGAGACTCTTTCTTCATGACTCAGTGTCAACACACCCCTCTGTGTTCATAACATTGTTACATATCACACACTGGTATTTGTTATAATAAAGGACTTTCTTGGTTGGATTTCTTTGAGAAAGAATAGCAATTTACACATTTTATCCTCAAAAAGAGGTTTTCTGAATCAACAGCAGAGAACAAACTGACAGTGAAGAAATGTGAAAGCGTTCACCACAACCACTTATGTAACAGATTGTCAAAAAAATACACTTATCAGGGTTTTACTTTTATTTTTTTGCTCCACAGAAATTGATCTTTGAAGCACAAAAGTTTAAACACTCCAAGAGAGTTTTACTCTCAGATGAATTTTTCCAAGATATCAGAAAATCAACAGGTTTTAAAGGATAAAAGATTCAAATCTTTGCAAACAGCCAGCCCAACTGTTCAGACTGAAAAATTAAGATCACAGTTGTCCACAAAGAAGGAGAAAAACAAATATCCTCTTGTTATTTTCTCTGGTTTTGATATGAGAACACAACTTGCAGTATTGCTAGAAAGGTAAATCAAAGCCTCTTTTTGACTGTAATAAAAGGTTCATAAATATTCTGAAGTTGTGGGACAACCTTTCTATTGTACATATCATAACAACGTGATGCTCAAGGATGATCAATCAATTAAAAAAAAAAGAAAATAAAATAATGCATCCTCTGCACTAAAGTCAGTTATCAGAACTTTGGAAATGATCAAGAAAATAAGTCTGAAGTCAGACAAACTGATCAATTTATAACAATTTGGCAGCAAAAAGCAAAAGCCTATTTTGGAGGGGCGAAGAAGCAGAAATTCATTACAAGAATGCTTTTCAACAACTTTGTTTTACTACAGTTCTTTCACAGTCCATAAGCCTTAACATCAGTGAAAATCAATGGCCCTCTTCAGGCCACTGCCTTTAAGGTGGCCCACAAGGGAAACGGGAGCCTTTAAGCAGGGATAATGACAAAACGCTCCCAACGAGAAATGAAAGACTCAGCAGAACGCTTTCAGAAGCTGCGGTATCTGCCAACGACAGGCTAACTGGAAAACTTGTCCCCAATCTTTGGAGATGAATTAAACTGTATGGCTCAGGGTTCTTGTAAACACTGCTGTTTAGAATAAGATACAAGCTGACTAAAAATCAAAATCAACATCTGTATAATCATCTGATTATACAATCAGCTGATTGAATAATCAACAATAATAATTCCATCTCTTATAGTCATCATCTATTAAACTTTTGGGTTTGTAGTTTGTGATGAGATGAAAAGTCAGGATGAAGTGAATAAGTGAAAGTGCTAAAGAGGCAAACAGAGCTCCAGAGAGTATCTGTCAAGTCTTCACAATTAAATGATCTGCATTTGTTTTTATTCATTATTTGTTCTGAACCATTTCTCATTTACTTCATGTCTTTATATTGACAGCCATGAGATCGCACATATAATAAGAGCTGAAGAAACAGTTAACGTGTGTAATCAAGTAATAATATGAACAACAGGGCTCAAAGTATTTAGAACAGAAGAACAATTTTGTTGTAACACAGACAAATAGAATCTATACACAATGCAGAGGACAAAAAATGGAATCAATAATGTGGTTGACAGTGCTTTAAAATTCTTACATATTCTATTTTAATTCATTTTTGCTGCACACCAAACAAATACAGTCCAAAAAAATTACACAAAAAATATGATTTTGCTTGCTCAAGCTAGTCCTTGAGTATTTCACATTTAACCTTTCAACTGAAGCTGAAATCAAAGGAGAGTAACTTTTACTGTTTTTCTTGTTGTTGGGTCGAAGGTGTTTGAAGAAATTGAACGGCTGGAAAATGTGACGGGCTACGAGGGCAGCTTGAGAGGAGGAGGAGGAGGGGGGGAGGATGGGTGCTTATGTGGCAGAAGTCTGTGTGATGCTCCTCTGACTGCTAGTGCTCTTAATGGCAAATGTTGACGAGTTGCTCTTGTGACTGGAGTCAAAGTCGCCTTCGTAGCGGCACTGGGACGACTTGAGGTAGCGAGTGGAACAGCACAGGAAGTTCTGCCTCAGGTCGTGAAAGAGATGCCCGGCGAAACACATGTAGATCCAGGGGTTACAGCAGCTGTTGAGGCTCGCCAGCAACATGGAGATAATGAAGGGCATGGCTGCGTGCGAGGAGAAACGGAAGAAAAAAGTTACTGTGGTGAGAGAACTCGCGTGAAAGATTTATACTGACTCTGCACTCAATACCAGCTTATTTTTCTGAGATTCTTTTCTGAGACATCTAATTCGTTTTATTCTTTGTAACTTATGTCTGTCTGTTTTGAATTCTGCTTTTAAATTCTTACTTTTTAATGCCTTTTTAATATTTTTATGTAAAGCACTTTTAATTGTCTTGTACATGAAATGGACTATAAAAATAAACTTGTGTTGCCTTTTAACGGTGGTATTGTTTGTGCAGCAATGCAGTCACCCTTCTGCTATAATTTGAAATTCATCACAGCCCAAAACATTCATTGTAACAACAGTAGCATGCTGCTACCATGATCCTGAGCTTGTTCATGCAGTCCTTTACCTGCTTCAGTCCTCCACAATGTCAGGGGGATGCTGCAGTTTATCCCAGATGTCTGATCCTATTTATAAAAATGTGGTTTTTTGAGGTGAAACAGCATTTTAAACGAGATTAATACAACAAAACCACCTGTCATGGTTTTATTAGATTTTGAGCTAACTCTAAGCTTGTGCCTACCTCCAGCCTTCGCCCTAATCTCTCTGATCATTTCCTACATCAAGCAAACAAATAACTGTAGTAGTTTTGTATAAAACTTGAAAATAGGACACATGGAGCATATGAACTCTTTCCCTTTTTTCACTTAGTGAGATTACAAACTAACTAAATGTTATCTGTGTCCTCAATACTTTATAACCAAACATTTGCTAAATCAATTGTATTTCTATGGGTCAAAGCGGTGTTGTTTAAAATTATTTAGCAAATCTTTTCAAGTCAAGTCTACATGTGATGAAAAGAAAGTAACCACACTGTAAAAAAATGAAATTAAAGGAAAATAATGAATAAGTAAATATCATTAGCTCAAAGCACAGGTATGTCACAGTTTAGATTGAAAGAACGCAATTTGTAGTCATATAATCATGTTTCAGGTTTCTGTTGTTCCGCCAAAATAAAATAATGTCAGATTCTGGCTGTTTAATCACACAACCTTGATTACAAAGAGATTAAACAGATGTGATCGGGAACTATAATCAGTAAAATTCTCCTCTTTGTTCAGTTCTCCAAGAAAGGAGATCATTTCAGACAAAGAAAAGAATAAATCCTGGCAGTCTAAGAAGAAAGTGAATCTGGCAAATACCTAGTTTCATTGTTAAAATCAGATAAATGAAAATGTTTCTCGCACACCATTGTGGTTGGATACTGAAGAGGCATGGTGGGTGACATTTACACAGACAACTTCACCGTCCATCTGACATTTGGCAAATGAGTTTTGGATCATGTAATTGCTTTGTATCCCGTGTTTAACCTCTTTTTAGTGATTACTAATCTTTCCCTCCATCTCTCCGTGATCCTTGGACTCTCACAGAGATGTTGTAAAAGCAGCAGTGTGAGTGATCTCTGTGTGAGCATATAACTCACATATATTATTAAGAAGACCTATCATTTTAGGCTCAGCTTGTGAGACTGGAACAACAGTCTGAGGGAGAGCAAGCAATTCAGACTTTATTATCTAATTTTGAGCTACTGGCTCTACAATGGAGCACAAGACAAAGTGCAAAAGACAAACTGGCTATAAGGAATTTATTATGAAAGTAGACATGAGCACAGCCTGGACCTCATCTGATTAATCATCTATCACAAAAAGCCTTTGGATTGGTTTATATTGTGTTTCACAAAGAGAAAGAGCATGATAGATTACACAGCAAATGTAGAGACAAATTAATAATCCCCTTGATTGTGCATCTGTATGGCAAATATCATCCAACCCAAGATTCCTCACCAATTCATTTAATGCATTTAGCATGCATTAAAATATTTTATGTGATATTTATAGCTTCAGTTGTTTTTGATTTTTTAATTTGCTCAGTCCTTGTAAAGCCCACACAGCCACTGACCTCCTGAAAATAAAACACTCGGACACGGAAGACTGGAAATGTGTCTGCAACGCCCTTAATACAAATCAATACAAGTGAGTCAGCTTCCAAGGGCACCAGACACAGCAGGTAGATGTCCGCAAATTTTTCCAGGGCTGTGTGTGGGACTCTGAGTCGAGGTTTGCCCTTTTGGTCTGGTACATAATTATAATTAAATAATCTGTCTGGGTGATGTGAAATCATGTACACCCCTGACACCCCTTTCACAACAACATGGAGCGAAAGGAGCATTTGGCTGTCACCTGACATTTTCAGAGATTGCTCTGATGAGCTAATCAGCTGCTGAAAAGGGTTACCCTCCTCTCTGTGGCAGAGCTGGACTCTGTCTCACTATCACAGTGCAATAACACAGCCATCCCATTTGTTGGAAACTTAGAGACACAATCCAGTGAAGTTGTTGGCTCATTCTTTAAAAAATTCGACTGACTGGCTCAATTAAGATTTCACACAATGAAAGTACGGGCACTGCATCACTTCATTTTTATCAGAGATGTTTGGTTTATTGATGAGTCTCAGATGAGAATATTGTAATGTCTGAACTGAAAATATGAAGCTGCAGCTGGCAGCATCTGAGAAAGAAAAATGACAATGCTGCAGTGCTATTTAAACTATTTAAAAAGAGTTTTTTTTAAACTAAGGGTGACAGTCAATGAAGATATAAAAATAATGCCCAAAATCTGTCAACTATCTCACAGTTTGAACACAAACCATTACAGTGGAGTTGTTGTCTCTAGAAGTGATGTGTAGCTCAAATTACCAATCACACTTTCTGTTTTTTTGTTTGTTTGTTTTTAAAATAAAAATAACAACAGAAAATAACAGCACTGGTGCATTTAGTTGCCCTGATTTTCTTTTTTCCTTTTTTTTTTTTTTGATTATGTTTGAGGTTGGGACCATGTCTAATGACAGGTCAGAATGGTTGGTGAGAAAACTTAAATGGAAACTCAACCTGTGCATAGTGTCCAGTTTTGAACTCATATTAAAATCATGATTCCCACAGGGTTAGTAAAACCTTCTATATCTGTAATTTCTTATAAAGCTCTTCTCATACTCATCCTTGCACATATTAGAAGAGTATTCTGCTTATCTGTTTGCACATTTTGCCTCGTTACCTCACTTTGTGTGTGTCATGGGAAGGCCTGCTTTGTTCCAAAATACCCATGTGGCTTTAAAGTAATTTTGATTAAAATGTTTCTGAAATTTGAGCAAACTTTGCCTTAAAAAGGTCCTGGTTTTAGGATGAATAAATATTTTATTTTGCTCTCACAGTGATTTTATTACTTTATGGGTGACTGATTATATCCACAACTTTTACTTCAGGTCATTCTGTTTTACCTTAGGTTGGGCTTGTCTGAGTTCTTTACTAACTCTGCTCCACCTTGAAATCATAATTCTGTCCCTGCTGCTTGAGCTTGCAAAGTCAGATGATTGGTTATCTTATTAATTAGTTTAATCCTTTTAAAAAACTGCAGTTTTCTAAGGATATCAGACTATATTTGGTAAGGCATGTGTCATTACTTGATGCCACATCAAGTAACTTTACAATTCTTCCTGACCGCTGATCTATAAGTCCATCAGCAATAACTTTACGCTTCTAAAATACTACAAACAACATCTTTAGCTGCCATATCTTATTTTAAAACGTGTCTTATTTTCAATGCCACATAAAAATGTTCCCTCTTTGGTGAATTTTCTGAGCTGCTGGGATTTGCTCTCTGCCTCTTTATTTCTGGACAAACACACATGACACTCCCTTTTGTATACAAACACCGGCACGTGTCGCTGCCAATTCTGCCATTTGTAAGTGCTCTTCACGTCCAGAAATCAATCTACCCCCACCCCCCACCCCAATGGTGCAGCTGCATGCAGGATATGAATTAATCAGTTTCTTTTCCATTCAAGGGCTCAGGCGCTTCTGTGGCTCATCTCTGACCACTGTTACTTTGAATATCACACCGAGCTGTGCCGCCAGAGCCAATTACAGTTTCATCAAGCAATATGCCTCTGCTTATAACACATCATCTGGCAGCTAAGTGTAAAATAAACTGCTGGTGTGAACCATGTGGATTCTTTATAGTATCACAGTGGCGCGACCGTTTTACGCAATCCCTCGGGGACAAAAGTGAAGGACTTGGATCGGTGGCAAAAGTTTACTCTTTGGCTCACAATAAATAAATACAATTCTTCAATGACTATGAACAGTGACTTTTCTTTTTCTTGCCACCTTTCAAGGACAAATTTATGGTTACATCACCGCTTCTCTGCAGTTTAGGCTACTTCATCTTTGTGCGTTGTGTTTACTTCTACTTAAATGTTGAAACAGGGTAAAATGGGTGTTTCAAATGTTCAAAAATGGGCATATCTAGTGGTCATGGCACAGCAGATCCATATGCTGTACATGTCTTCCAGGTCGCTGGCTGTGGTTAAATGTCAACGTCCCCCACAGGCTTAAAGTAATTTAATTAACGATTATCCGTCATTGTGGGTCTCTGCAGCGCAAGGAGGGCCCAAAGAAACTTGGAAAATTGTGTATGCGTAGCGTGACTTATAAGAACCCAATCCATCATTTTCTAACCACACAGTTGGAGGAATCTGACACTTGTGTAATCATCAAAACCGTTTTCTGTGCGCGGGAGTTGCCAGTCAGTTCAGTGAAGCTCTAACAGTCTTTTCCAAATAGCCTACTCGTGATTGAGATGGCAGCACTCACATCTTTGAACAAATACTTTCTAACAAGGCAAATTATATGTAGCCTACACCCACAGATGTCCAACATGGGTTACGGAGTCGCCCAGATACCAAGGACTAAAATGGATGATTAAGATGGGTAACAGAAGAGATTATACAGCGCTTTAATGCCTTCTTGTTAATTGCCTCATTTGCTTCAACTGAACAAACTCGCGCTCTTTGTGCGTAGTGTGCATGGATGCGCAAATGGTTATGCGGTTATAAAAATACATATTTTCTTTTAACAGATAACAGTGTTGGAAATTTGTACAAAAGGTACTTGGTGGCTCCTCTTTGAGTAATTCAGAATAATCCGAATGCGTAAAATAACAGTCGGGCACATGCGTCTGTGCGTCAGAGCGCATCATTTGTAAAGTTCAAAATTGAATCTGTACCTTCACGGGGCGCTGCTTGATCCCACGCCGACCACATCTGGACAGAGAAAAAGGGGGTCCAACACACGATATATGCCACAACAATCACGAAAGTCATCTTCACGGTGGTTATCTTTGCCTTGGAGATGAGCCTCACGCTGCTCACGCGGGCCAGCGTGTTGCTTTTGGACGTTTTCGGCGTCAGGCTTATGCACTGCTCCCGTTTGGTTTTCAGTTTGAAATTTTGCCATATTTTGAAGCTAATCATTCCGTAGCAAATGCTCAGGATGGCCACTGGGATTATGTAGATGGTGAGGCTCATCCATGTGATATACGCCTTTGCTCCCCAGGGTTTCACGAAGTCGCCCCAGCAGTCGTACACTCCTGACCCGGCTGAGCCAACCTCTCTGAGGGAGAAGATGAATATTTGCGGGATGCTAAAGAGCAGGCTCAACATCCAGGAAACTATGACATAAAACCGGTCTCTTCTCCTGTGCAGAGAACGGAGAGGCTGACAAATGGCCAAACACCGGTCTACGGACATCAACACCAACATGTAAGTGGAGGCGAACATCCCAACGACCTGCAAGTATTTCACCAACCTGCACAGCACGTCTGGTCCGTAAAACCGAAATGTAATGTCCCAGATAAGTTGAGGGAGAACTTGAAAAATCGCAACAACTAGATCGGCGATGCTCAGATGCTTCATGAAGTAATACATGCGGGACTGGCTGTGTTTGGTGGTGTGGATGGCCAGCAGGACGCACAGGTTCCCCGCCAGCGCCAGCAACAGCACCAGGGCGAGCACAGCCACCTCCACCTTTGCCACCTCCTCATTCCGCTTCAGAGGGTTCGTCTTATTCAGACTGCCGGTTCCGTTAACAAGACTTGAGTTTCTCCAGGGTTCGATGAATTGCCAGATGTCACTCTCATTTAAAATACTTTCCATTGCCGCAGCCTGGTCCCGCAGATGCGTCAGGGTCGTGCAGTCACGCAATGTTTCAGGCGCCCGGAGGGTCTTAAGTGTTGAAGTCTACCTCACAGGTGACAAGACAAAAAAGGGTCCAATAGCCTATAACCAGGCTTGATTCATGTTTCACAGTTGATCAAAGAAGGGGATCACGGTTGCTTGGACGTCATCCATCCTTTCTAAATGCAGAGGATGTGTGAGTGAGAGAGGCAAATATTTCTGCTTAACCAACAGAAATGCCTTGGAAAATATAAAAGAAAATAAAGTAAAAAAAAGGCAAGTTGCAGAAGATTACAGTGTGGACATAAAAAAACGCAAAATACCTGTCTAAAATATAATATCACACCTCAATGGCCAAAGGTGAAACCAAAAATCAAAATAACAGCATCTCAAATGATAAACTGTTTGTCCAGAAAATATGTAGGCTACGTTTGCTTTCAAAGTCAAAATCTAAATTCTACAGTGAGGAATGAAAAAAAAAAGCTGCACAAACTGGAAGCTCCTACATCCTCTTTGGCTGCCGAGTAGGAATGGTCAGCAACAGCAGCCCCTATTATATGGTCCCGAGTTCTGTAAAAACAGCGAGGAGCCTCACTCATCCCCACCACTAGGTGGCCGTATGCGCTGTTCATCAGGAGCATCGCTGTTCAGAGCAACTCCCTCAGAGTATGAACCCACACATCTGCTATAAAACAAGGATCCCGTTTTAAGAAGATTATTATTATCAGAGAAGATCCCGGTGGTCAGATCTGATATAGTGCGGCATTGCAATGTTGTTAATTACAAATCTGGAATTAAAAAGAGAACGAAAACAAGAGCGCACACACATCCACATTTGTCAGAAGGTATTTTATGATAAGTTCTCTGATTTACATTCAACAGGATCACATGTGTACCCAGACCTCAGCTTGGAAACAACAATTGCAACAACTATTTTTCTTCTTGCTCAAATTCATTCAAGATAAGACAACTGAGATTAAAACAAATATTACTGTTATGCTTTGGTTTTTGACTCATGAAGGGATGTGACATCATCAAGGCTGCCCTCCTAGAAGCTGATCTGGTTGTAAATGAATCAATGCATATGTTGGAACATAGCATATCTGGGCCAAAGCCTCTCTCTCTCTCTCTCTCTCTCTCTCTCTCTCTCTCTCCTTCTCTCTCTCTCTCTCTCTCTCTGTCT
>JAOWBL010000020.1:1097309-1109764 GCA_028564865.1 Zenarchopterus dispar | reverse complement strand
TTTTTTAATAATATTGTGAATAAGTTGCATTTTTAACACCAACTAAACAGAGTGTTCATCTACAGGACGAAGACCCCTGGATAGTCTACCGGCCCATAAAAGAGTTTAAAAAGCTATAGATAAATCTGGGTAAGGTCATTCACTAGGTTCTATATTTCCAAACTATTAAATCTCTTCTTTTAATTTGTACTTTACATCATGAATACAATATCAACTATATCTACTATTTAACTTGTTTGTAGTTTGAATATTTGTCACTTTTTTTGGTTTTAAATTATTGGGTTTTCAACATTAAAAGAGTGGTGAGAGAAGTGGAGAGACTATTTGGGACCAGCCTTGTAGAGATCACTACAATCTACTGCACCTGCTGCCTGTGGAGGCTGTGCACCATTCCTCATGACCGATCACACCCAGCACCTCACCTCATCCACCTGCTGCCCCCAGGAAAAAGATGCTGGTCCATCCATGCTAGAAGAACTAGACCGGCCCATAGCATCGGCCCCCAGACAGTGAGACTGCTGAATGAACAGCGTACTCTACCTCTCCAGCTCCACCCCTCTCCAACCCCACCCATCTACATCTAACCTCATGTAATAAATATGAACTGGGCTTTGCTGGGATGGATACTCCTCCACATATGACTGATATTTTTCATACTGAACTAAACTATTAGGAGTGCACTTTTGCACTTAAGATGCTCTTGTTTTATTATTTATCTTATTGTTATAACAGTGACGGTAAACTCCTAATTTACTGAAACTTGAATTCTGAAAATTCAATGCTTTGCATAGTGTCTGATTTTGACACCAGATAATGAAATAAAGTAGCCAGAAATTTAGATGTACCACTAGCAAATTTAAATTTGCTTGCAGGTACATCTAGCTACTGTTCATTGGAGCTAATTAAATATACCCAAAATTCATTGGGAGTCATTCAAATCAGTCTTTCCTTGCAGGGAGAGTCTGTGGGCAGGTTTAACACGATAACGACAGAGTAGCGACGTAGTCTAGATGACTAAAATTGTTGACGGCTGCAGCTGAATAGGCTTTAGCACAGACAGTTAGAAATTAAGACATTTTCCTCAAAAATTAAAAAGAAGACAGCATTCAAATCACTCCTTTGGAAGGTAGATGTATTTGCTGTTTTGCCAACAAGCTGTGACAAAAGCTTATTTTACTTTTCAACACAAAACACTATCCTGTTGACTTGTTTCAGTTGCTGTGAATGCGTCATCTTGTTTGTTGCTCTGATTGGTTGTAGCGCTAACCACTTATGTCCAAAGACAGTTTCATAAGCAATCGTTGGTGCTTAAGAAAGTGTCCATAACATCTCCCTTGGTTTGGGAGACACTATAGATCATTTTCAGGCCCTACATCAGCGCCCAACATACAGAGGTTGAAGACAATGTATTATATTGTCAGACAAAAAAGAACTAAAGATTCAGTTGATTAAATACACAATACCAAACAACAAATTTCTGTATGCATTTTAATTCTAATGTAATGCATGAGAAGAATATGCAAGCTACGATTTCCTTTCTTTGGTCAATTTTATTCAAAGCTTATTGGACCAGGAAAATTCCACTGAGAATAAAAATCCCTTTTGCATGAAAGTCCTGGCCAAGATCTGTGTGTAGTGTGATTCTTCTCAGTAATCCCACTTCACAGTGGGCCTTGTGTCCAAAAAACATGGGGGACACACTGTGCAGAGGGAGAAATAACAGACAGACTGACAGCAATAACGTCTGTATGTGTGGCCCAGAGGCTGAATGCTTTTATTTGAAGTCTGGGGCGTGAAAATGCACAAACAGCAGGATGTGCCAGTGTGAAAAAAAAGAGAAAAAAAAAAACAGACGCATCACCTCTGTTGACTTAAAAGAGCCATTACAAATTGTTATGATGCAATACTCAGTGTCAGTATGATACAAATAAAAAACTCCCTTCTTCCAGCTTATCTGACTCACACAGAAACTCACAAAATTCACTTCAATTTTTCCCCCCTGATCTCTGCTTTAGAGCCTGTTTCATGTGTTAGATTTAATTTATTGGTAACTGGAGCTAGCATTTGAATGAAAATCCTTTTAATATGAAGAGAAATTAAAAACTGCAAGCATAATTTCACTTATCGCAGATAAAAGTTAATTACTTTGCTGTTTTTCAGCATTAAATGGCAAAGCAGGGACATTCTCTACATTGTGAATTGTATGTGCAAGGTCCTCCTCCAATCAGCCCATTTTACTTCCATCATCTTGTTTCTGTAATCTCCATACTTCTCATCATCTAGTTTCTATAGGCTTGCTTCCTCTCCTTGTACCACCTGGTACAAGCAGAGACACAAAGAGAGACCACTGCATTTTTTAGTTCTAGCCTGGTACTGGTACTTAAATTAGGTCTGCCGAGGTCTCAGTCTTAAAATATATAACTGAAAAACTTCTCTTGCAAAATGTTTTCTTTTCCCAAAGATTGACATATAAATCTACACATAAACCAAGCTAACAACAGAATGAGCTTCTGGTGTCACTGCTTCCCTGATCTAATAAGAACATTGGACATACTACTGATGGGTTTCCTCATGTGACGACGTGGTAACACTTCACCACAGTATGGCTGATACAAATTTACCTCTTGTGTGCAATTTTGAAGCCCTTTTTTTTCCCCTTTTGCTGCATAAAAGGAAAACCCAGCTGTGATGAAGCACCAGGAGATTGCTCGGCTGTGATCATTTAGCTGACGGACGGTTAGCTCAGGCTGCCTGCTGCTTAGCTAAACTTCATCTTCAGGCCCTTCCAGACCAACTCACAGTCAGTTGCAGCAGTTGGTTGGTACAATTACAGCAAAACGTCTTTGAAATAAAAATGAATATCCTCAGTTAGGTCATTGCCCCGGTCTTTACAGCACTGTCTGGACTTGGACTGGTCTATTGCAGCATCTTGAAACTTTTTACAGCTATTTTATTATAGTTGACACTGTGATTGTGATCAGTGTTCTGTTGCATGATTTAATTTCAGCCAAGCTTTAGCTTAATGTTATTGTCTCACGTTTGACTCTAAGATACTTAGGTATAGGAGTTTGTGATTGATTAAATGACTGAAAGTTGCCCAGTTTTTAACCACCGAAAGTCCGGTGGTTAAAAAAAACCAAACCCCAAATCATGGCCCTTCCGTGGCCATGTTTATGTGGGTATGAGATGGTGGTGCAGATGTGTTGTTTAGTTTTTTCCAGATATGGTGCTATACATTATGCCCAGACATTTCTGCTTTTTTCTACAACTTACAGTTTTCCATAAATCCTGTGGTTTATTCAGATACAACTTTGCAAACTTAAGCTGCGCTGCCATGTTGTTTCTAGAGAGAAAAAGTTTTCTCCCATCAGCCCTTCCAAACAATTTACGGCAACAATTGTTTTTTCTAAAGCTGCTGCTGATATCCTCTCTCCTTGGCACTGTGTTAACACACACCCGAGTGCTATGAATAACACACAGAGGCAAAACTGTTCTTACACATTCATTGCCTTTGATAAGCAGTGCCTCACTGATACACACCTTCTTAATTAAATTAGCTGTAAAGGTATGTTTAACTTTTCCACACACTGTTTACATATTTGGACTTAGTTTTTCTTTAATGAATAATGAAACAATGTAACATGTACTGTAATATGTAAATCAATGTGAAGTTGCATTAAGCTAATTTTAGCACCTGGTAAGGACCAGATTATCTTTCTATTACAGCATATCTGATACATAAAAGCTGAAAGAGGGCGTATTTTCTTGTCACAGCATGAGTTATACAGACATAAACACACACACACACACATGCATGTGCCAACTCAAAGCCACAGCTCAGAGAGAGCCACAGATAGATCAAAGTTAGCGTTCTTGCCCACGCCCTGTTCAGCTCTAATAACGGTGCTTGAAAAAACTTGCAATTGCTGAGTCAGAAACTAACTTAATTATCAATAGAAGGGGAACACGTAAAACAGCCGTTCTACAATTTTTTCCTTAAACTCAATTATAAAATGTGTTCAGTAGGGGGAAAAAAAGGGAACCTTGGTAGCACAGAGGAGATTTGTTGTATCTTGAGTGTAAGAAATCAGTCCTGTTCAAACAAGCAGTGGAGTGAGTGTGATAATTAGGCTTCATCCTAGGAGGGTTTCCAGCAGCTGGTGATCAGCATCTGTATGCATCAACGGCTCTGAGGTGACACAGACTGCAGCATTCACTGCAGAGGTTTACAGGGAGCAGGGAGGGCGTATCCAGCAAATCCAGCGAGCGAGCAACTGTGATGCAACACACAGTAAGAGATGTGAGAGGTCATATCCTGACAGGTCTTGTTTCCCGGCATACGCAGTCATCTGTACATGTGTGACTCCCAATCCTAATGTAAATTCTAATAATTAGATCATTTAAGAAAATTATCATTCTTGCAGTTCTGTAAAGAGCCATTAACAGATGAACAACAAATCTGAAAAAGAAAAATAAATTGGGTGGGATTTTTCTGTTGATAACCGGTTCTTGGCTCCGAATTTAGGTTAGAGTCATGGGCTATTTAAAGGGGGTTAATTAAACCACGGCTCTGAGTGTGCTTTGTTTTCTTGGGATGCTTAACTTTGCAAATTCGTTGGTACCTTTCCAGTAAAGGAAAAAAATTGAAATGGCCCCTGAAATAATTTGAAACTGACAAAAGTAATAATAAAAATAATTTGCTGAGAATCAGCTAATGAAAACCAGGTATTGCTTTTAATTCTGGTCAAGCAAAATCATTAAAAATAATAATAATAATAATAATAATAACTAATGAAACTAGCCTTGACAAAAAAACATTTGTACCCCTTGAAAAGATATATATAATATAATCATTTACAATAATTTGATCATCGTCACATAGTAAAGCAAACTGTCCCACAGGTGTCTTCAATCTTCAGTCAGTTTGACTATTTAAAAGGGTGAAATGTCTTTGTTCTGCTGTGTGATATCATGATGTACACGACGCTGAACATAGACTGGAGAACGCAAAACAGAGAGTTGTCTGAGGAAATTAGGAAGAAAATTCTAGACAATTATGCTAAAGGTAAAGGCTAGAAGATAATCTCTGAGCACTTTCATGGTTCCTGTGACAGAAGTATACTGACTGAGGTAAAATACAGTTTACAATGGGACCTGAATTGATCTTTGATCTGTGGATAGCTTTTGTTGTGAACCAGTACTATTTAAAAAAAAACTGCAGAAATAAAGTTGTGTGGGATCTCTTGAGGTGAGTTGACCTGTAACCAAATGGGGTAGATGCTGTGAAGTAAAACAAGTGCACTTGTAAAGAAACTGCAGCATCTGTAACTGTATCTGGAATCCCATCGGCCAGGACTTTTGATCGACTGTATTGCAAATATCTGTGAGTGAACAGAGAGAAATGACCAGAAGTTTATAAAGCATAAAGGAGAAGAGTTCAAACAGGCAAGCACGAGATTTGCAGATCCAAGAGAGACTCTAACAGCAGAAATGCATTTTATAGGTGAAGCAGAGCTGATCTCAAAGCAACCAGAGGCTTTTTTAAATGTGACCGCATTTGCCGTTTTGAGGAAAAGCAGTTCAACATCTAAGTTTGAAAACAAAGAATCCTCCTCAGCGACTGAAAATGACACACTGTTTGGTTAATAATAGTAATATTCTTCCATAATTGGTGGTTCTGCACAAAATCAGAGTGAATTACACCGTGGCTAAGATAATCTGACCAATTCCTAGTTAGATGGTTGCATTTCTTTTTTTCACCTTCTGAACAAGGTTCATTTAATATTTATTCATTTTTCATCATTTAATCTTCATACAAATAAAGAATATACTGGAGAGAAACTTCATAGAACCTTTGCATTTTTAAGGCTCAGAGCTGCAAGTAAAAATAAGCAAAGAAACTTACAGACTTCTTTGAAATGTTTGACATGTATTTGCCAAAGCCATCTTGTAAGACTTTTACTTTTTCACAAGAGGTTCCAAGACTATAAAGAAGTGGTGATTACATTTTTATGGGATTCTTATTTATGATATGAATCATTCGAATCAGTTTGAATTTGTGTATTAAAAGATTATTCACATTGTTAGTCTCTCTTTAGTTGGCAACAGCATTACTGCTCTGGTTGATAAAGCTGTATGTAATAGTTGTAGCATTTGAAAGATAAGAGTTTTACAGACTGCCACCTGTGAGTGGCTGCTTGTTATGCAAACCACAGGGATATGTAACCTTGATTTATTTGCTGTTTACCAAATTATGTCAGGTTTTTTTCCCTCATGTCTGCAAATGCAGAGTACCCAGTTCAGCTCTGAAAGCAGTTTCTTCCAACATCACAAGTCCCAGTATAAACCCTAGATATACACTTGAAAATAGGACAACTCATGATGTATACTAACATGAT
Organism: Zenarchopterus dispar; assembly: GCA_028564865.1. Lineage (NCBI taxonomy): Eukaryota > Metazoa > Chordata > Actinopteri > Beloniformes > Zenarchopteridae > Zenarchopterus > Zenarchopterus dispar. The sequence continues at coordinate 1,103,366 of JAOWBL010000020.1, read as the reverse complement.
TCGTGTCCAGAAAAATCAAACTAGACATGATACCTTTGTCAACTTCTTTTTGTCGTCTACAACCTTTCCCCACAATCAGCCAAAGCTCATTCATTTCAGTTGATAACTTCCAGTTTTCTCCAGCGCTGCCTGAAAATATTTTGCATAAATTATTCACTGACTTGCAATAAATCCACCTGCTAGGACGACCAGAGTCATCCATTTATACTTTCAAATGTTAAAACGGCTACCTGCGGGCACCTGGCGTTTCTCCGTCCTCAGCTCTGGCAAAGGAATCCATACAACAACACATGCAAACAGTGAATGTGAAGGAAGCTTCGTAAGCAGAGTACCGTTCACCTACAGGAAAACCTGCAAGGTGAAAACGGGGTCCCAGTGTTTGGATAAGACCTCAGTTATCCCTGCTATGTGCTGACAGTGAGCCAGATGTTGCTCACACTAGCAGGAGTTGTAGAGCTTTGGGCCAGGAGGTCTCAGCTTCATTTTCCCCAAGCTGTTTTCAATATTTTGTAATTGTGCAACAGCCAGACAGCTTACCAAGACAACATCAGAGCTTGCTAACGCTAACCAGGGCACAGAGGTCAAACTGTCAATGGACCAAATGTAAATTACGCACACTGCAGGACTGCAGGTAAGTTATATAATCCAGGGATAGTCACCGTCTCTAATGTGAAAAACCTGAATGTAAATAATGTTAATAATACATTATGTAATAATATTTATGATACAATTGTCAGTATGCAACTAATCTTACACACAATGAAGGCACGGTGAGTTAATAGGGTGGTTTTTTTATATCAAAGGAAAAATAATACTAATCGCTCATAATCTTTTGATGGCAGTGCTACTGATATTTTTAAAAATGTGAGGGGAAAACAGCGGGATTGCACATTGCTTTATTTTATTATTTTGCAGTGATGGATTAAGTAGTGTTCATCACCCCCAATATCTCAATCCATGCCTAATAAATAGGGATTGATTAGATCAGAGTCTACACACCCAAAAAAAAAGTCTTTTGTCATTAAAAGTTATCGTTTATCATTAAAAGTTATCGTTATCATTAATAAAGCGTTGGAAGTCTTCATTGTGAGAGCTGACTGACTGAAAGGCAATAAATGACAAAATCCCGCCTAATCAGTGCACTTTGAACCTGAATAACATTTCAGGAGGAATTTAAGGACACACCCATCTGTGTGATTGCTGCAGTGAATCACAGATTAAATAAAGAACCCACAATTGTTAAAAGAAAGCAGAGAGTTGGAATGAAACATCTTCTTCGCCATTACATGCCCATATGACAGCACAACCTCACAGGAGGGTGGCAAGACTTACTGTGAGGCTGAGACATGACTGAGATGAGTCAGACTCTGACAGGCAGGTCAAAAGCATTTTGAAAATAGGAAAAACGCAATGAGAAAGCTTTGGACTGACCAGCTTCTCATGCAACTACATCCTTGAGCTACACCTTCCTAATAACACCACGGCAGGACAATGTAGACCCCAGGTTACAACAGAGAGGAGATGAAAGTATTTCCTCAGCCAATGAACGCTTACAGATGACTGCTTAAAGCTTGTTTTTCCTCGAGATGCTGAGATGTTTTGTGCACCCACGAAAAGGAAGCAGCAGCAGCTAACAAGCATGGAGGGACGATAACTTCACTGACCTTCTTGAACAAGCGGATGACGTCCTCGCTGATCTGGGCCAGGCGCACAATAACGTTGTTGGTGTAGATGTCACTGAGTGTGGCATGATCTCGGCTCTCACGTCTTGTCTGGCTGAGAACGAGATACCAGCAGTTTACAGAGGACAGCAAGTGCTGGTCTTTCCTGAAATAGGAAAAGAAATACACGACCGTTAAACATAACTTACAATGAATCTCACACAGGCTAAAATTTTCATTTCACACCTCTTTTGAACATATTGTGTTTTCACTTGCTCCAGTGAGAAGTGAATTTCAACACTGTGGGATAAATAAAGTTGTATCCTACATATCTCCAGGTTTTTCAAGTTTTCAGTTAAATCACAGCACTTTTTGGTCATTCTGCCATGTCCCCACCCCAACTTTTTTAGATCTATCCTAAAAAAGTTGTTTCAGTGTGTTCAGCGTCCATGCAGTTGTGACATCCCGACCTCATGAAATTCCTGATGCCTCCTTGTAAGACTGTTTCTGAAAGTGGGCTCGATGCACTTCTTTGTTATATAAATGTTTTACTGGCAGATGCATTTACATAGCATCTACGCAACTTTTATAATCAAAATGGACATGGACATCTCACCTTCTAAAATATAGAAATTTTACATTTTCAGATCTCTGTAGTGTGATCCCTCTGTAAACATGACTAAACATCCTTACAGATGAATTCAAATGCACATGAAAGGTGCAAACATGTAAAAGAAAAAAGTAGTAATTTCCATTTTTGCCACAGAGACAATTTCCCTGATCCCCACCCTCAACCCCCAGCTCCTTTCTGTCCACCGGTACTCTCCTGCTAATAGGAATACATTTTTAACGTTGGTGACCATAATGATGCGGAGAGTCATGAGCTCTGATTGCTGTATAATCAGATTAAACTGCAGCTGCCTTAGGTGTTCTCAAATAAAAGGTCCAAGACACACTGACCACCAACCAGACACATACACACACAATAGTGTTAAACCCATACATTTGTCTGGATTGTTTCTGAGTATTAATCAATCAGCCAACCTGGAAGGAGGACAAAGAGGTCAACGGAGAAACGAGAGCAGGGTGGGGGGGATTAGATTCCACTGTGGAGCAGAAAAGAGGGATATGCAGAGCAAACATCAAAGACCACCCCCTCAGAGAGCTTCCATAATGTTAATCATCTAATGAAAGCAATATGAAGCCACTCCAGAGGGCTTTTACCGTTACCTAAACTCTGCCGTCACGCTGACAGGATACAAACACCAGCACATCATCTTCAAAGAATCCGAGTGAAGCAGAAAATGTATTTGTGGTGAACTTCATCTGGTCACTTAATTCTTGACTATCGTCTTCAGCTCTGAGCACCGTGTTTTGAGGTACAATTTGTCATGAATTTTTTTAATTCTTTTTTTTTTTTTAAACGTAACAAGGACAGGGTATGAATTCAAGATATTTCATGTTTAGTCTCATCCACTTTATTTTATTGGTTATTTTACAGAACGTCTGAATTTCAGACCTGCAACACATTTCAAAACAACAGCAGTATTAAAAAATAAAATAAAATAAATGAAAAATAATGCTTTTATCTTGCAGACAATGTCAACAGGTGACTGTATTCATGATTTGGTACAGAAGCAGCATCCATATCAACACGGCTTAGTCTTTAGGGATAAAGTGGATATGAGGTTTGTGTACAAATGGGTGAAAAATCATGAAATGTTAAAAAAATAATCTTGCTCAAGGAAATATTAAGATGGATTTGCACATTTCTCACTCTAAGATGCATAATACATTTGAACCATTCAAGAGATGTGGAGGAATTTCTGTGCGTAAAAAGTAAGGATGCAAGCCAAAATAAACCCTCAGATGATGTGGTGTGAATGCAGAAGATGATGAAAAAGATGAAAAAGACCATCTGTTATCAGTGAGTCCAAAAGCCAAGCTCAGTGATGGTATGGCATCGTATCGATGCCCTTGGCATAGGTCATTTACACTTCTGTGATGACAGCATTAATGCAGGAAAGTGGGATGAGATTTTAAAAACACATGTGCCCACATTTCTGCCTTAAGGATCTTCATGGTTTGTCCCATCAGAAAACTTCTAGAGAATTTTGGAATAAAAGCAACAACTCCAACAGAGGAGAAACTGGACAAAACAGCAAACAAAATGCTTCATCATTTCATATCCTTCTTCTCAAAACGCCTTTTAAAGTGCTGCAAAAGGAAATGCCGACATTACAAAGTGATAAAAACTTCACCGCTTCAGTTTTTAAAAGAATGTTTTATGGGCCTTAAATGCAGGAATGGATGTAAGCTAACTAATCAAAGGAAACCGATGAGATAAAATGTGAACCATCTTGGGTTCATACTGTGTGCAAAGAAATAATGTAAGAAGGATTGTTTTTTTCCATTTTCTTTTAATAAGTATTTTCCAGCTTGTTTGATTTTAGAGCCACTTCTAACCTCCTCTGTGATAACCTGCTCCTAAAGCATCACCGTCACTTATTTTGCAGCAGTTTTGCTTGATTAACCTGTCTGTCTGTATGGGATACAGCTCATTAGAATATAATTAGCGCTTTTGGTTGAGAGGTTTAGGAAACAAGCTCCTCTACTCTCAATTAATCCCTAAACGTGGTCAGAGATCCTTCATTTCAGACCAAAATCAGTCCAACTCCCACTTCAGCCCAGTCTCTTCTTCATCTTTCTCAGCTCCTCAGCTTCCTAATCAAGAGTTATACTTTTTTTCCCACAAACACAAGGCCTTGGCCCTTTTCGGATGATTTAAAGAGCCTGTGGGTCTGTGGTCCCAACAATAACACTCAAGCCACTTTTCCTGCAGATTAATGGGTGTTTAACTTGACAGGCTAATGCCGCAATGAAATTACAATGTCTTTTGGAATTTTAAACTTTGTTTAAAATATGCCTTAACAGCATTTGATCTGTAAACTCAGAAACCACGAACTGTTCATTTACATGTCGACAACTAAATAATGCCAACATGCTCGTAGTGACGTCTCAACTGTAATAATGTTTAGCAGGTTTAAAGTTAACTGCATGATGGTGCAATGAATACAAAGTTTTGTTTAAAGAAAAAGTAATAAACAAAATGATTTTAAAATCTTTTTTAACCTAATGGGTTTTTTTGTTTGTTTACTTTTCTTAGAAAATTCCCCATATTGTCCTCAACGTTAAAAACAAACAAAAAAACACTACAGATGTGTGTTCAGAGACACCGGCTACTCTTACAAGGAGAACTAAACCAAGGCATGAGAAAGTCTAATAATGGAAGAACACAATTTCTTAATATTCAGGACTAACTCCTTGGAGACAAGAAAGGGAATGGGACAAAGGACACAAGATCTCTTGTTCCCTCGCTCCTGCCCTCATTTCACAAGAATTAGGAGCAGAAGGTCGTTAATTAGGCCCAAACACTGTACCGGCAGCATCTCTGGGAGCTGAATCTGTTAACACAGGACCGATGCAGCTCTTGGGCTTGTTTTATGGCACTGAGATACTACCTTTCCTGTGTCTATCGAAGACTATCCATCACAAAAGACAAGACCCAACAAAATTCAGTCCTATATCTTTACTTTGTTCCCACATCCCCCCTGGTATGGAGCAAGTACGTACGAATGAATCAGTATTATGCTCAGAATATCATTAACTTGCTAAAATAAGGTAAACTGCAAGCTCTGAGAGTCCCTTGAGAAGTGTGAAGAAAGAAGGAGACAAATGCTGTTTTCTATCATCCATGTCATCCCAGTTAAGCATCGACATTTCGCATTTTGTATTTTTGTTTTACAGTGTCTTCTCTTCCTCACTACCCCTGTGGGGCTTCTACATCCATTCAGTATAACCAGTGAATACTCGGAAAATCATGAAGAAGATAAGACAGAGTTGGTGGATGTGAATGGTGAAACAAAAAGTGCATGGTTTCAGAGCAATGTGATAATCCCTCAATTCAAGGATAAACAGATAGCAAGCTGCCCCCATAATGAACATGCCTTGAACAACTCAGCTTCGCGCAGAACAGCGTTGGTTCTTTCATTATAGCTGCATTCAGTGTCACCATTTAATCACCCAGAGCCTCAGATGTGTCTGAGCCAGGATTTCCAAAAGGAAGTCTGTATTTATCAAACCATGACTTGGCTCTGTGAAGGCCTTTAATCCTCTCCACACTGCCTGCCTCCTGCTTATCAATGAAGCAGCTAAGGAAAAGGAGAAAGAGGCAAACAATTTCAAAAGGCAAGGGGCACATGGGCACTTACTGCTAGCTTTGCCATTCAAATTTGCTTTGCCCTCTTACACAAGAAGGGCTTCAATATGCTGCTCTGCTGATTTCAACATCACACTAACAGCATTTGATATTGCACAGCTGCAGAAACAGAGTACG
>JAOWBL010000020.1:1050137-1093598 GCA_028564865.1 Zenarchopterus dispar | reverse complement strand
GTAAAACAAGTCTTAGTCTCTGTTCCTGCTTAAATGTGTTTATTTTCTCCAAGATTTTATGAACCAATGCCCCAGTGAGAATAAGGAGAGAAAATGTAAAAAATACAGAAGAAAGCCGTAAAATAATTGTGCTTAGATAAAATAAACTTTAATGTCACGTCACAACACTTTATTCCCTAGAACTATCAGTGACCAGGAGAAGCCTCCTCGCAGATCAGCAGCAATATAAAGACAAAAAAAAAAAAAAAAGAGTTGTTAAAAGTGAATATATACTGAGGCTCCACGCCAGGCCAGTAAGATGACCTGTGTCTGTGACCTCTCATAAATGTCCAGGCTTGAATTTACAGTGAGATCAAACTGGTTTAATGAGAAGGTAATGGAGACCCCCGCTTGGATTAAGCAGCAGCGTAACATTTCTCCTTAAGAGGAACCTGACACCTCCGGGCAGACTGCAAACCCTTCATGCCTGTGGGAGCCACAAGCAAAACTTGATTCCTCTTTGTAGTGCTGTCATCAGCAGTAACGATGTCTCAACTCAAGAACTTGTGAAGAGAGAAACGCCTCATCCACAGAGCAAAAACAGAACAATCCAGATAGAGCTATCGAAAGCAGGACAAGCGGTGAAGAGGAAGGAAACCTCTGAAGTCAATATGCTTTGTTTATCACAAACCCAAATGTATTTTGATCACCTCAGATCTTGAAAAGATGAGGATCAGGCGACGTCAACTAAAAACCTCAGACGTGAATGTACTCAACAACCAGTGTGGTGATCAGCAACTGAACGGGAAACTAAACTGACACAAAACTTAACAAAATGCACAAGGTCAATAAAGTCCCAGAAGTCAAAATGAAACACGGAAGAAACAGGCAAAAAAAATATTCATATGAAAAAAGTCATAATCAAAACAAAGAATAAAAGATCAAATCCAAAACTCATGCGCCATGCAGTGAATTTACTTGGAAATTGTGCCTCCTGGACAAGAAATAACTTCCTTGTAATTTTATGGTCATTTCTGTCTCCAAACATCTTACATTGAAACAATAATGTGGAAAACATGAACTTTCTAATGAAAGTCGCAGCATGTTGCAACATCCTTCTGTTACAGCATGAGTCACTGTAAGTTTTAAACCCCCCGAAAACAAGGGCAGGATGAAGTTTGGCAGTGACACGCTACAGGCAGATGAGCTGCTAACTGAATGGTAAAACCACACAGGCTGTGTTTTCATACTGCAGAGGGTGTAATTTGGTCAGCCAAGCCCTCGTCATGAATAAATGCGGGCTCTGATTGCCGGGGGAATAGAAATGTAGTGCAGGGGAGCCTTTGTGATGTCGTGCCGCCTGGCCTCAGCCCTAAAAGGCATGCTTCACTCTGTGGTTAACCATTGTCCCGGCCCTCTTCTTTACCCAGAGGCCTCCCTTTCTCTTTCCCAGCTCTGGGAGCTTAAATTCCCATTGAAAAAGGAGCTCTGAACCAGACAACACTTTACTACATCAGTCCTGTCAGGAATGTCTAGCGCTGCCAGACATGCAGGGGCTTTTTTTTTTTTCTTACTCTTTTTTTAATAGAAAGTCAAAGCAAACCAGGAGAGATTCCTGAGGAAAATGTTACACCAATGTGCATGAGTGACAGGGCGGACTTTTGAAAACATTTTTCCTACAAAAAGAAAGAGAAAAAGTAGGCAACTGAATAATCAGCTGCAGTGATACGTTTGACACATACAGTTGTAAAAAAAATAGGTCACGCACAGCAGAAGTGTGCCCTTCCCTCTGAGACAGCACGAGCATTTGGAGCATTATTCTCCAAGTATTCCCAGCTCTTTGACAAGCTCCATTCGCTGCGGTTTGTTCAAAGAAAGGGACCCTCTGTGGTTCTTTTCGATCTCTGAGGAAGAGTATTGTGAATATAGGCCTGCAGGAAAACCGATGATGACTGTTCATCTTTTTTAACGTTGACAAAACAAGTTATGTAGCACATTAGGTTTGCATAAAGAGGTTTTTCTGATCGCCATAACTGTCCAAGCAATATTTGCTACCAAGAGAAGAAATAAAAGGACTGTAATTTAAATTAGTGATAAAGTACTCGTAAAACACAGCTTTTGAAAGGTTCAACAAATCAAATGGTTCTATGGCTGCTGAATGGATTCTTGTTAACTAAAGTAACTTATCTTCTTTTCTGTTATTATAATGTATGATAAATGTGCTTTAAACTTCAAACTCATCCTTTTTTATGTGTGTTAATAAAATGACACATGCAACCCTCGGTATGAATAAGCATCAGTGGCTTTTAGTTAGGCGGTTTAATGATCTGTTAGGATTGCCTGGAATTCAAAAGGAATCATTCAATTCACTAAAAAAAAGGCTTGTGTAGTTTTTCATGCAATAGGAACAGAAGATTAGCATTTCAAACAGAGTGTGTGGCTACTCTGTTAGGGGAGTGATAGGCAAGTACCCCAAACCCCCAGATTCAAGTGGGATTATCTGGGCAATCGTCCAAAAACATAACTCATCTACTTCAAAGTGAGCAAGTTAAACCTTTAATATTTATACCATGTTGATGTGCTACCTCTTTGTAGTGATGGAGCTGTCTCTTTTTCCTATTTTCTCCCTTTGAGTAAGAGCAGAGGGGTCTTGTGACAAAAAGGCCAAAGGAGGGAGTGGGTTGTTCATGTGGGTATGAGTGAGTGGGGGTGGGTGGGTGGGGGTGACTGGAGCATCTGAAGTGTGATCAGAGTCTGGTGGGATCAAACAAATGAGGGCTGCTCTTCTAATTCCTCTTTTGAGGGATGGCTAAATTTGCCTTTTCAAGTTTCATAACATCCTAATTGAGAGGACAGAAAACATAACGGCCAAATGAAAACAATTGTTTTGATTGTGTTGTGTAACAAAACCTAACTGGAAGTTTTTCACAAAAGCCTGGTAATATATGAAAACATTAATATTCTGTAGTATACATACCTGTATTATATAAGTACTGTTTGTTTTGATTTTTTGTTTTCTGTTACCATATAATGGCTCTGATTTCTTTGATTTGTACATTTCCTTTTAAACTTTCCTCCATCTAACGATTTAGAAAAATGAAGTTAAATCTCCAAATCTACAATATTACATTTCTAATCTGTTTCTTTTTACATCAAAGAAAATATAAAGTTAAACATTTTTCTTTTTGTTGTAATTAAAGGTTGCAGTATTTAAGTTATTGTGAACACTTTATGTTTCTACTTTATGCTTATTACTGAAATCATATGTGGTGGCGGTGGAATCCTGAATGTATAAAAAAGAAAGTTGCCGAACATGTAAACATAATGGACAACACTGGTCACCATCTGTTGAATATACTTTTTAAAAAAAAATATCTTCAGTGGGAAGCTTCTCCAGATCTACTGCAATGAAGAACTGAAGGCCAATCCTGGCCACCAAGATAACTTTTTACAATAACATTTCATCTCAAATCTATTCAGTTTTAAAGTGCTACATAAATTCTTTTAACAGAAATGAGGGAGTGGGATTTTTACAGTCATGTGAAAAAGAAAGTGCACCCTCTTTGAACTCTAAAAAAATAAATAAATAAAAAATCAGGAAATCACAGCTTGTGATGAAAAAACAAGGCAGCAGACTTTAGGTTTGCATATTGCATCAGAACAAACCACTAAGCATGAGACTTCTGGAACAATGTCCTTTGGACAAACAAGTGGGGGACATTTGACCATAATGCACAGCACCATTTGAAGAAAACAAAAAAACTGCAATTTAGCACAAATATCTCATACTTAGTATCAAACAGCACAGTGTTGAAGTGAGGATTATTTGGGCTGTTTTTGTACCCCACAGCACCTGGACAATTTGTAATAACTGAGTTGACCTTGAGCTCTTCTGTATACCAAAATATTCCCAATTACCTGTAAGGCCATCTGAGCAGCTACAAAGTAGCTGAAACTGGGTCATGCAACAGGAAAATGATCGCAAACCCACCAGCAATCCAACAAGAGATGGGTGAAAAAGAAAAGACTCGAGGGTTTATATTGATTTGTTTTATATTAAACTTTTCACAACTCTCAAAGGTGCGAAATAGAATAAAACTATGATTTTTTTTTCTTGTTCCAAGATGACTTTCTCTCATAGCATCTCTATGCAGATAGATCATCTAAACTCCAAACACAGATCATCTTAGTCCATGCATTTATCAGGACTTGGAATCGGCCTTGCTGAGCGGGCGCATTGTCTACACATTTCAGGTGTCTTTCAAACGGCATGTTCTACAAGTGCACATTTAAGTAAAGTTTCCCCATAGTTTGGCCAAAATGCGCATGAGTTTTAGCCCTATATTTCTCCCTAAACATCCAGCAATCATCTGTTAATGCTCTGTATGGACAGCTTTATTGTGACATATTTATGACAAGCACTCCACATTCCTCAATTGAACCTTTCATCATAGTTTTTGTTGCTGCTTTATATGGTACACCTGCTCCAGAAGGTGACCAGGTCTTTGTCATTACTGGACATGCACTGAAATCACAGTGGACACTTAAGACCTTGTAGAACAGGAAAAGGAAAACCTCGGAAAACAATGGTCGGATGTTGGAGATCTCTGAACTTTGACCCTCACAGACAGAATCGTGTACTGGCAGCTGTGTGTGTGTACTAAAAAAAAAAAAAAACTCTGTTGAATAAAAGTGAACAAGTCCAATGTCTCCGTAAGTGTCTGAAAAAAGTGTTGACAGCGCATAAAAAGGCAGATCAAATGAGCGCTATTCTCAATGCCTGACCTTATAAAGCTTGTGAGGAGATATTTGCATGGGCTTGCACATTGGCTGCATTATGTGAACTGGATACACTTCTGCATTTTTCTCTAGCCTTTTTTTAAAGGTTGCACTGGCATTTTTGTTCCCACAAAGCACAGTTGAGAGCATCTGTATCAGAGACTTCCTATGGCTGCTCTGCCTGACTTCCTGTTGGCCTCCCAAGAAAAAAACTGCAGCAAAATGATTTACAGATACAGTTTAATATTTTTCAAGTTTTACTGGGCCTGTGCTCAACGGTTAAAGCTCCAGGTTACCAAAGGTCATGGGTTCAAGCCCCCACACCATGGAAGTGCCATTGTTTGGCACTTGATCACTTAACCCTGCTGGGGTACCACAGTCTGCCTGACCTCAGCTTCCTTGCAAGAAGTCATATGCAAAAGAAGAATTTCCCTTGTGGGATTAGTTAAGTAAATCAAACGCCAGTTATATAAAATCAAATCTGACTTAAGGAAGTGGGTAATGCCCTGAAAAAGCTCTGTTTCAGTCGCCTTCGTCTTTTAATGCTTGAGTGTGAGAATAGTTCATTGTGGTTTAGCATATGTCTCATGACCTGGACTGACAATAGACACTTTACAACATCACCTCACAGAGCAGCAAGACACAGCAAACTTTTACAGACTCCATTTGTGAGCTAAAGCATCCAACAGAGGTCCACCTGAACTAAAGACCTGGAGATCTGACCCATGACCCTCACAGCTTTGGATTTACTTTTAAAGCAGCACAATATTACTTGCAATATTTAGCTCTATGGGTCCCCCTATAGGTATGGAGGTTAAGTTATTTTATTATCATTTTCTCTTCTGACATGTCTCTTAGCCACCTCTGCCATGATGTCCACTGTAGCTCTATAAGCTCCTTTCATCACTGTTGATGTGTGACATTGAGTTGCAAACTGATACGCAGATGTTGAAAGGAACAGCCAGGACTGAAGACCAAAGTTACTTTCACTAGACCAGGTTCCAAGTATTTTAAATATCATGTGCATTACAGTTGTGGCAACAAGCAGCAGACTGGTGGTAAAATCCAAAGGTGCAACTGACTCCATCTGAATCATATGTGTCATTCATCATTGAGAAAGTACATGAGTTCTTTAGAGAGATAAAACTGGATTAGTCCTGCCGTTTCAGAAAGAGACATAATAGAAAGCTTTACTTGTTTCTACCAGCTTTCTCTGAAAAATGACCATGGATTACATATCTGGCTTTTGCCACCTTGGGTTTTCAGAGGATGAAATGACTGTCAAGGGACAGATCTGACTGAGAACCAGAGAACTATACACGTCTACATTGATTTTTCTAATGTTAAGCACAGTTTCCTTTGACAACACAACTAAACTCGATAACTAGATGAACATTTAACGGATAACAGAAATGAGCGAACTAGTATTTCCCAGTTCTATGTGGATCTAGGTGGTAACTCTTTACAAGAATAATAACATTTTACAAACAAAAGTTGGGCTCTGTTTGGTTACGGTCATTATATCTCGAGCTCTCTTGATGCTTTTTTTTTTTTTTTGCTTGTTTTGGACCCCAGGAAACCTCTGATTTCTATTCTTTGTTCCTTCATGTTTCCCAGATAAGCAGCTGCTCTGAGGCCACTGGTTTACTGAGCTGGTAATTCTGAGTGAAAAAGAAAGCCAACACTTTCATGTGCACAAACCAGCACTTGCTCCTGCTTGCAAGATTAACAGGGTATTTGTGATAAAGGCCTGGATGCCACATGTTTTCTGAAAAAACACTGTGACGCAGATGACCCACAAGAGAATTGAAATGATCTAGGAGGGTTCCCCCACTGTTCAACTCAAACTCAACACAAGCTCCTTTCTCAGAGAAGGACAACACCACATTTAATTACAATTCAGGAGGCATCCGATTTACGTTTAGTGCACCTTTATTAAAGGAAGCCCTGTGAAAGATGAAACTTTGGTATTTTTTTCAAAGATGTTTGGATGCACTGGTTCAGCAGTTAACTGCTAGCCTGATGCTTAGGGAGGGCCATGTGACATATTTTCACAATGAGTACGAGAAAGAATGAGAGTGCAGTGAATGAGAGGATTTGTCTGCAGAGCATCCCGAGGCCAGCCGGAGAACCCAGGCTGCACAGGGCAGCAGGCTGTCTGAGGACGATCAGGCGACATAAGTTAATTACCCACCAGATAATAAAAATAAAATGTAATTTTTCATATGGTGAATTTGATGTGCATGTGTAAATAAGTGTCAGAAGAACTCAGCAAGACAATGAAACTGGATATCGTAGACAAAAACAAAAAAACAAAAAACATCTCAGATTCAGTTGCGATGAATTTTCCATCTTAACCAGCCTCAGAAGGCAACAAACTCCAAATCGAGGTCTCGTTTCACCATGAGCTAAGACACACACGCACAAACCAGACAAAAGCAATTCTGAGCCAAATTTCTCTAACCTAATCCCCAACTGCAGCTCTGCAGCATCTCCGCTCTCCACTGCAGAGCCAAATTAGTGTGAAAAGAAGACACACAGACCTTGATTCTCTCTCCCTGTCTCTCAACCGAGTGTCATAATATAAGTCCCAGTCGAGGAACTAATCCCCAACTCTTCTGCTCCGTCTTTATCCTCTAATGATTAACACCATTTTCGATTCATTTGCTGGGCATGCTCTGGATGTTGCTGCAGGTCCCTCTCTGTCTGCATCTCACTGACCTCTCGTTACTCCAGTCTGCTGCAGCACATGTGTTAAAAGACAAGATAACACGAGCTAAGCCCAATCAATGACCGGGAAGAGAGGCACCAACGGAGAATCGTACAGCAAGATGTCAGCTGTCAGTTTCCATGTCGGTTCTCGTAATTATCAACTGGTTTATTGGATTTTCCACCGGATGTTCTGTCTGCTAAACTAAAAATCAATTCAACCTGGGGAAAAAAAAAGTCAACAGATCATCTTGTCTTGTGCATTATTTTCACTACCTTGTGGTGTAATGCGGTTCAACTCTATTTTCAGTTAAATTGAGTAGGCTACTCTCTACATAGCTGTTACTGTGTAACAGAAGGAATGTTGATAATGACAGGCAAAAGCCTCATTTAACCCTCCTAAAGTGATAAACATAGAATTACGCACAAGGAAAACACATGATGATGATAAAATAGATATGCTTCCCAATAAAATGCAATATAAACTTTCCCAGACCTCCTGATCACTTCCTCACTGGTACCTCATAACACATAAGGAAGCCCAAGAGTAAGCTTCACAAACACACCCAGCTGTCTATCGTTTGCTGCATCCGGGAACCCAGCTTTATAGGACCAGCCTAGTGTCTCCATGGAAACATGGGCATGAACCAGCCCCAGGGGAGTAGCTTATTGGAGGAAAGGGGGGGTGATCTGATGGATGAGAATAGGTGGCGCATTGACTGAGGAAACATGTGCCAGTGCATGCACTGGAGGGAATTTGAAAAGCTGATTAATCACAGTGCAGCAGCATCTGATTAAAGCAATTAAACTCATTTTTATATGTTTTTCTGAGTCCAAAAAACAAAATATCACCATTTCACAAAACAATGCTTCCATATCTCTTCTTTTTTTCAACATTTCTGTTTAAGTGGCATGTGTGGACCTCTGAAACACCTGCAACAATATCAGTGCAGCACATTTTTTCAATAATCAAACTGAGAGCATAGACAGACAGACAGTTAGGCTTCAGTGAGGCTTTTTGATGATTGTCAACCCAATAACTATTTTTGTTTTGGTGGAAGTTCAATTTTTTGTGTGTCTAGAATGACTCAATTTTGAGACATATTCTTAAGAAACTACAAATCAAACCTGCAGTTACCAAACATTACATTTTTATTTGATGTTTTTCTTTCCCTTACGTGTTAGACTATTAAGGTTTGAGGCTGTCGGTCAGACAAATCAGACACATTTAAGATGAATTTAGTTAGGAAATAAATACAAGATAAATCAAGAAAATGTTAGAAATCCCATAATAAATACGTTGTTAAAGAGCCATGCAGCAGAAACCTCAGCTTTGCAGCAGTGAGACTGGGCCACTAATGGTTTCATCTCTATGATCAGTGCTGGACAAGAAGGATTTGAGAGCTGCAAACAAGTCTTCTGTGGGACACACGTTTCACTTACATGTGGTAAAGCTAATTTCGCAGTTCCCAAACCTACCTATATAAAATTTAGCTGATAACTTTATCATACGATGACCTTTTCAAATTCTTAATACACATTTTGTATTGCACAAGTGCACTATTTTCTTTGTTTCTACGGTTACCGTCTCTTAGAAGGTAGTATGTCTGGAAATAAGATCTTTTTTTTATCCTTCTTCCATTGTTTCAGATATTGACATCAGATTTTAAGAGTGACATTTGCTTGTCTCTCTTCATTTGTTTTTTTTTTTTCTGATCCGTCTGTCAGCTCTTATTTGCTGATAATGCACACCTCTTTTCCAGTGTTGCAATTTATAAAGGCTTACGTTGCATGACATTTCTCTGTGAGGGTGTCATTAACAGTTCTGAGTTTCCTATCCTAAAAGGTCTTTTCTATCCAGTTTTTTAACATTAAAAGTGGTCTTTGCACTCATATACTTGCAGCTGATCTGAACAAATCCCTTTTTCATAGCATCAGTTTTCTTAATGTTTTTAATTTCCACTGGCAATATGGAAAACGATTTGAAACAGATTCTTTTTAGTGTGAACGATGCCTCTGCTAGACTTCATGACTTTTCTTGGTGACAAAATAAAAGGAGAATTAGAGGGAAGGGGTGGATGTTTGGTATTTCAGATCAATCACTGTTATACTATATAATTAGATTGCAGACCCTCAGCAAAGAAAAGCGTACTGCTGGATCGGTCATACAGTAATGGTGATGAAAGCTCCACTTCCACAGAGAAAGCTGATTTAAATTCTTCTCAGAGCAAATGGGTAAAATGAGAAGTTAACACACGCACTGTCTGGCACTAAACAACCATGAAAATTAAACTGTTTTTATGCTTAGCTGGAACTTCGTTAGTTTCATTAATGCCGACACACAAACTGAAGAACGATTCAGAGACTGTAATGAATGACAATCCACGCCTGGTAGATCCACAGCTTCATGAAAGACTTGTTATATCTTAAGTACTCGAGAAAAAGAAGAAAGTCTGTGTTAACCAAGAGGCAGCTGCATTTATCCAACCAAATTTAAAGAGAAAAGAAAACTGAAACCAAAACAGTTTGATGACACAGAGCAGGACCATATAGCAGTATGACGTGAATTTATTGTTTTCTAACATGCAAGGATGTTCTTTTTTTCAATTTTTTTTATCCTTATTTAGCTTTCTAACACAAAGAAAAAGCAGCCAACACGACACAAGTCAAAATGTGGATGCTCCTATTCCCTTCTGTGTGCTGTAGCATACAAATTCACAATCTTCCACTCTCTTATTTTAACATGTTAGTGAAAAAAATACTCATTCCACATGTGTAACATTGTTCATGCTATAACACTGTACTGCAAAACAGACCAATGTTTTACTGACCCAGTTCATGCAACTGTAAGATGCAAAAATAATACAGTGTAAAACTCCACGACACAATGTTTGCTTGGACCCTTGTGAAATTGATGAAGTTTGAGTGGTCTGCAGTCACCGCTGTCTACTGCAGGTAAACAATAGCTACTCATGAGGACTTCATTCAACTCCACCTCTAAACTCTCACAACATCTGTCTCAGATGTTGGCACATATGACCACCAGAGAACATACTGAACATTTGTTTCAAGTCTGATGCATTTGTGCAGGTTTATTTGCTGATTCACACATGCACTGAACAGCAGGAGGACCTGTGCGTGAGGTACATTCTCACAGCTTCAAAACTCCCCAAGTTTCACCTGGGTGGAGTACTCAGAACATAACCTAGTGTTTTTCTGGGCACATTTGGGACGGTGTTTGAGGTTCTCCGTGTAGCAGTAATGCTTTTGTGTTGCTGTCTAAACTGTATGTAAATATAGTCACAAATATCATAAATAAGTTTCCCGCCATTACTATCAGCAAAAATCCCCCTAAAGTAACGCTGAACTCCAGTCCCAGTCTTGATGAATAAGAGAACCAGCAAAAAAACAAAATATCTTTAGGCAGTGCTGTAAGAGCGTTTGTGCCATTTTACATTGCTATATTTACCTAAAGTTGAACTTTTCTTTAAAGTACAGTACAGTAATAATGAGTCACAGAGAAACCTGAGCTTTTGGCTTATTTGATGAGTCACTGCTGCAAACCGAACCCGAATGAAGAGCAACTTTTACTGGACAACACAAAAAACAGTTGGGATGTAAAATTCATCACATTTTACTCATGATTTCAATTTCAGAAGCCAAAAATCACACAAACATACTACACGAGCAAAAAAAAAAAAAAAAAGATTTTTCCACATATATATTGTGTTTTGTGTTGTGAATGACGTGTGTGTCAGGCTTCAGGCCTAAACTCCACTTGGGCATGACTGAGTGATTCCCCAGCAATATCAAGGTCTCCCTGTTGTTTCTGGCCATAAACCATTCAGAGGTTATTTGAGTAGTTTCTATTTTGACCCAAATAAATAAATAATTTTTATTTACTCCCAAATTTTCCTTAGTCCACAATTTTACTTTACGCTGGAAATTCAACATTTTTCATGGTAGCTTCAATAATTGCAACATACTTTACATATGAAAGTCAGTGGATAACTACTTTAAATGATTTCAATATTGATCAAAATAATATGAATGATATTTTTTTGCTAATCGAGCAGCTATGAGAAAAAGGCTGCTCCTTTTATGATTATTCCCTTAACAGCAAGTGTATTGTTTTCCTTCACCAAAGTTTATTTTCCCTCCATCAAACAATTATCCTTCTATATCATTAGCCTAAAGCCGCCCTGCCATGCAACTCTATGCTGCCCAGCAGTGTTAAAGTGTGGAACACTAACAAAACATTCAAAACATTATACATTTCTATTAGCATTTAATAACCTTGTTAAACCAATTATGGTGTTTCTATTTGAAAATGAGGCATTTACATCTAATTGTGCAGCATTTTCCTCTGCATGAAAGAACAGCCACATTACTGCCATAACGGCACACAGAAGAAGAGCACTGTTCAGAAGGTGATGAAGAAGAACGAAGCAGACGAGCTAGTGGCTGTGGGCGATACTTAAAGGCGCACTTCGGAAAAAGGAGGGATCATCTTTTTAATGAAAATAGCAGATAAACAACATAGTTCTTTGGAGTGATGCTTGAAGAAGCCACTTA
Organism: Zenarchopterus dispar; assembly: GCA_028564865.1. Classification (NCBI taxonomy): domain Eukaryota; kingdom Metazoa; phylum Chordata; class Actinopteri; order Beloniformes; family Zenarchopteridae; genus Zenarchopterus; species Zenarchopterus dispar. The sequence continues at coordinate 1,081,556 of JAOWBL010000020.1, read as the reverse complement.
AGATAGATAATTTTTCCAACAATTGCTTGCAATAACATCTTAAAAAGCTAGCACACCAAATTCCAGTCTAGCAAGTTAGTTTAGCCTCTTTCTTCAGAGTGAGATGAATTAACATTAAATATATAAATGAAACAAGTTAAACTTAGAGAACAGGAGTTTAAGGTAATCTAAGAGTAAAAATGTCATTATTGTTACTTTACCAACAAACAAGAAGACAGTGGAGAGTTTATCTTCTTCTGCTGAGTCAATGTCTGTGACATGAGTCAGAAACGCGTGACAAAGCCACACCTGACATCTCATTAAGTGCTCATTGCATTCTCTTAAACCAACATTTTTTAGTTAATATAAGGATACTGAGTATGCAATTTTTTTTCTACATAAGTCTGAAACGTGTATGGTACTCATGAGCCATACTAAGCTATCGCCCTGGATACAAGAAGTCAGTGATCTAAAATGATAGATTTAAAAGAAAAAAGAAAAAAAAAACAGCCAAGAACATAACATGGTTTAAAGACAGAAATCTCATACAACAGGGTGTGTGTTGATACAGGTAAGAATAAAAGCTTTGAACTCTGCAAAACTTTGAAATCATGAACATCATTACAATTATCATGTCATGTTGGATCAAGGTACCTTTATTATCTCCAACAGCGACAGTGTTCGCACTTTATTACTAGTTCCTGCAGGTTTTTATCAATTTCTGCTAGGAAATTTAAGCTTGTTTAAATTCAGGCTGCCAGAAAGTAACCTGCAGAGACGGGCAACAAATTGCTGATAGAAACTTATAATGAGATGTGCCTTCTTCAGCATCACCTCTAGTGTATTTGAAGGTGTAGGTGCTAATCATAAGAACATCTGGTGAGCGTGACCCTGAGTAGCCCAAGTCAACAGCATAAATCATTACTGTGTACATCTGGAGGACAGTGCCAATTTTATGTTCTGTCTCCTGCATTAATTTACCCAATCAGAGAATTTTTTATGAAAAACAAGGAAACTCAGTTATTTATAATAATAATTAGTAGTAGTAGTAGTAGCAGCAGTATATAGTATTTATAATTTTCAGTCATTTCTATCTGAATTGCGATTTTTTTTTCTGTGTCAGTGCCTGGGTTGCATCAGTGCAACAGTGGATTGCACTTGTGTGGAAGACAGTTGTCAGAAATCTGAAATGACACTGCACTACCGTTACCTTTAGATAAGAGCCTCCCCCCCAAAAAAGGTCAGTTACATAAACACAACATGGTTCACACATCCGGTTGAAATCATTGATCACATTAACTAGAAAAATGTTGTTTTACAGAGCAACCATGCCATGCACTGAATATAATCAGTGCCTGACTGCAGAGGCTGGATTCAGGGAACAAAGCCAACAGAGCCTTTAGTCACTTAAGTCAAACTAAAATAAAGACTAAGAAAATGAAAATAATTCTCTTGATCACAGCACTCTCAACTTCTAATTTTACAGGTTTGCAGTCAAAGCTTTCTTACATATCACCCGCAATAGCTGCTGCCCACTCTTTTGATCTTTCGGCTTTTAAAGCACACATGTATATAATAATGGGAAGTATAGGCTTATTCCCAAAGCTTCTATTGTAAATGTCAAGCAGCTGCTGATGGTTGCGCCCGTTTCACAAGCTGCCCGTAAAACTGGCAAACAGGAGGAGGCCGAGCTGCAGTCCAGCAACCACATGGTGGTTAACTACAAAACAGGGCCCAAGCTCCTCAGTAAGTCTCTCTCTCTGTTCTGAGCAACGAGCCCGCCTCCATTGACATGCTAATGCGGGATCGTCCAGCTGAACAGCTTGAATAAAGTGAACACTACCTCTCAGGGTCCTTCAGAGATCTCATGACCGGCAGCCAGCCTCAGGGGTTGTCAGGAATTCATCGATAACAAGGGTTTCAAAAAAAGAGAGAGAGAAGTAGTTTGTAAAAGCGTAACAGATGGATTATGTTCCATGTCATCTGCTGACTCATCTCCAGTCACTGCACTCAAACCCAGATTACTAAAACCTTGACAAACACAGCGACAGAGCTTCTCCTTTCTTGTACTGCTGGAGCTAGTAGGTTTATTTGCTGCTCATCCATTAACCTTTATAGATAATGAAGCAGCTCCTGTCCTCTTATTATGACACGCCGATGGTGTGGCCCCTTCTGCCACGTAGACACATTAACCATACACCAATAACTCAGAATGAGACAGGTGCAATTTCCAATCTGAATACCATCACCGTTCACTCACTGTCAGCTCCAGCTAATAACACCTCCATTGTTGCGGCTCTAAAGAGCAGAGCCCTCTGTGTCTGTCAGCTACACAACGCACCAGCTGTGAATGAGAAACAAGCAGCATTCTCCATAAATTAACATGCTTCCTCCGCATGCAGTTGACCAGTGGTGCCTAATGCACAGAGCCAGTGGGCAGGGCACGAAAACAATTTAACCAGCTCATAGTTGAACTGAGAAGTAAAGGATGCCCAAACCATCCAAAAATGACCAGAAGTAAGACAGAAGGCAAAAAGGGGAGAAAAAATAGATAACATGTTTGAATGGATCTTTTTCCACAACCTAAAGACAAAAGAAAGATAAGAGCCAGAGATGGTCCAACTCCTCACGTCTCCAGCATCTGGAGGCCCAGTGTGATACGTGAGTTACTAAACGCCCCAACGTGTAACGTTACATGTAAAAGCACAGAGACTGAAAGTGGTAGCGCTGGGTTCAGGGTCTTGAAACTGAACCCGAACACTGCCTTTAGTAAATGTTGATGAATGTCCTCATATACACATTTAGTGGAGCTCTTTATTTCTACACAACTAGATACAATGTTCTGTCGATGAAAGTACATTTCTTTTCTTTCTAATAACTAAAACCATAACTGTGCTCCTCAAAATTGTATATATAATTATTTATTTTATTTAAAGAAAGAAAATCCTCCGGCCTTAAATGAATTTGGGTGTGTCATATGTAAATATGTTAATTTGGCGCTGTCCACATCTGTGCCCACCAGCTGATGACACCAACCTTCCCCATCTCCTCAGGTTCTGCAAAACCAACTACCATGCGATGCAATGGTTAGTTGTCGTGCTGGGCTCATTTCAGCCATCAATGTTTGGACCAAAGAACAGTCCTCTAGTAGAAGGATAGCTGATTTTACAAAAATTTCTTTCCACTGATCTCACAGATATCAGGAACTTAACAGTAATGAACAGTACGAGCTGTTGTCTTGACAACATGGTCGGTAGGTAACACAATGCCAAATCATTAGCAAGCCTTGCTCCAGTCTCTGCCCAGGTCTGCTCACATCAGAGGGTCAGCAGCGAGTCTCTCACAGGTCAGAGAGTGCAGGAACTGATCATGAGAGCGGGCAGGAAAAAAAACACTTTGTAAACTGCAAAACTCAACTTTTTCGTGCTAAAGCAACTGTTCTGGAAAAAAAAAAAAAAAAAAAGATAAAAATTACAATTATAATAATACATCAGACCGGTGTCCTCTAAAAATTCTGAGAGTGGTGCAAGGTTTCCAAACGAACCACATCCATTTATGTTGCTGTTTGACATGAAGGCATTCACATCCAAACATAAACACAACCAAATGTGCAAACTTCACAACAAGACCAAAACACACCAAGCAGCTTCTCCTCCTTGTTCCTACACATTTTCTCTCCATCTATCTTATGTTCACTTTTCTTCATAGCTTGCTAGCTTCTCGTTGAATCTTTTTCCGATAGTGAAAATTAGCTGTAACGCTCCACTCGTAAGTATTGAGGGTTGGCTTCTGCTACATTTCATGTTTGACATATAGGCTGTCTGACCTTCTCTTCCTGTAGGTGATGTGATGCAGATCCAAAGCACAAATTCTCAACCATAGAGCTGATGAATGATTTTGTGCATGTTATGGGAACACATATGAGTTTCGGCGGACTGTAAAATTAAATAGTAACATCTTCTCTCCTAAATTTCAAATTCCAAGCAATGCTGAGATTTTAAAACACCAAAACCCAAAAAAATGCTATTTTTTAAATCAAATTAAGACTTAAATTCTGACTACAACCAAGTGGGTTTAAATTTGAAGCCACCTTGTCATTTATTAGCTACTTAATACCTCTCTAGATCAATAAATTGATGTTTAAAACACCAAAGATACATTACATCTCTTTTTTTTTCTTATACTCCATCATTTCCAAGCACATCAATACAAATACAGACCCTACAATATACAAATGCAGCTTGACCACCATCCTGCTATGATCTCCACGCAGGAATCACTCCACCCAGCAACAAAGGTAGGCTGCAGCCCCACGATCCTGAACACATTCAGACACAAGTAACATCCAAAAAACCCCACAGGCTGCCGGGGAAACGGAGAAGGGGGGTGAGGACATGAAAATAAACATTTGCCTTGGCAATCTGAGGCTGTTGACACAGCACTGGGCGTCAGGATTACTTGTCACCTGCCCGGAGAGGTCTGCCAGTGCGTGATTAGGCGTGTCGTACAAAGGTGAGAGCTCAAGCCTGTTATAAAATTATGAAGGACCGATAAACTGGCTCTCGGCGAGGCGGAGACCCTGATCAGACAATGCAAACAAACACCGCACCTTTCACTTGGGTCTCATATTCCGCTATGATCTCTTTATCCTTCTTGTATTTGGTGGATGACATGGTTCCTGCAGGGTGAGATCCCCGTTAGTCGAGGACTCGCTTTTAGGTGTCGATCCCCGGCTTACAGCGCTGCAGTGTGATCCTCCGTTTTTTATTTATTTATTTTTATTTTTATTTTTCTTCTCCTTATCTCCTCTGGTAACCTCTCGAAAGCAACGACGTTAAATGCGTTCGTGTTCCTGCAGCCCAGAACCGGTCCTGATCAGTGCAGAGAGGAGACCCGAGCATCGGTCCAACGCTGCATTTTCCTCTGGTGCTGCCTTCTCTTGCAGGGATCCCTTCTTTCTGCAGCCAGAGGCTTCAGCGGGGGAAAGGAAGGAAGAAGGAAAAGACAACAAACGAGCTCAAAACTACAACAGCAACATGGTTTAAAAAAGAAAAACAAAACAAAAGATCTCCAGCGCTCGAGTCCCTCTGTGCCAAAAATCACCAAACGTGCGCACAAGCAGCGAGGCAGCCGCGCAGGTTTCCGACCAACACGCCGCGCTGCGGGGAAACTCGCATTTAAAAGATCACGTGAGCCTACAAGCATTGTCAAGCGTCCCTTCTTCCCCTCCCCCCCTCCCACTCCTTCACGCGCGCACACCCACGCAGACTCTTGTTTCCACAACATCAGACTGACTTACCATTCATTTCATGGAGACTTAACCTGATCATCAGCACCTCTCCCCGCCCACCCCCGAACCTTCGTGGGCATCAGTGTTGTTTATCTCCAGAACACACATGCGCGTGTAGTTCGTACACTTTGGCTACGTTTGGGTCCCACTGTCAAATACTGGGCACTGATATAAACACAAGAGATATATATCTCCATCATGGTCCCTTTTTCGATAACATATTTATTATTACTGAGATGACTATTGTTTTTTTTTTTTGTTTGTTTGTTTGTTTCAGTGTCTTCTTTAAACACTCAACTGCTATGTCAACTTTTTAAAAAAAATCTAAATATCACTGTTAAAATTACAGGCACTGTTGCATGAACACAAGCTGTAGCCATTTTTCAAAGTCAGCTTGCTCTTTACACCTTTTAGTCCACGTGTGTGCATCATCTTGCCAGGTCTGTGGTTTTTGTTGACAACACCTCCTTCTTGCTGACAGAACAGATGCTGACAGATAAAGATGAGTGTGAGGACAGCGAGGGCTTCAGTGAGAACAATGTCTACTGCCTGTATGGTGTAAGAAAAAAAAAGAGAGAAACGCCTTGAGGACAAGAGTAATTTAAAAAAAAAAAATTGATCCTGGCTGAGCAGAAGCAAGTGAGTTACATGTCACCCTTGTGTAAGAGACAATTATTATCATGAAGTTAAATATTAGAATACAGTAAAGCAGAGATTACTGGTACATATGCCTTTGCAATGGCAAGAATAAATTCTGTAAGATATCTTAAAGAATATCCGAATTTGCGTCTTGCAGGAAGGCAGCCTTTGCGAGCGTTGCGGTGACAGACTGAGTGTGTTTGATGGCAGATACTGTCATGTGGATGCTTCACTGTTTGGGGGTGACTCTGCTTGTTATCTGTCACCTTTGCTATTCTCAGCTCTAAAGGAACGCGAGCTGTTGACTCACAATGTGTTGGAGCAAAGCATCATACATGCACACAATATGAGATCTCTGTATTTCATCTTGCTTGGACTTGGTTGCACAATAGTGACTAAACTATAGACACACAGCAATATCTAATTATTATTAGAATGCAAAAATGACTTTATTAAACGAAATGCTTCTTAAAATGATATCCTATTCCACTCTCGTGAACAATTAGCCCACCCGGAGGAATTAATAGGACAATTACAGGTCTCCATTAATATGCCCAAGCACACACTTGTGCTCCACTGCTTCATTAACAGGAATAATTTAAGAAATCCAGTTTGAATTTTCACTGCTCTTGTGCTGTCAAAAGATATTTTGAGGCTGTTGAATGTGACGTGCATGAATCTTTTCACAGGAGTAAAAGCCCCAGAGGAATTTTAAATGGTCTCTGGCAGTGCTTGTGTTTGCTATCAGTGAGAGTGGATGTCAGACGAAGGAAGGGTGAGCGTCTTCTTCTGCGGGTGTGTGTGTGTGTGTGTGTTTACTACACTATTTAACAACATGTGTGTATCTTTACAGTTTAAGGCGTTAGCCTGTGTTGTTTGTCAGCTTTTGTGTCTCACCTACTTGTCTGAGGAGCGAAACTATGAGTGAGAGGACATAAAACGTCTGACACCAGCTGCCACTGAGCAACTAAATTCTGCTTTTGTGTTCACCAGAGAGAAGTCTGAAATGTAAATTATTTGTGGTCTAATCATACTTTTAATTCCTCTTTGTTCTTCACAATTCAGATTTAGATTTAGTAGATGAAATGTCATGAAACAATCAAATTAAGATGCCTTTTTACTGTGTCTTGTTTTTTGACTCTTTAAAGGCAGTAATTGACATTTAAACAATGCAGTAGCTTCAGTTGGGAAAATTACAACATATGAACCAGATATTGCAGATATTTTAGATGCCATGGCCCTGGGTTTTTTTTAATCCACAATGCCCCAGCTTACTTAAAGCAAATAATGAATTTTAAGAAAATCTAAGCAGTGAAATATCCACGACTGCTTGAACCAACATATTCAGGGATAACAAGCAAAACAGTCCTTCCATATGCATTGGTCTGACCACATTTAAACAATCACTTACACAATATAACAAAGAGGGAATTCATTACTGAGACATGAAGTGAAGGTGCTCAACTGGGATGTCAAAATAATTATCGTAAGTCATCATCCTCATAATTGCACCTGTTTTAATTTAGATATCTGCCCAGTGGGGTTCTTTAAATAGGCACCATGTGATCTAACGACTGATGCTGTGTGAACCCAGCATGAGATTTTTTGGAGAAGCCTAGTTTGGATCTCTTGTTGTGATTTACAGAGGGGAAAGTATCTAGTTTCACTGTTTTTAATGCTTCTGATTGTTGCTCAGTTCACTGACAGCAGATATATATATTCAGTATAGGGATTGTGGGTGCTGGCCTGTATTACCTTTTGTTTTATCTGTTAAATTAGGTTCTCTGAGTGCAACAGAGTTTAACACATAGTGACTCAAAAACACCATTTGGTGCATGTATGAGTCAGTTACATCAATAATTCTTGCTGTAAAAGCTTTCAGTCTTCCTTCCCTCATACAAATTGTCATTCTTACCTATCAAATACTTGAGTAATGAGTAAAGAATGGGACCAGCTCAGTGTAAACCCATACTTGCCAAAATACTGATTCTCTGCAGAGAAATGAACATTTTATTCACATCTTTATGTGTGACAATTATAGGGAGAGTGTTTCTTGCTGTCCTGCTCTTAACATCTGCACTGTTATGAGTGTTCTCAGCATCTTGACCTCGTATCCATTTGTTGATCAAATCTGACACATTTTTGCATCACCAGGTTGTTTTTTTGTGGTTGAGTTCTAGGTGGTACTAGGTACTTTTTTCCTTTCCTATTTGTTAAAGATCACAGGGGCTCTTGAGACTGCTTTTTGAGTAGGTGGTTATAACTTGCTGCAGTGCAACCTCAACTGACGTTAACGGTTTTTATTGTTGTTCTTTGATGAAGACTGACACTGTCATCAGCTGGTTTTTAAGCATCTGTGCATAAAAAATATGTCCACTTGTTATATGGTATATTATCTTCATCTTACCATGAACACAGACATTTTTATTTCTTTATCATTGTTATGTTCCCAATAGTTTCTCTGCAGTGTGTGACTGTACTCTGCAAAAGTGGCCATCTGCTGTGCAGCATCGGTGGTTACCCGTCATGCTCAAACACCCACTCGTCTCTCAGGCTTCACACTTATTAATCAGTTGACCTGCAAAAGAAAGTTAGAAAACAACAAAACATTTTCAACTCACACAGTGTACATGATGACAAGAGGCAAACAGGACTAGAAGCAAAGACATGGTCATATTTTTCTGTTTGAAAGTAATGGAAACAGCTACAAATCCCTGGTTGTAGTTTGTAGTCACAAATCACAGAGGGGAAAGACAAATTGTGACATTAAACGGAACTGCTCTGCATTTTCTTCCACAAGTATTTTCAGAAAGATACAGAATTATCTTTAACTTTCCACAGCCCATAGGTGCCATTAATCACAGCAGAAAATGTGGAAAAGAAAAGGCAGCTTCTCTTATCGTCACTCTCTGCATAAACTTCATTAATCACACATGAATTTTGGAGGAAGTAGATTCTGCAGTGACTGCACAATTCTAGATACCCACTCTGGCCAAGTGCGAGATGAATGCATTTTATGAAGACAATAAAAATAAAAATAAAAGCCGTTTTATTTGCTTGGTTTAAATATGAAATGTGACTGCATTGTATTTTTGAACGATTATGCAAGGGTCTGAATATATATATATATACTTGCAATTGTTAATCACTGCATTAAAACCCAAGTATCAAAAATGTGTCAGCTGAATATCACATCAAGTAAATGTGAAAAAAACTATACAAGTGACAGATTTTTAAAAAAATGATTTTTCATCATTTTGTATTGTTTCAGAATTTCATTTATTTAATCCAGATTTATTTTTATATACACCCTGCATGTCAAGTTTCATCAACCCTTCGTCGGATCTATTTATATATTTTAATATTTTTATGAACGTTTTTGTTCTTCGAGCTTATTCTCAGTTCACATGATTGTGTAATGGCGCCCTCTTTCGAGCATTTATAGCAGACGGAAACCCGGATCAGGAAAATGTACGTGATCAAAATCCACGAAGTTAGCAATAATCAGGGAATCTGCCTTTCAGAATAAAGTAATTCTAAATTGATTTGGTTTTGAACGTTATAGTCAATGAACGAGAACACAATGAATTGTGTCATGAAACCCCGGAAAAATAAATAAAATCTACGATACAAAAAGAAAAAGAAAACTTCAAACAAACAACAAACTTCAATATTCTCATAGTCTGTTTTCCATAGTGGTATAACAAAACAAGAAATATAGGATAAAGTAGTATTTTAAAATTAGTATACACACAATGATACATTTGCACATTCCAGTGTGCAAATGCATATTCTTTAATCCAAAATGTAAATATCTCCATAAGTGTAGGTAAATAAACAAACTCATACATGAGCATTTTGGAGGCTTCCCTCACTTGGGTATGCTAGTGTGGATAAATGAATGAATGAATGAATGATTTTTTGAATGAGACAACATAAATAATTGAACATCTACTTGTAGATATTTGAGTTTATAGCCAGGTGGCTAATTTGTATCTCTTGTCCCATTGGCAGGTTGATGTCGATCAATTAAATGCAATAAAAACAATAAAATTCAAAGACAACAACAGGGAGCAATAAACAACATGCTTCTGACCATACGAACTACTGTAAGTCAGAAGTCGGGGGAACCACAAGAAGGTACTACATAGCATGTAAAGAGCTAACTTACGCTGTTCAAAGATATTGCAAAGTAACCACAGATTTTGCACAATATTGCAGCCCATGAGTGGACTATTATTCTGAAGAGCCCTCACCGGAAGTTTTGCCTGTCACTGTTAAACGGAAGCACCGTTGGTTACCTCGTGTGTGTGTCAGGTTTCATGGTCCGACTGCAGTTATTAAAAATCTGAAGTTCTCAGTTTAAACAGACTGTTATCATCTTTACACTTCAAACGGTGGGCTCAGTGTATAAGTTTAAATTTATAAGTGATAATCGTTTCATATAAAATAGTTATCAGCATATAACGTTTCCTTTTCGTTGCATATTCAGCCAACTTTTTTTTTAGTTCCTTAAAGCTAACGTTAGCCGGCTAAGTTAGTGACAGCGTGATTTTGCCAAAAGTGGGACTTCAGGTGTTGATTCTTTAAGGTGTTTCGTGATGTCATGTGGAAGCGTTAAGTTGTACCGGCTTTTTTTTTACGTTGGTCCCCTCATTATTCAAAATGTCCAGCCAGAAAATACGTTACTCTTTTAGTTAACGTGCTCATATTTTTCTCCAGGAGAGCAACTCATTCAAACCTGGTCAGTGACAGCCCGTATTTTCACATCATGTCATCTCATGGACATGGGTCTGTAGACCAGACTGACTATACAGCTGAAGCACCCACATCCTCTGAGAGTAATGCCACCAGTGGAGGCATCATCACCATCACCATCGGAGCAACTGTGCCCACTGGATTTGAGCCTACAGCTGCAGAGGAGGTCAAAGAGAAGATTGGGGCTGATGCACGGATCAGCAAAGATCGTGGCCGGATATATTTTCCAATAACGACTGACAAACTTTTTCAGGTAACAAAAAAAACCCAAAAAAAACATCAGGCCTTTCCTTGCTCTTCAAAGATCTTTCTCAAGTTGGTCCAAATAATTATTGCAGTACAAACTGTTAAGATGGAGTCCAGTGTATTTTGAAAAACTGACACAGAAATGCATAGGTTACATTTACATATCTGATAACCTTTTTCTTTTTATTGTAGGTTCATCTACTGCGATCTGTAGATAATCTGTTTGTTGTGGTAGAAGAATTTGATCATTACCAGTTCAAAGGATCAAAGGTAAGCCAGCCCAAGTTGTATTCCCTTGTAGCACAAGTTTTTGCATATTCATTGTGGCTTGGTTAACAGTCACTGTATTTTTATGCAGGAGGAGACACTGGAAGAGTTGCAGCAGCTCGCCTCCAAACTTTCTTGGACTAATGCACTAAAGGTTTGGAAGTTAAATAGAACCCTAAAAAAGAAGAAAGGCCATCGAAAAGGAGGAAACACCACCAGAGTAAAACCCTGCGACGAGGCCAGTGATATGGCTGGAAATGATGAGCAAGAGACACCTCAGGAGCTGCCTGCGCCAAAAAGCCCCAGAAAGGCAGAAAACACCCCTGATTTTGAGATGTGTCAGGATGGTGCAGAAGAGGCTGCACCCGAGACTAAAACCATCAAGTTTCGTGTGACATGCAACAGAGCTGGTGACAAACACAGCTTTTCTTCTAATGAGGCAGCCAGAGACTTTGGCGGGGCCGTTCAAGAATTGTTCCAGTGGAAAGCAGACATGACAAAGTTTGACGTAGAGGTAGGTATTCTTGTTCACACTGGTCTTCCGGATATTGAATTCCAGTGCAGCTGCCAAAAAAAACCCTGTTTCTCAAGATAAACATGCAAGGCATGAGATCATATTTAGTTTAGGGAGTAGCAAGTGAAATTTTTACAATGGTGTTAAGTAACATTTTCACACAATCAGGAAAGTTGGAAACAAGATTTTCACACGATGATATGCTTTTTTCTTAAGAATGAGGTGTCATTTTCTCTAACCTGTCAATCTATGAGTAATAGACATACGTTTTCACTGTTTTTTTTTTGGTTTTTTTGGCCATTCAGTACTATATAGTGCCTCTTAGTAACTGAAATTACTAAACACAAAACAAACAGAAAAAAACTTTTTATTTTTAGTTTAATGTGATGCTCATGGAGTGCTTTTTTTTTTAAGTATTGAACAAAAATATCCAGGTTTTTACCATCTTTGATAGATGCAATCATCACATTAAAACTGCAGACTTTCAGTCCTTTCAGAATAATATAAAAGTCTATATTTTGATTAAACACTTCTGCTTCCATTGCAGGTGTTACTGAACATTCACAATGAGGAGATGGTAGTTGGTATTGCTCTCACTGAGGAGAGTCTTCACAGGAGAAACATCAGCCACTTCGGACCCACAACTCTGCGTTCTACCTTGTGTTACGGAATGCTCAGGTGAGTCTGGGTGCCATGGATACACTGTCTGATCCCTGTGAGTTCATACTGTTGAACTTGAATTTCCCCTCATAAAGGTTGATAAATTTTGTCGTAGATTATACTTATAAATGGCATCATTCACAGTAAGCACCTGATACCCACTCTGTTATCCACTACTATCATCCACCGCCAATTGAGTTTTGATTATCAAGGTTCTGTTACACATTGACTTATGACTTAAATTCAGTAATTATTTGGAAAATAGTATTTCAGCTTCAACACCAATTTTACTTTGAGACAAGGTGGGAATCAAAGGGGCGTCTCATACACAGAACTCTAATTCTCAGCCAAACTTGTAGAGATTAGTGAGAGCAACAGAATATATTTATTTTTCTCTTCACACTTATTCACATTTCCCACCCACTTCCAGACTCCATCTGAGCAGACTGTCGACAGGTTGTTCAGCTCATATAAATGATCAAAATAACTGCCCTTAAATTTGGATCAAGTCAGTGGTGTGAGTTTGAGCACAAATGCATCAATTTAAAGTCTTTCTTTTTCAACTCTGCTTTCATTATAAGATGGTTAAAATGTGTTAGCTGTATTTCTTATTTTTTGATACTAAAATATTTGCTCCAATGGTCTGAAAAGTCTTAAACCTTGTAGCAGTTTAGACTGACAGCCCTTCCTGTTACACATGATCATTTTCTAATTCAGTCTATGCATGAAAACGAGGATCTGATGTCACTGTGAAATAATATTAAATAAAATTCAGTGCAACAAAGATATTTGGTTCACTGATCCTGGTAAAGAAGTAAGACACGTGGCGTTAATCCTCTGTGAAGTTGGACAAGTATTTCAAAACAGAAGATGGTGAGATAAGGTTGATGGTGAGATAGACGTAATTGCTCTGAAGTTATACAGGTATATCCAGTATAATACAGTTGATGAACAAAGTCTTTGTAATAAGGACGCAGCCGCACGTCGCACTTAGTGTTTATTGTAGCTGCTCCAACAAAAGAGTGACGTGATAGTAGGGCTGGGCTGTGTCGTCTAAAAATAAATGACACAGTATAAAAAAAATAAATAAAAAACACAATAAAATGGATGTTTGTTTTCGCATTTGCACGTCTCTGGCAGCTCTGGATATGAGGTAGTGGGTCAATCTAAAGTCATCAAAATTGAGTTTGTTGGTCTCATTTATACGATGTAGTGGTGCTATAACACTACTGAGTCTTTATGTGTGACTGCACTACATGAGAACTTTGCCTCTGAATAATCACATGAATAATCATGCGCTGCCTTCTTCTTCTGTTGACTAGTTTTGAAACAGCAGTAGCCGCAATCACAATAATATGTCCAAAACTAAAGATGTTTTTATCCATCTTCTTCGAAGTTAAGATCTTCCTTTTCTTCGTTTTGAAGAGAAATCCCACAGGACAAGGTACAGAGCAAGAACTAATGTCTTTCCATCAGACCCCTGTTTATTTGTTTATTGTATAAGATACTGTGAAGAAAATATGCAGCTTATGTTGTCTGCTTTTTTAGCTGAGGTTTTAGGGGCACCGCCGCCCACTCAGCCACAGACCGCTGTTTAAGATCCTGGAGTAAATTAGTTGTGCCGTTAACTTCAGTTGCCACAGACTCTGGAGCTGTGAGAAGAAACGCTACCAAGGAGGCGTGTAAATGTACTAATGAAAACAGATTCGTGAACTGAATCTTCTATTTTCCCAGGTTGGGTTTTCAAATTCGTCTGCTGTGCATGCTGTTGCCACAGCTGGCAACAAGTGTAAATACAGATGTTGACTAGGCGTTGTTTTTAAAAGATGATGTAAGAAACTCATAAAAGAAAAAAAAACATGACATAAGCAACAGATGGTAACTCGTCATCAAGACCTGGATTGTTAAAATAATAGGAGAGCCTTTGTAATGATGAATCATCTCAACATCACACCTCAGTGTTTATCTTAGCTAATGTAACAAAAGATCATTTTTCTGCACAAGGAGCAGCTCTGATGGCAGCTCTGCGCCCTATTTTATTTATTTATTTATTTATGGCATGTTTGGAGGGTTTTATCGAATGTGGTCAAATCTTGCTGGTCAGGAGGGCCAGCTCTGTCCTGGGTAGCCCGCTGGACTCTGGAGGACTAGGATGGGCGGAGGAGATCTGTGAATGGCAGATGAATAAAAACGCTGCTGTTGAAGCGCAGCTGAGGATTGTGCAGCGTTGAAGTTAACATTACTAGTAAAAAATACACTTCCTTGATCTGGAGAAGGATAAATACACATGCGTCAAATCCATCCATATCTTGAAATTATTTTATGAGAATAAAAAAATATGTAAATAAGTAAAACTTATTCCACTGGCGTGATGCTGTTATTCTTTTGACAGGCTGTGTAAACCTCAAGCATCTGATATAATACTTGATCCTATGTGTGGGACTGGAGCTATACCTCTGGAGGTAAAATTTGTCTCATGCCCTTTTTTTTTCTTTTTTTCCATCATTTGCTGCAGCTTTGTTAGATTTGTCATCTTTCTTGATTCATAATTACAGATATTAGACAGATCCTTAATTCTGTGCACAAATTTCCTAACAAAGTGGACTTCTGTAGTTGATAAGGGTGAACGTTGAACTTGAAGGAGGAACACCACTGACTTTTTAAATTTATTACTCTTTGCTCTTAAATTATGACTTTCTACTGGATCTTAAAACAGTTTGAAACAGCAGCAGAATCCATCACCTGATAGAACTTGTTTTTTTTTGTTTTTTTTTTTCAAAGGAAGCAGAACTATCCAATGATGGACTCTAGAAGAAGATAATAAAAAAGCACAGGAAATTAACAGTGCATTTCTTTTTTTCTCCCTTCTTCTTCTTCTCCAGGGAGCCATAGAATTTATCCATTCATTTTACATTGCTGGTGACAACAATGACATGGCGGTTAACCGTACGCTCAATAACATATGTCACATCCAGAAAAGAAGAGCAGACAGGGGCTGGTAAGTGAGAAATAGGAGTAAATATACCATATAAAGCAGAAATAAGCACACCTCTGTGTGATATCACTCATCAGTTGACTTTATGTGACCTCAGACGACCTAAAGTCACCTCGTTAGCCATCCCGTGTTTCAATATATCCAAAGACATTTCTACTTTAGTGGTACACTGATCCCCTTTAACCCTGTCTTTAAATCATCTCACTTTTGTGCCATCTCACAGTGAGATTTTCTTTTATGTCTCTTTTGTAACTCTTTCACTGTATTTCTTTTTGTTTAATCACTCATAAACTGAGGACTGTAAATAACTTGAGACGATGCTGTTGTACGGGAGATTAAATTTTGAGTCATTTGTTATTGGAGTTATAATACACAAAGCTACATTCACGAGGATTAGTCATCTAGTCGATGTAATGATTGAAATTCTTTGATTTCACGCAGCCCATCTGGATTGCCGATTGACACGGTGCAGTGGGATGTGTGCAATTTACCCATCAGGACCAGCTCTGTTGACATCGTCATCACTGATATGCCTTTTGGGAAGAGGTACTGTCATAAAAGTGGCCTATTAAACCATTTTCATTTAAAAGTGTATAAAATAAAACTTGAGTCATCAGTGAAGGTGCAAGGCAGTTGTGCTGTGAGTACAGTCCTGACTGAAGTCACACCATGGACACGTTAGCAGGATTACAAATTTATATTTTTACAGGAGGGAGACTTCAATGGTTGTGGGAACTATTTGTTTTCTCTTCATGCCCTATGATGAATTTGTTGTTTAACCATAAAATGTAGAGTAAAAGAATCATGACTAAATCTTTGGGTTACTTTATAAACACTGCATGTCCACGACAAGGAAAATAATAAAGTTAATTGAGATAAAATTTTGTTGGAAGTTGGCACAAAATACAGTGCTGTGAAAAACTATTTATCCCCTTACAGATTCCTTTGTTTATTTTATTCACACTTTTATGTTTCAGATCATTAAAAATTTTGTTAATCTTAGATAAATCTTTTGTTAATCTTAGAGTAAATACAGATTGAAGTTTTTAGATGATTATTTATTAAGGGTAAAACAGTTACCCAAGCCAACCTGTGTCCCTCCCCATCAAAACACACACACACATAAACACACACACACACACACACACAGCAACGACAACTGCAGTCCAGTTTCCAATAACTGACGAGTCTTTCACATCACTGTGGAGGAATTTTGGTCCACTGCTCTTTGCAGAATTGTTTTAATTCAGCCACATTGGAGGGGTTTCGAGTGTCAACAGCCTCTTTAAGGTCATTCCACAGCAGCTTGGTCAGATTTAAGTCCAGACTGTGACTAGGCCGCTCCAAAACCACAAACTCATGGCTCGATGTTCAGGATTTTCTGATAGAGAGCAGAATTCATCGTTCCATCAACTACAACAAGTCGTCCAGGTCCTGAAGCAGGAAAGCAGCCCCAGACCGTCACACTACCACCACCGTGTTTGACTGTTAGTGTGATGTTTGTTTGTTTTTGTGTTTTGTTTTTTTTGAAAGGCTGTGTCAGTTTGTTGTCAGGTGTAAAGGGACACACACCTTCCTAAAAGCTCCACTTTTGTCTCACTGGTCCAATATTTATGGAATATTTCCCCCAAAGTTTTTTTTTTTTTGTCAAATGTGAGACAGTTCTTTGAAATGCTTTTGTGGTGGAATTGAGCTCAGCTTTCCACAAAAATGTGATTAATTGCAGTTACTCCATGATTTATCAAAAGTAGGTGGGGAGTGGGGATTGCACGGACTCGTTACTATCTCCTCGTAAGACCCGGTTGGTTTACGAAGGTTTTTTTTTTTCCCTATATCATTTAAAAACTGTGTTTTGTATTTACTCCGGTTATATTTGTCTGATATTTAAATTTGTTTGATGATCTGAAATGTGACTAAAAGCAAAAACAGAAGAAATCTTTAAGAGGGATAATAGTTTTTCACGGCACTTTGAGTACAAGTCGGCTGAAGCAGCCAGTTACGCCAGGAATGCCATGAATCCACGATAACCATTTCTTGTGTCCGTTTACTCAAAGAATGGGCTCCAAGAAGAAGAACTGGGACCTCTACCCCTCCTGTCTCAGAGAAATGGCTCGTGTGTGCAGACCGGGCTCAGGAAAAGCTGTCCTCTTGACCCAGGACAAGAAATGCTTTGCCAAGGTACGGCTCATGAAGATGACAGTTTTTCCTAAGATGTTCAAATGTCTTAACAGGAAAAAAAAATGCCCGAGTGAATCACATCAGCAAGCCTCGTCATGCCAGTCCTCAGATCTGAAGTTTTAATACTGCTTTATCTTAGACCCACATGATTCTTTTTTAGTAAGAAAGAGCTTGTCTTTACCTTCCTTTAGTGTGTTAATCATTTAAACTGTGTGGACGCGGTAGATGAACCTGGTCATCAAAGTTGGCACCAGTGTCGCTGCTTTGATGTGGAGCAGACACTTGTAGTGGGAAAGTTCACGGTAGGACGTGCTTTCACCATCTGTGGACAGTTGGACTAATCTGTATCTCCACCTTATTTTTCCACACCCCGGTGAGTTGTAGAGGTGTGTCAAGATTAAACTCTATTGTTCGGGAGTTTATAAACTTAGATACTTCCATCATAGAGGGATTTTTAATAATAATGATGATAATGGAATCTGGATATTGTTTTTATTAGTTTTTAGCCCAGGAGGACGTCACCATAAGCTTCACCTTCATTCACTACATTCCTGCAATTATCTAAAAATCCCTTTTGTCCCTTTGATAGGAAACTTTCTCTCACTGGGTGGATTTACACATTTATATTTCAGTTAAAAAAAAAAAAAAACACCCAGTTTTTTCTTTCATTGTTTGTGGTAGCAAAAAAAAAAGCCAGTTTACTTGAGTTACGCAACTTCGCTGGTAAGAAATCGCACCGACCTCAGAGCATTTTCTCCCATGTTCTAAAGTTTGTTGAAACAGGATCTTTAGACAATGCAAGTTTGCTTTTCTTGGACTCTGCTGAACACTTTAAAGAGGGCAGAGATTTTCCAACATCGAGGTGTAATACGAGCCGCAGCATTTACGGGTAAAAAAGGGGGACATGTCTGAGAAATGTGGGATTTTTATCACAGCACAACATCCTGGTGCACTTCACGCCCGAAACGCCCTCAGACAGAAACAGTCTTACTCTAATAAAAACAACAACCAAACACAACGTTGAACTTTGCTCCACAAGAGCTCAATTCAACACCGGGAGCACCAGCAACTTCGGGTCAAAGCTGAGGAGTTTAATTGCATCTAAAGGAGAAGTGATTCTTCTGGAGGACAGTCACGTTCACGGTGTGGACTGTGGAAACTTGGTTTGAAGGATGAATAAAAGAAACGCTCTGTTCCTGGCCCTTTTACCTTCATATTTATGTGTGATTCCCTTTCAGAGATTTTGTCTAAATTGTCTTTTATTTACTTAAACCCTTTTATGTCAATGCAGCACTTCTTAAAGTTCAAGCAACCGGTTTTAAATGAACTGATCCTGAAATTCCCTTCACTGACTTGGTTGAGTAATTTAACATTTCCCTCAGTTCAGCGTCGCCGTCATGGAAAGACTGTAACTGGGTTTAATTTGCCTGTGCTTGAATCTCATTACGTAAAACAAATGTGTTATTTGTCAGTCTGCTCTTAGAGTATTTATGTTGTTTCCAGGCTATTTCCAGGATGGGAGGACTGTGGAAGAAGTTGTTCACTGTTTGGGTCAACGTCGGGGGTTTACATGCTGGAGTCTACCTCCTCAAGCGGACCGCGGCCGTGTTTGGCCAAACTCCGGAGGATGTCCATGAATCACAAGGGATGGTTGATAAACAACGACATGAGAAGGATCTCGAGGAACTCTTGTAATTTTCTTCCTCCAGTCTGTGTTTTGAAGCCACGTTGGTTCTGCTTTATATTGTTTTAAGTTCAGTTTTAAGGTCGACCAGGCTGAACATTTTTAGCATGTGATTCAGTAAGAAAAAGACATGTTCAGTTAAGTGGTTTGGTTTGACCTGACCGGTTCAGTCGTCATATCTCGTCATCGCACCCGTTTAAGATTCACTGTATCTGTTGTGGTTGAAGTACATGTGACATGTTTGATTAATAAAGATTCAATCTCAGCATCATTTCATGGAAACATAACAGAAAAGACGAATCCAGATCAAAGTGGGTGGTTGTACTTAAAAATGGTTTTAGAAATTTAAAGTAATTTCAGTGGTTCATTTGTGCACTCGGCCACTTAATCCATTTTTTCCCCCCCTAAGGATGTAACTCTGCTTTTTGTTTAGAATGGCCGACCTGAGCACAGTAAATGCTGTCGTGTGAGCTCAAATCAAGCCAAAAAAGGGAGTTTGTGTTGAAGTGACACACTGAATGTGACTGAAAAGTCTACGTGAACAGTTGCAGACAACACTTTACTTCCTTTATCCTTTCAGTAATTTAATATTTCCATCCAAACGCCACGGGGCATTCCAGAGTGAGGTAATAACTGGTAATAACTTTACCAGGTTTTGTCAAAACAAGTTTACAAAAACAAATGATCACAGTGGTTACAGGTTCTGCTTAGGTAAATATCAATAGCTGGTCTAAGTGATAATAGCATTGAAGTAACTAGAGAAGGATTTTGTCTTTTCTCCGCAATTGTGCCAAAGAGAGAATATTATTTCATTTAAAAAGGGCTGTGGGCCAAATTATGAGCAGCTACTTTTCACTGTCAGCTACGCTTCAATGTTAAAATTAATTTTTTTAGCAAAATAAAATGAAAGACTTTCCAATGCAATTTGGAATACGTTCCTTAGACAAACGAGAAGCTAAAAAATTGTAGGGAAATATATATACATACATACATACATATATATATATATATATATATATATATATATATATATATATATATATATATATATATTCTCTCTTTCCAGCGTTTAAAGTGCAACAGCTCGGTTTACTCACGCATGGGGATGACGTCATCACTGAGTAAGCCTCAGCGTCCCATAATGGGCGTTTTATAATAACAAAGGGTAGACATATGACACAGTTGTGACACAGCTGATGAATAAAGCCACAGCCAAGACGGAGGAAACCCCAGAGAGACTGCAGTTTGGACACGCGAGATGATCTGGATCTTTCTTCTGCTTGCGCTGCTTTGTTTTGTCCTCAGACCCAGATGGAGGTAAGCCGTCTCGTATATGTAGTCTTTTTAAAGTCAGCTGGATGAATCTCAGCTGGAAGTTTAGATGGAGGGAAAATGCCTTTTTATCCCTCTGTAGAGCAAGTGCATCATGTTCTTTATAACAAGGTAATGTGTGCAGTGGAAAGGGAATCCCTGGGTTTATTTTTAATCTTAACGCACCTGTTTAGGAATGCAGTTGTACTACATAGTTAGATTTAGGAGTAACGTAAGTAATTTAAAAATAAGCTTTGTTTTATTTTTCTGCAAGATTTACAGTTTGAAATACACGTTTTTTAAGGATATAATTATATATTTGTTTATTTTTGTCAATCTTTGTCCTATGAACGAATCCTAAGGTTCCGAGGCAATCCCATAATCAGACAAAAGGATGAAAATAAAGAGGTTATCCAGCTTAAATTGTATGCATCTGTCTAAATATAATGAAAGCAAACTGTGTTTGTTTTTGTTTTCTTCTTCAGAACCAAGAGCGAGCCTCCTCTTGATGA
The DNA here is from genome assembly GCA_028564865.1 of Zenarchopterus dispar. Lineage (NCBI taxonomy): Eukaryota > Metazoa > Chordata > Actinopteri > Beloniformes > Zenarchopteridae > Zenarchopterus > Zenarchopterus dispar. The sequence continues at coordinate 1,060,523 of JAOWBL010000020.1, read as the reverse complement.
AGGACTTGTCCCGTGGTTGGGCCATGCGCTTGAATTTGGAAAAGATGCTGCCAAGTTCATCCAGAGAATGAAGCTCAAACATGGAAACATTTTCACTGTGAGTCCAACAAATCATGAGGCTTTTTCATGTTAGATTTTTATGAACTCTTAAAGATGTATATCTTTCTTTTAATGTGCCATAAAAATGAAAGTCTTTAAAGTATCCAGAGAATAATCTTACTCTTAAAGCTTTAATGAGGCAATATTTCATACAGGTGAACCTTAAGGATGCTATTTTCGAGACTTTGAGCTTTTTTTTTTTTTCTAAAATTTGAAAGTATAATTTATTTTTTAAGTAGATGACATTGGCCATTTTGTTAAACGTGTAGGGATTTCAGGAAAGGCGTCTGTCAGTGAAACCTACTAGAGAGAAGTGAATTTGAAATAAGTTGCTGGGAAATTTTCTTGTTTCATTTTTACTGTTCTGGGAGAAGCTTACCGACTCTTAACCGGCTTAGCAAAGACTTTATCCTCAAGATTTCAGGATATGTGCAGGTTTATGTTCATGTAACAGCATTTAATATGTATAATGGGGAAACATGAACTATCTCAGTCATTTATCACTTATACTCACACACACATGAGAAAGTGTGTGACACCCATTTTTTCCAAGGAACCTACTGAATTTTGTTCATCCAGTTTTTTTGGTTTTTGTTTTTGTTTTTGCTTTACACACTAAAAAAAACCACTGAGATTTGAGAGTTGATTATAAGATTTATGTGTTGTTATTGTGCTCAGTTCCTTGTACCTATAAAACAGAATAAAAATATAAAACTGTCAACTCTTCCCGCTTCATATATCTTGTCCATTTTCTCTTCCCCTGCTGATAGGTGCGTGTTGCTGGCCGCTACGTGACGGTGCTGCTGGACCCACACTCATTTGACTCGGTGATCGGGGACTCTGAATCCCTGGATTTCGCCCGCTACGCACACGTTCTGATGGAGAGGATCTTCGACCTGCAGCTCCCACTTCAGCAGCCAGCTAAAGCGAACTCTGTGATGAAAAGGTATTGTTTCAGTGTGATCACCAGTTTATTTTCATTTTTATTTCAAGTTCCCGGGGAAGTGAAAATAGTATCACTTTTCATATTCCTGTTAAGCTTTTACTACAGGGCATTTGTTTTGTTATTTCTCGATTGTTGTCTACAGTTTTGATCAACTTGTAAAGCTAACAGAAAACAGGCTCGTATTGTTGTGGTTTTCTGGATTCCAGTATTCCAGCAAAGTTTTTAGTAATTATGTGTTGTTGTTGTTGTTGGGTTTTTTTTTTTTTAAATAACAGTAACCAGTGATACATAACTTACACAATTCCTCTTAAAACTGTACCAGTTATGCTTTTATTTTCTCACCCATGTATCTTTAAATCTCGTCTGCAGTTACTTCCATGGAATGAATTTGGACACACTTAACAGCACCATGAGCAGGCACCTGCAGGCCTTGATGAAAGCTGAGATCCCTCAGAACCAGCGAGACTGGAAAGAAGAGGGACTTTTCAACTTCTCTTATGGATTACTCTTTAAGTATGACCCCACTGCCCCCAAATGCTCTTAACCGTCAAAAGATGCGTCAGAAAAAGCCTTCAGCTAAACAGTTTACACACTCCCCCTTCCTGTTATCCTCAGTTTGTAAACTCACAAAGAAAAATGTCACTGCTCTGTCGAAATGTTTGAGGCCACATTTTTGTCTGAATGCTTTTGACCTACTGAATGTGGTTTTAAAAAAATGTTTTATGACGAATGTGATGAGTAAACAAAGGAGAAAGTAGATCATGGAACAAAGCACCTGTTGGCTTATTGTGATGCAGTGACGTCCTACGGGAAGAGATATTGCACGTCGTAGGCGTGCCAGTGGAAAGTTTAAATTGTATTTGTTGTAGGCTTTCAGATTAAAAAAAAACAACTGTGTGGGCTGGTTATCTGTCCATCAAAAGAAAAATGATTCTTATTCACTAGTGAATGATAGCTGCACATTCTCACAGTCCTCCTTTCTCTGCAGGGCGGGGTACCTGACTCTCTTTGGAGGAGAACAGAACAACAACGGCAGCAGCTCAGATCCATCAAGCATCTACGAAGAATACAAGAAGTTTGACGGGCTCTTAACCAAAATGGCAAGGGGCACACTAAAATCAGGTAGAGACGAAGAGCTGACCTCCGGAAAACGCCTTTTAATTTCTGACAGCAATCGTCAGCTGATCAGAAAAGTCGTGATTTTCCAAATTCATGAAATGAATGAAAAAAAAAATACTTTGATTCGTTATTCAGGAGAATCTGTTGAAGCAGTTTGTCTGTAATGTTGTCATCCATCACCAATTGATGTGGTGTGACATCACTGATGAGTGATCCTCTAGATTTGTTTTGTGGTTGTCGTGGTGAGGGGCACTTATTCATCCTCTTACATAGCGACTGGGAGTTGTTGTTTTTTCTTTTTATGATCAGACCGATTCCCCTCCTCAGACCATGACATTACTTCCATTATCTATTCCATCACACTGTAAAGAAGCAGTCAGTACAATGTTACATATCTCCTCCAACGGTGCGTCTCATAACAGAAACGGCAATCCTCTGCCCAGCTTGTGTAAAACAACATCTATTTAAGAATCCATTTTGAGGTTAAATGTTTTGTTTTTGTCCGTGACTCACTCACACTCTGATGTTTATCTGTGTCTGACAGACGAGAAGAAGACCGCACAGAGTGTTCGAAGGAGACTGTGGGAACTTTTGTCTCCAGCAGGTCTCACTAAGGACTCAGGGTCGAGCCCTTGGCTGCACGACTACAGGCGACTCCTGCAGGAGGACGGGGTCAATGAGGACATGCAGAGAAAGGCTTTGTTGATGCAACTCTGGGCCACACAGGTGAGTCAGACCACAAAGGCGTGGCATTCTTTAGGTAAAAAGTGAGGGCATGTGTTGATGATTATGTCCGAAGATTAGACACGATGTTCACTCAGTCAGATGAACTTGATAGCACTGTGTCATCACTGTGAGACTGTTTTCATCCCGCATGTCTCCAAGGGAACTTTAGTCCAGTAAGAAGAGCGGCAGTACTCCTGTCTACCACATGGGGGTGCTGTTGATTCAGAATCAAAACTGAGCATAACAACACGTGTACAGTGTGGGTGTTAAGAATACCCATTGGGCTTCAAACGCTTGTCTGACTTTTTTATGAGTCGAAATTATAACTTTATTGAAATAAAATTCCGTTTGAGTAGCCCTCAGTTTAAGGTGTTGTTCCAGAAACATATCTATGTTTTCTTTTGTATTCAATCAATCAAAATGCTTTGAATTATATCTTATTTGCTTCAAGTCATGTTATGAAGTGATGAATTTATACTGAATTATTTTCATGACTTTCACTTCAAGATTTTATGTTTTTGCTTTTCTAAAATTTAGACTTGCATGTAACTAGACTTCATACTAACTTGTACTGTTTTGGCTGTGTCCTTGCTGGTGAACCTTTTTACATCAAAGGCATTAATCAGATATTTGCTCGCCTTAGCCTACGTGATCTGTACTAGTTCTTGTCATCTTGGCTTATTATTATTTAACAACAGGTTTTGAGTCATATTGCTTAATTGTCACGTTTTCAGATGACCAAAAGACTTTAGTCAGAGGACTTAACACATCTTTATTTGCCTCACTGAGCATTTGACGGGGATTAAATGCAAAAAGAAAAACAAAATTATAATCAGCCAATACTATAATAATATTCTATTTAATCACCAGATAAATACTCAAATGATTTTATCAGAAATATTTGCACTCACTGCAGTGAAGTTTAAATTGCAATAGTGAAGAGTCTAAAATGCGCCAGTTTTTGTGTGTTATCTTTTCATAGTAGCAATAGTTTGTGTTTCTACTCCAGGCAAACAGCACTTTACTTTACTGTAAGATAAAATAACTTCAGTGTCCTGCTGCTGGATGCATGCAGATGGCAAGAAACATAAGGTTTGCAGTGGCTTTCCTTTTTAAGTAAACTGGGCTGCACTGGCCTTCACCAGTACTGAAATAACCCAGAGCATGGCTCTTCTCATCACAGACACACAAAAGGAACCCTTTCCTTTTTTTTAAATAATTTGCCTTTTTAATTCAAATGAACTTAAATTTCAAGGAGATCTGAGCTTCATTTGACCTCTAACAGAAGGTAGATGTGAGTACCGTGGACGTCATACGATGCTTTTATTTGCTATCGTCAAATATCCGCCTGTACAGTCGTAATGCTGCACCAGAGTGAGAAACCTCATCACCGTCTTTATGAGCGCCTTTGTTTGTTTCCAGGGTAATGTTGGACCTGCTGCATTTTGGCTTCTGAGCTACTTGTTGACAAATCCAGAAGCTCTGATGGCAGTAAAAAAGGAGTTTGGCCGGATTTCACAGATGGAGACCTCAGGGGCTTTTCTCATGGACAAATCTGTGAAAACTCCAGTGTTTGGTGAGAAATTCATCCCATGTGTTGTTTTAAGAGGAGTCTTTATTGGTCGTAGTTTGACTGTATTGTTAGAATAAAGACAAAAAGGGTGTGTTTTTTTCACCCAACATGATAATGCAGCATAGTCTCCCAAAAACTGGGATAATGGACAGAATAGTGTTTATTATATTCTGCTTTACAACTATTAAATGAATAAAAATGACCAGATTAGTTACAAAAAATGAATTAAAAGTAGGAAAAACGTTGCAGACTTACTTGTGAACTAAGTGTTCCTCTTTTGCATGTTCAGTTACCTTTTTTTTTTTCTATTCTCAGATAGTGCCCTGCAAGAGGCACTGAGACTCACCGCTGCCTCCTTCATCACAAGAGAGGTCGTGAAAGAAAAGAGCCTTCGCATGGCCGACGGCCAAACATACCTGCTAAGAAAGGGAGACAGAGTGTGTCTTTTCCCCTTGATCAGCCCTCAGATGGACCCTGAGATTTACCACGAACCACAGGTTTGTTAGAAATCACCAAAACACTTCCCTGTTTCCAAACTCTCAAAACCATCCTGTGCTGCCAACACAAATAGCAGTAGCTGTCTTAGACACTTAGAGGCAGACTTAAGTGCAATTAGAATAAGTAGTTGTTTGTGTATGGTGGACTTAGTGTCTACACAAGACAGACCCTCTATTACCCAGTGGGAGGTCAAATTCAGAGCCGTGGGCCATTAAGGAATAAACAGAGTAATGGAAATGAAAAGGAGCTCATAGATATCAGAAAGACATTTAAAAAAAATCTGCCCATCATTAACCGAAACACATATTATTTTGTTCACATCTGATATCAGCGATGCATAAACCACATTTCTTCCACAGAAATACAAGTATGACCGCTTCCTGAATGAGGATGGATCAGCAAAGACAGATTTTTATAAAGGAGGGAAGCAGTTGAAATATTACACTATGCCATGGGGCGCAGGGAGAAACGGCTGCGTGGGAAAGCAGTTTGCCATCACCACCATCAGACAGTGAGTAACCCATATATCAGCTCTCTGGTTGGAACGCACATCGAATGATGTGCAACTTCAGTGTCCTAATTTTGGGTTTCATTTGTGTTTACATTTCAGGTTTGTTTATACGTTGTTGACTAACTACACTTTGGAGCTGTGTGACCCAAACGCTCAGATTCCAGACATAAATGCCAGCCGTTATGGGTTTGGGATGCTACAACCTGCGGGAGACCTACTTATCCGATATAAACCAAAAATGGCACACTAGGAAAACCAGGAAGCAGACTTGCTTTTATGCACATTTCAGCCAAAGAACATTGTTAATAGTGTCAATATATCACTTATATTTTTGTATTATGTATTTATGGCATATTATCTATTTTGCTTTTTTTATTGGCTATTTATCAATAAATGTGAATAATTCATTGTCTATGGTGCCAGAGTTCTGTTTTTTCAAATATATATATATATATATATATATACATATATATATATATATATATATATATATATATATATATATATATATATATATATATAATCAGGTCCTGTTAGTAATACTGGTCCTCCCATGCCCTTCATAATTGTTTTGCAGATAAAACTGGAATAATAAGACTCTGAAATTGAAGAAGTGCTCTGAATTTGTTTTTGTTTTTTTTTAAGGGACACAGCTGTAAAAAGTTGAGAGCTCTTTTTGTCAAACTAATGGATGAGTGCCGGGACTGTGTGTACTATAAACAGAGCTGGTCACACATTTGTTAGACTCACACATTTCTGCCGTTTCCAGACTGAATAGCAGTGGAAAGTTTAGGTTCATATGTCATTTAGACCATAGCTGATCCCTCACATGAAGGAATCCATCTGTCATAGATGTCTGAGTATTGCGATTTTTGAGGGTACAACAAATATGTTTTTGTTTTGACTTATGATTATTACAAAATGTAAAATAATAAAGCCACTATGACATTAGTTTAACCTCAGTTTGAGTAACCCCAAGATATTGAGTACTTTTGTGTAGATTAATGACAAGCTTTTTTTTTCCCAAATCAGACGACCGTGAAACCAAGCCCAGCCACGCTGTGCTTGCAAAGCATCAAATATAATACTGAACTCTCTAAAAAAAGTGTCAAATATTGTGTATGTTAACACAAAAGAAACACTCGGAGATGACTAAAGGACATGTTGTGCGTTTAGTTTAATCTGTAACGACTCTGGAGTAAATATGTTCTTCCACTTTGGCCATGACAAATTGAAGCCCTGCGCAAAATTCAGAGATAGAGTTCAGACTCGCTGGCTTTGTGAGGGTTAACTTCACACAGGCTGCACCGCTGGAGGAGCGTGAGTGAAATCAGTCCCGGCAGCATCCCGTTCACAGTTACGGGCGCCGTCCACAACACACTTGCACTGCAGACTGGTAGAGGCGAGATACCGCCTCGCTTAGACTCGGGACTCAACTTGTTGATTCGCTCCAGGAGTGGTGAACAGGCCAGGTTGTTTCTTGTAGTACCTGTGTACCTAACGTTTTCACCATGTCGGTGCGTAATCCGTGACGTGTCCATCAGTTCCCAAACGCGCGTCGGAAACCTTGACGGGCTTAACAAGTTGCAACGCACTTATTTATGAGATGTTGCTGTCGCTCACTGAGGGGAGTCGGGATATAAAGAACACACGTATGTATCGTATTTATTTCTTTATTGTGCTTCAACATATTTTAGCTTCGAGTTTCAGTACCGTAAGCCTTATGACTTTGTAGCCCAGTTGGTTTCAATCTGAGATGCTCTGTCCTGTCTGTAGGCTGTTTCGCGCAGCTGGCTGCCACTACAGCTGGAATACAAGTTTATTCCGATCTTTCCCTAAAACGCAGTTCTGTTGCGTTTCAAATATGCGCAGCTGACGCAACGAAAGCAAACTTTTTAGAACCTGTCCCAACAACAATTTATATTTGAAAAAAACAGCCGGAATATGGCACCGCTGGAAATATCGTAACATTATAATGAAGTTGAAGGAACTATCTGATCATACTGGTCTCGGAGGATGGTACAGGGTGTTATGGGTTGTTAATCATTGCTGATAATCGGTGTCAGTATTAGTCCCCCTTAATGCCACTCCAGAACAGTTTAGCCACGCGTTCCCATAATAGTTCATAGCGCTACAACTTTGAAGGGGAATTGATTGCTGTCCCACCCGGACGTTCACCTTTCAGCACCGTGGACAGAGACGGTCCAGCGGAGTGACAGATGGGGCGTTTCAGCACCGGACAGCGCTCATAGACAGAGTCCACTTTATCATTGGCCCGGTCTTCACCCCCACCGCCACCCGTGTCAGCAAGAAAAGCGGCTATGCCTCTTAAAGCTGATTAAAATATCTATTTGGTTCTCTGATAAGTGGATAAACCACCTGACATCGTTACTGTAGGACACCAGCAATGCCCGCTCAGCAGCCCCTTAATAATTTCTCTTTTCTTTATCTTTTAGACACGAGAAACGAAGGAGGGCCCTGATGCTGTCGTCTTCAAGACCATGTCTTCTTAATCTACCAGGCTGCGTCTTCCAATCTTTTCAAGTATTCCACTGACTTGAGCGAAGATGATCAAAACAGGGTCTCGGTTGGGTACCATCCTACCGCCGGAAACCATCGACATCATCCGTACCAAAACCCATTCCCGGCGAGTGAGACTCAACGTCGGGGGGCTACTCCACGAAGTTCTTTGGAGGACGTTGGACAGGCTGCCTCGCACCAGACTGGGCAAACTGAGGGACTGTAACACCCACGACTCTATCATGGAGATATGTGATGATTACAGCTTGGATAACAACGAGTACTTTTTCGACAGACACCCCGGCGCCTTCACCTCGATTCTAAACTTCTACCGCACTGGAAAGTTGCACATGATGGAGGAAATGTGCGCCCTCTCGTTCAGCCAAGAGCTGGACTTCTGGGGAATCGACGAGATCTACCTGGAGTCCTGCTGCCAGGCGAGGTACCACCAGAAGAAGGAGCAGATGAACGAAGAGCTCAAAAGAGAGGCCGAAAACATGAGGGAGAGGGAAGGAGAGGAGTTTACTCCCACATGCTGCTCCGAGAAAAGGAAGAAACTCTGGGATCTCCTGGAGAAGCCAAGCTCATCATTTGCTGCTAAGGTAATGACGCCGTCACTAGTGCCACACTGCCAGGGCTGATCAGCCCGAGATGACAACAAGGGTATCTGGACTCCCTTACTTAATGTTTTATTTTTATTTTTGGAGGAAGTGGGGGTGGGGGTCAAGCTTTACCAACAGAGAATGATAATGATCTGATAATTGATCTGATATCTGAGAATCTTTCAACACGAACCAGTATTTTCCCACCTCCAGAATACAGGGGCAATAAAGAATAAGAATGAGAAAAATATGTTATTACACTCAGGTGAACATTAAAAACGTCTCCTTCACCAATCTGCATTGATTAGCAAGAGTTTCCCAAATAATTTTGCTATCCTTTTCTCATAAATAATATAACATAGACTAGGTGTTGTTTCCAGATGGGAAATAAAGAAGAACTAGCTGGGCTGTTTTTCTTTTGTTCTTTCTGCTTCACATTGTTCAAAAACATGACAACCTTTATTGTTTCCCTGAATGTAGTCAGCCAGTGGTGACAGCATGCAGTTTCTCCAGGTGTTTAATGAATGTTTGTTCCTCAGTGGCATCAAAGACCCTCATCACCTACTGTTAGAGTTGACAGCATAGCAGGGAACATTCCTGTGCAAAATATATATTTTTAGATCTTCACATGACACCCACCCTCCTCTCCTCAGCCAGCCCTCTTGGCTTCATTTACCACCTCTGCGTCCTTTCCAGTCCAGTATTCAATCATCCAGCTCATTAACGGACTCATAGCTCACAGTCAAGGAACTAGAGAACTTTATTTTCCGGATCAATGAGTGCTGTCATGTTAACAACCCTTTCAGGTAAATTAAGTGGTTAAATAGGTGATTGTGTCAATATTCACTCAAAATGGTGAATATGTGTATTATCAGCTAAGCTATTTTGGGATTGTGCATGTTAGGACATTGTGCACTCTTTAGTCACTCTTTTGTTATAAAAGATAGTGAGATGGACAAGTGGTGCACATTTGTCTTTTTTTCAATTATTTATATAATAAATCCACAACTCAGTTTGTTGCTGGAGGATCATAATGTAAAAGCCTGAAATTTAATCAAAGAAGTATTTCATTATTTATTGTTAAAGTTAAACAAAATAGCTTTATGTTGTTTTTACCTATTCCAGATAGGAAGATGGTATCTCACTCAAATATATCAAGAAGACATCCTGTATGGAGTTGCAAGTTAAATATCCCAGAAACATAAGATGTGATGGTCAAATCTTTACTCAAAGAAATTTCAAACACCTCTTTGAACAGGAGCTGCTGCATAATTTATGGAGCTCCTCTATTTAAAGAAGCTGTTCCATCTCTGACCTTGAGTTACTGGAGTTTTTAATTATTTTTTCTTAAATATTCAATCACATTACTTTGACCACCACAGCTGATACCTTGAGCTTGGTATTCACGCTTTTCTGTCAGAAATATCGAGCATCAAAGGAAAAGCATGTCAGATTAACAAGCAAGCAAGAGCTGTCTTTCACACTTTATTATAACCATATTTACATATCCTGATCATCCCGCCTGCCTGTTTAGTATCCTTTTATGTGATAAAATTCAAACATCATATTGTGATCTCAGAAACCAGAATTAGGTCTGATCCTGGTTTAGAGAATCCTGGTTATATTAACTAGAGTACCTTAGTAGAAGATGCAGCAGTTACCTCTCTCTCTCTCTCTTTCTTTCTTTTCTCTCTCTCTCTCTCTCTCTCTCTCTCTCTCTCTATCTCTCTATCTCTTTTTTTCTCTTTCTCTCTCTCTCTCTCTCACTTACTCCTTTAAAGTATTATGCACC